>OX457085.1:63043135-63120525 GCA_949752835.1 Empis stercorea
TTAATTTTTGAATGTACCAAAAAAACCATGTGGGGTATCAAATGAAAGGTCTTGACGAGTACATCTCATTGGACTGTAGTCAGTGTGGGCCGTGGGTCATGTCAGGCTCAAATCGGGGCAATGTGGGGCTCCATAATACAAAAAATCATGTGGGGTATCAAATGAAAGGTCTTGACGAGTACATCTTTTTGAGCGGTAGCCCGGGGGGCGCCGTGGGTCATGTCGGGCTCAAAACAGGGGCAATGTTGGGCCCTGTAATACAAAAAATCATGTGGGGTATCAAATGAAAGGTCTTGACGAGTACATATCATTGAGCGGTAGTCTGGGCGGCGCCGTGGGTCATGTCACGCCCAAAACGGGGGCAATGTGGGTTCCATAATACAAAAAAACATGTGGGGCATCAAATGAAAGGTCTTGACGAGTACATCACATTGGAGGGTAGTCCGGGGGCGCCGTGGGTCATGTCAGGCTCAAAACGGGGGCAATGTTGGGCCCTATTATACAAAAATCATGTTGGGTATCAAATGAAAGGTCTACAATAGTACATCTAAATGGGCAGTAATCCGGAGGGCGCCTTGAGTTATCTCGGGCCCAAAACGGGGTAATGTGGGGCCCCATCATACAAAAAATCATGAAGGGTATCAAATGAAAGGTCTTGAAGAGGACATCTTGTTTAGTACTCCGCGAGGTACTCTGGGTCTTGTGGGACACATAATGCAATGAGACATGAGAGGTATCAAATAAAAGGTATTGAAGAATACATCTCGTTGCGCAGTCCGTTGAGCTGTGAAATTCATGTAAGGGCCCAAAACCTGTGTAATGTGGCAGCCCATCATAAAAAAATCATGTGGGTCATCAAATAAAAGGTCTTGAAGAGTAGTCCGAGCAGTACTCTGGGTCATGTGGAGCCAATTATACAAAAAAACATGTGGGGCACCGGGGGCCATGGAAGGCCCAAAACATCGGCCACATGTGGAATTCCAAATCGTGGGCCATGAGGAGCTCAAACAAATCATTCCCAAGTTGTCAAAGTAGTTAAATATTTTTAGTCGGTCAAATTAATAAATATTTGACCGACTAAAAAGTGTAAAATAAAAAATATAAATAAAAAAAGTTTTTTAAAAATACTTTCCCTTAAAGAAATATTCAACTAAAAAGTAATAAACAAGCAAATAATACCACATCAATGTACTTTCCCTTTGAGTTTGAGCCACTGTCAGCAATAGTAAGGGAAAGTAGACCTTATCAGAATTAATGCCATTTATAAGGAGGTCTACTTACCCTTACTATTGCTGACAGTGGCTCACACTCAAAGGGAAAGTACATTGATGCGGTATTATTTGCTTGTTTATTACTTTTTAGTTGAATATTTCTTTAAGGGAAAGTATTTTTAAAAAACTTTTTTTTATTTATATTTTTTTTTAAAATGTGATTTAATTTAGTGTATCTTTACCAAAAATTACCGGAGAGTAAGTGCAGGAAAGCTAATCCAAAATAAAACAAATCAGACAGTCCGATAGTCTGATTTTCCCCCTAGAGGGCAGTAAAATACAAGTAGAAACTTGTTATTTAATACAGTAAATGTGCACCAAAAATAAATTGTGACTATTCGTTGGAAAGGTGTTTAAAAGTAGAACACGATGCCAGTAACCGTATTTCAAATTTCTACCGATAGAGGCGTTGAATACTAAAATATATAAAATATTAATTAGGTTTAATGTCGCATATGAAATGTAGTAAGTAGTACTATAAAATCACAGTTGTTATAATTTTAGTTTCAGTTGTTATAATTTTAGTTTTTTAACAAAAATATCTTAAAAATAAAACTAATTTTTCAGTACTAATTTTAATTTAATGATTCCATAAAGAATTCAATTTAGAAAAAATTGGGTTTAAAAATTGATAATTTTTATTATGATTAAATAAAAGTTTGTATAATTAGAATAAAAAAAATGTCTGAAAATGTTTTTAATGAACAATTTGTGCTAAGTTTGTATACGAAATCAACATTTAACGGAAGAATAATGTTAACAAAACCAGAATTTCATTAATAATATTCTAACAGAAAAATTATTAATGTGAATTTTTTTCGTATAATTTGAAAATATATTACATTTTAAAAACACAGAATTGTATTTTTTGATAAAATTTAAATTGTATTTGGCATACAAACATTATATATAATAAAACTACATTTTTTTCAACATTCTAAAAAAAATAACAAAAAAAATTCATATAAATAAACAACGCAGCAAATACTCTGTTTTCTATGACGATTTTCATTCAAACATTTCTATGTTCAAATAGTCAAAAATAGAAATTTAAATTTTGGTAAAAAAAATATTTCTAGCTAAAAAATGATAATACTAAAAAAATGCATATTAATATTATAAAAATTCTTACTCATCCTCCTTCCCCCTTTTAACAAACCTAAAATAAATTGACACTAGGCAGAAAAAGGAAATAGAAAGCATTTTCCAAAGAAAAGGCTTGCCATAATTATTTTCTATTTTAATTAAATATGCAAACCAAGTGTTATGTGTAAAAATATACACATAACTAAAATTTAAGAAAAATCCCGATATAAAACATAAAAAATTGGTAAGAAATATTTTATATGCAAATTAAAAAGTTTAAAGTACCTACAAATAAATTATAAATATTTATTACACAGTAATTGTTTATTACACTATATTTAGTATATCGGTCAAAGTAAAATTAAATCAAAATAAAATTAAATTAATTATATCGGTCAAAATAAAAAATGCTTGGTCGACATTTTGTCGAATAAGCAAAATTAAATTTAAATTAAAATATTCGATGACAAAATTTATTTAAAATAATTAATAATATACATTATATTGATTTGTATTTCTTACGCAAATTTGTTTATTATAAACAAATTTGTGTATAAAAGACATGGATTGAAAATGGAAAATTGTCATTATTATTCTGACTATTGTATTGAACAATTACAAGTGCTTATTGTCAATAAAACATAGTAATAAGGAATAAAGTAATAAATTGTAACATTAACTTTGAAATTAAAATTAAGAAATAAAAAGATTTTAAATTAAAAATCAAGTAATTGGAATTATTTAATATTAAATGAAACCTTGTAACCTAAAAACGTTACAAGGTTTCATTACATATGCTACTCGCGAAAAATAAAGAAATCCTTGACGAAATACACTGAACAACCGCGGCTATTAATTTAGCTAAGTTGTTGTAGTATTCGGCTTAACGGCTATTACTCTCAGTGAATTCCGTATATAATAATATATGATAAATTTACATAAGTAAAGGAAATTGGTCAAACAACAATTTATATACAAATATTATAAAAATTAAATAAAAGAAATTATGTTAGAACATAACATATGGCGCAGCCGGTAAACAAGAAAGTACGAATTTCTTGTAAAAAGAACCTACGCCGGCAGGCTCTAAATTTAAAAAAAAAAACCCTGATTAGCTCTCAGAGCAAAAAAGGGATAAGCATAGCGCATTTTTTTCTAATGCGCCGCTTTTGTTTATTTTTTTCAAGTAGATGGAACAAGAAATTATAAAAAATAAGAAAGTAGGACCAAAACCAAATAGGATAGAAGAGTACCGTCTTCAATTTAATAATAATAAGGCACCGGTACAGGTAGAAAAAGGAAAGAAACCCAAATTAAGAGGGGGGAAACGAAGAGAAATAGCACAGTGTTATCAGCTGCTATCGTTAAAACCAAACGCTGAACAGAGGAAAAAATGCAAGGAGGAAATTAAGCGATTGAAAAAAGAGTTACGAGAAGAACAGAAAAACAGGAAGATAGGCAAGCAGTTTGAAAAATGCTGCAAAACGATAGAAAATTTACCACATCAGAAAAGTTCATATTAGGATAGAGAGCAGAATGATGGTTTTTGAATAATGTTTTTTGAGAATAATTTTTTTTATAAGAATTTAAAAATTTAAGAATACATTTTTTTTTTTTTTGGGGAATAAAATAAATTAAAGACAGCATAGTTTTTTTTAAAGAGAGTTTTTTAAAAAAGTTATATAGATATAATAAAATATGGTTCATATATACATATATATGTAGATGTATAAAAGTCTATTTTAAAAAAAAATATAATATATAAATAAATTACGTTTCGCCTTCATTTTTCCTAACTTTTTTTATTGGATTTCGTAAAGTTTGTTATTTAAATTATTATTTAAATTTGATTATTTGAATTTCCTGATAAATCTTTTCTAAACAAGTTGTAATTAGTATTTTGTCAATTACAATCTGTATTTATGTCGAATGAAAATAACAAACCCAGTAGGTTTAATAGATTTGTAGATTCTATATAATTTATTAATAGCTGTGTTTTTTTCAAGCGGGTCAGGGTCAAGGTTTGAAAAAAATGATGTGGATCATCTCAAGGGGTTGCAAACAGTTTGCAATAGATGGCGCGACTGTAATGCCAACGCTTAATTGAAGTTTCAAAATTGTTTTTTTGAGTTATTTCAGAATTACTAATACTTCAATTAGAAAATTACTTCAATTACATCCCATTAAATAATTTTAATTTAATTTAAAATTTAAATTAAAAAAAAGAATAATAATTATTAAAACTTCATAATTTTATTTTTTTTTACAAAAATTTGAAATTTGAATTTTCAAATTTAAAAACTAAGTTAAAATAATGAAATTTATCATCAATAGTACCAACTTTTAGAATAAAAAACTAGGTTTCTGCCATCTGTTGCAATTTTTGTATAACTAATTTATCTCGGTGATCCAGATAAATGTTTGGGTTATGTTGTTATTGTTTTACATATAAAAATTTTGATCTTGATACTGACCCGCTTGAAAAAAACACAGCTAATAGTAGTCCATCTATTTCGGTTAGTTTAGAGGAGAGCAGGATTGTCGAAATTAATAATCCAATTGCCTCCACTCCACAAATAAACGGGATCAAATTTATAGGTATAATGCAAGTAGTAAAGCTAATTTATTGAATAATCCGTTAGAAAGGATTAGTTTAAGAAAAAGTATGGACAATATAGAAGAGAATAAATAATGGAAAACGAATTACGACCAAACGAAACCTTGACCACTGAAGCAAATGAAGGAATATTACCAAGGACGATACAAAGTAATTTTTGCAACTTTACCATTGAGCACACTATATCTCACATATTTAGCGGGAGTGCCATTATATTCAGCTGAGGGCGACAGGAGGGTTTTAGAATTACAAAGCTTCTTAGAATAAGCACAATAAGCATACTATAGGACTGACGACATAGACAAAGGTACATTGTTGAGGAAACTAATTCGTGGAAAATTAAGAGGTGAAGCAGCGGAATTATTTCAGGACAGCACAGTAACACTGTACGAGGAATTTAAAGAAATTTTAGAGGAAAATTTCATACCAAGGAAAAATATAGCACAATTAAAAACGGAATTGCTTTTAAACAATAGACGAGTCGGTCAATACTTTTGGCGACCGTCTAAAAAGGAAATATCATTGCTTAAAATTAGGGATTCAAAGGAAATATTTAACAGAACCAGGATCAATGTTGCAGGATGCAGAAGAAACTGCACAACGTATATTTATAAGAGGACTGCGGTCGAAGTCTGTTTAAGCAGTACGTTTTGGGACAAATTTATAGGAGATTGGAGGATTTACTTCAAGGAGCCAGGTTATTTGCGGAACAATTAGAGCAAGTTGCACCCATAAGGACACAAAATAATAATATGGATAGTACAATGTTCCAAAAAATGTTCAACAAATTTATGGAAATGTGCCTAAATGAAAATAGAGGAGGATCAGGATTGAATAACCGTCCTCAATTTAATAATAATAATAATAATAGAAATAATAATAATAATAATTATAACAGGAATACCTATACCAATAATAGCAGGAATAATCAGCAAAATATTAATAATAATAATAACAGAAATAATTTTGGAAACAATAACAGAAATAACTTTAATAATAACTTTAACAATTATAATGGAAATAATAATAACAGATTTGGTAAAAAAATGGTTACAATAATATTAATAATCGAAACAATTATAATAATAACAGTAACAACAATAACAACAATAGTAATAATAATTATAACATGAATAATAACAACGGTAATAATAATTATAACTCCGGTAATAATAATACTAATGCCAAGGAACAATGGAGCAATAACATGCTATAAATGTGGTCAACCTGGTCACATTAGCAGGGACTGTGGTCTACAGAATGCCCACCACATCGGTTAACATAATACAGGTAGTTTCATGTGAATGGTGTCATGAAACATAACATAGTGAATTAAATTGTGCTGGGAGACAACTTGACCAAGCACAGCAGAATTTACAATCGGGAAACAAGGAACATTATGCATCAAATTGTAATACGCAAATATTGCCAATCACAATGCTTTATACAATAACAGAAGTTAAATGGTGTGGCAGCCCAGCTCATACAGAACTTAAGAGGCCTTTGCCCAAAAAGTAAGATAAGGTTTTTCGCTGGAGCAGATAACTTGAGCTGTAATTATCGGATTTTGATCTGGTTTTTTGCAAAGGGTTGGTAATAGACCTACCTTTTACACTCGGTAGCTTTTTTTTTTATTTTTGGCCTAGGTTGTCTGGGTATTAAAAAAAAATTCATTTCCATACTAAAAAAACGTTGCGACCAAGATTTTTGGATTTTTGACTCTAATTTTGATTTAACAGCAATTATATTTTCAAACTTTGATATAGAATAAAAACTAAACTAAAAAAAATAAATCCATAAAATTAAGTCATTTTTTAAACTTACTCTTTTCCCAACATTTTCTTAATTAAAATTTTCAAAAATAATAGAAAATAAGTTTGTAGGAGCCAAATTAAGAAAGTAACTTTTTCCAAAATTTTCTAACAAAATACTAATTTGAAAATGTTATACAGAACATAGTTCCACTAATTCCTAATAGGATCGTCGGTTGTAAATTGTAATATTCGCTATTATTTTTTGTAACTATATATCTTTCGTTGTGCTCTATATCCTTTCTTATTTTAGGTATACATACTTTTTTTTCATTTTCTTATACAGGTTTATATATATATGCAAATATTTTCATTTAAATTTTAAATTTCAATATTTTAGAATTTTTTCGTTTTCTATATTCAGAATATTTATAATTTTTGAGGGGTTTAATAGTTTTTTTGTTGAATATGCTGAAAGTCTGTCGAGTAGGTTTAAAAAGTATAAATAGGAAAACGCTCCAAAAAACTTGGTTACTCTGGTGAAATCACCAATAATAATTTTATTGGAAGTAGCTGTTATTCATCTAACGATTAATTAATTTCGTTAATAAATGCTGATCTATTGTCGGATGTTTATTGTTCAGCGTCAAACAATACTTCAATTAATAACTTTTCTGCTTCTAAACTTCTGAGTGTTAAGCAATCTCTCTCAATTTATTATCAAAATGTGGGTGGAATGCGAACAAAGAGTAGAGAATTCTATTTAGCTGTTATAGAAAATGATTATGACATTGTTGTTATAACAGATATATGGTTTTATGAAGGTACTTTGTCTTCAGAATATTTTTCTAATGAATTTAATATGTTCAGGCGTGATCGATGTATGATTTCAACAGATAGAGGGGGTGGTGTATTAGTGGCAGTTAAATCAAAGCTTAATTGTAAATTACTATTTGTTAGTACGGAATTCGATCAAATTATTGTTGAAATAAATGAGCACACACATTCTAGAAAAGATTGTGTATCATCGTTAATTGTTGGAGTGAGTTATATACCGCCTCAGAGTTCGTTCTCTATATATAAATCGCATATTGATAATTATTGTGAGATTATTGATGGTACTGGTGAGCTTATTATTGTAATATTAGGTGATTTTAATCTCCCTTTATTAAAGTGGCAATATATTGAGAACAAAAATTTTTTGCAGCCACTAAATGTAACATCAGAAATTGAACAATATGTAATTTACTCATTATTTAATTGTGACTTGAATTAAATTAATTGTATTTATAATGTGTTAAACAGATTACTAGATTTAATTTTTGTATCTGATAGTATTTTAACATCTGTAATTGAAGCTTTCCCCTTAGTTAATTCTGATTTATCATAATGCTATTACGTTGGATGT
The DNA here is from genome assembly GCA_949752835.1 of Empis stercorea. NCBI lineage: Eukaryota > Metazoa > Arthropoda > Insecta > Diptera > Empididae > Empis > Empis stercorea. Next base: position 63,051,269 of record OX457085.1, read on the forward strand.
TTCTATTTATAACTTTGCTGCTAAGGGTGAAACTGTAGAGTTGGACAAAAAAAGAAACTTTAAGGAGGCTAATTTTTTAAAATTAAATGATTATTTAAATGATATAAATATGGATCAAAATCTGCTCAGTTAGTAATTTAAATTTATGTTATCAAAAATTTGTAAATATTATTTATTATGGTTTCGATAAATATGTACCGTATATCCGTAATGTAGTGAATAATCACCCTCCCTGGTTTAATGGCGGATTATTGAGATTAAAAAATGTGAAAAATAAAATGTATAAATCTTCTAAAAAATCTGGTAATTTAAATTAGAGGAAACATTTTGAACGTTTACGTAAGGAATATGAATTTTTACATAGATTTTTATATCGACAATATGTCAATGGTACTGAAAGTAATATAAAGCACAATAGTAAGTCTTTTTGGTCATTTATAAGTGATAGGAAATCATCTAGTGGTATACCAAATCAGATGATTTTAAATGACATTGTCTCGAATTCGTTAACTGACTCAGTTGAATTATTTGCTGATCATTTTGAATCGGTTTATGTTAATATTGATCCTCCTGTCGATAATACGAGATTTAGTCATATTCAGCAAAAGTTAGATTTGGGTAGTCTAAATATTACTAGTGATGATGTCTGTGTTGGTATTAAAAATTTGTCTCGTGAAATTAGTTCTGGTCCTGATGGTATACCGGCAGTTTTTTTGATTGAATGTATGGACAATTTGGTAAACTCACTAGTGCACATTTTTAATTTATCTCTAAGTTCGGGTATGTTTTTAGATGTATGGAAAATATCATTTATAACACCAATTTTTAAATAAAATAGCCAATTATAGAGGTATATCTAAAATTTCAGCTATTCCTAAACTTTTTGAACAGATAGTAAATGATAAATTACAGTTTTTCTTAAAGGATATAATTTCTGTTCATCAACATGGTTTCGTTCGTGGTCGATCTTGTGTGACTAATCTTTTTTACTATTCTGATTTTGTGATTTCAGCTTTAGAAGCGGGGAACCAGGTTAATGCGCTCTATACTGATTTCACAAAGGCATTTGATAGAATCGTCCATAAGCTTTTAGTTTCTAAACTTGCTGCTGTTGGTTTTCATTCATCTTTACTGAAATGGATGGAATCATATTTAATTGATAGAATTCAGATTGTAAAAATTGGGAATATTAAATCTCGTAATATTTCAGCTATTTCTGGTGTACCGCAAGGTAGCCACTTAGGTCCTTCTATTTTTATATTATTCATCAATGATATTGATAACTATCTAAATTTTTCTAGTAGTTTAGCATTTGCTGATGATTTAAAATTATTTAAAATTGTTAAGGATCAATCGGATTTATATCTGTTACAAGAGAACTTAAACAGCCTAGTTGAATGGTGTAATATTAATTATATATTTCTAAATCCTGACAAATGCAAGGTAATGACTTTCAATAGAAAGAGAACATCTTTTTCACACTCTTTTAGTATTAATAATACTATATTGGAATCAATTGAGTTAGTTAAAGACTTGGGAGTAATGTATGATAGTCATATGTGTTTCAATTGTCATTTTGATTCTTCAAAATAACGACTTCACCATAAAGCGAAATTCGTCGGATTTTAATGATCCTTACACACTTAAAACATTGTTCTGTTCTGTAGTAAGATCGACGTTGGAATATGCTGCGGTTATTTGGAGTCCTAGTTACAATGTCCATATAAATAGATTAGAACGAGTCCAGAAAATTTTTACAAAATATATGGTTCGTAAATTGAATTGGGGTGACTATATGCCACCTTAAAATTCAAGATGTTTGCTATTTGGGTTAGAAGATCTCGAATGACATAGAAATGTGTTCCGTGCTACTTTCATTCGTGATATATACATACGTCACGTATACGCAATTGTAGTTATTGTAAATAGAGTAGAGATTCCGCAATTAAAACCAAATATTAATTCATAGTTTTGGAAAAACAATGTTAGAAAATAAAGAATCAATCCAAAATAACATCTCAATTAAAAGAGTTAAATCCACGTAGATTCCCTAGCGTAATACAAAGGAATAAAGGAAAACCACTGACATATTCATTTATAGTTTAATCGTAAATTAGTATAATTTTGTGGTAAATTTAGGTTTATATGAAACATTAGAAAAATATAATAACTTAGTAATTATAGGATATAGACTAAGTTAAAAATTGCATATTTTTAGGTGTTTTTGTTTAGGAAAAATGTAGCATGGAAAATTTTAATAATTTTAATTGTTGGTTTATGGAAATAAAGGCAGGAATCGTTTTGAAGGAAAAATGGATTTTGTTGTATACATATATATATATATATAAAAGGTAAATAAATATAAAAAAGGGATAAAAGGGGAAGGAAGTGGAAGAATATTAAAGTTAATATTAAATAAAACAAAAATATTTTATATTGTTAAATTTATAAATCGTAAGAAATATTGTTTAAAATGAAAAATGAAGAATTATTTAATAATGTCTTTATGTAAAGAAAGAAATATGTAAAGTTGAGATATTTAAAGAGAAAAATGTATGTAAAGTTGTTTAAGGAAGTGGAAGAATATTAAAGTTAATATTAAATAAAACAAAAATATTTTATATTGTTAAATTTATAAATCGTAAGAAATATTGTTTAAAATGAAAAATGAAGAATTATTTAATAATGTTTTTATGTAAAGAAAGAAATATGTAAAGTTGTATGTAAAGTTGTTTAAAATGAAATTGAAGAATTATTTAATATAATATTAATATTGTTTAAAAAAAGAAAATGAAGAATTGTTTAAGGTTGTATATCTAATATTGTTTGAAATGAGAAAATGAAGAATTTTTTAGTTTTATATTTAAAATTGAAGATGAAGAATGTAAAATGTATATTGATAAAGTGTAGTTGAAAGAAAAATATTTTGAAATGATATTTTAATATAAGAGAATAAAGAATTACGAAAATTGAGTTAAATTTGAAAGAATTTTTTAAAAAAAAAAATGAATTGTAAAATGATTAAAATTAAAATTGAAATGAGATATAAAATAATTAAAATGAAATGTAAAATTGTTATGAAAATTGAATTGAAACAATTATTGAAATTAAATGTAAAATTGTTGTAAAAGAATTGAAAAGTTATTGAAATGATCATAAAATTATAGAAATTAAATTGAAAATATTAAAATAAGATTGTATAAATTTAATACATAAATATATAAAAAAATTTTTTAGGGAAACGACCGAGCCTAATCTCTTAAAGATAGGTGAAATTTCTTAACCAATTGTTAAGAGTGTATAATTCGGTTTTTAAAATAAGAATATTATATTTTTTAGTAGTTAAGTTAAGTCAGAACAATAATGATAATTAACAATGAACCATGTGACAACCAAATAAAGAAACTTTTTCGGAATTTTAATTTTTTTTCTTGAAGGTGATGTTCTCTTCAAGAACAACCCCTTCAAGTTTCTTAAAAGGAGAGGAATATTATGTGTAAAAATATACACATAACTAAAATTTAAGAAAAATCCCGATATAAAACATAAAAAATTGGTAAGAAATATTTTATATGCAAATATTATTCAAATTAAAAAGTTTAAAGTACAAATAAATTATAAATGTTTATTACACAATAATTGTTTATTACACAATATTTAGTATATCGGTCAAAGTAAAATTAAATCAAAATAAAATTAAATTAATTATATCGGTCAAAATAAAAAATGCTTGGTCGACATTTTTGTCGAATAAGCTAAATTAAATTTAAATTAAAATATGACGAAATCTATTTAAAATAATTAATAATATATTCATTTGTATTTCTTACGGAAATTTGTTTATTATAAACAAATTTGTGTATAAAAGACATGGATTGAAAATGGAAAATTGTCATTATTATTCTGACTATTGTATTGAACAATAAAGCCATTCCTTATTGAACAAGTGCTTATTGTCAATAAAACATATAGTAATAAAGAATAAAGTAATAAATTGTAACATTAACTTTGAAATTAAAATTAAGAAATAAAGAGATTTTAAATTAAAAATCAAGTAATTGGAATTATTTAATATTAAAAGGTGGATTTTATAAGGTAAAAACGTTAAAAGGTTTCATTACATATGCTACTCGCGAAAAATAAAGAAATCCTTGACGAAATCCACTGAACAACCGCGGCTATTTAGCTAAGTTGTAGTATTCGGCTTAACGACTATTACTCTCAGTGAATTCCGTATATAATAATATATGATAAATTTACATAAGTAAAGGAAATTGGTCAAACAATAATTTATATACAAATATTATAAAAATTATATAAAAGAAATTATGTTAGAACATAACACAAGTTATTAATTATGCAAACCAAGTTATTAATTATGCAAACCACTTATCCGAAGAAAAAAAGTTAGTACATCTTCTGGCACTGCATACATTTGGCGTAGAATTTCTGAATCGGGAATACTATATGATTCTATATACAAAGATTGTACTTATATATTTTAGCGCATTTCAAATTAAAAAAAAAATTTTTTTTCTCTTTATTAAGAACTTCATTTGTGCATATTTTCAAAAAAAAAAATTAAAAGAAAAAACAAAGAACAGGTTCAAAATTGAGAACCAATAAAATTCATGGAACAAAATTGGACGTTAAATGGGAAATTCAAACTTTGATTTTATATGAAATGTGGACTGTATGGAAATGAGATAATAATGAGAAATTAGATATAGTATTTATTTGATTGGGATCGATGGATTTAGAACAATTTGCCAGATCAGTTTCTAGTGGAAGTATTGCCAGATTATTATCAGTAAGAGTTGCAAATAACTGCGAGGGAGAAACATTATATTTTACATTATTGAATGTTGCAGCTGATGGTTGTTAGTAGTAATAAGCCCCACCTCGAAAATATTTGTTCTACGTTTGATAGGGAATATCCGTGTAACAGATGGTGATAAACCCTAGTAGTACTAAATTTGAATGTGTGTATGGTGTTAGAGAGAGAGGGCTATAGATAGACAGTTATATTTTAAGGTGTTCTTATTGGTTATAATTTAATTTTGGGGGTTTACCTTGACCTGTAGAAGATTAAACCTGTAAAAAAATGTAGCCATCGATAGTTCATATGTATAGAAAACCACTGTAAATTCACATCTGTTTAAACCATTAGATTCTTAGAAAAAATTACGCAATTGAAAATTATTCAAAAACAAAAACAAAAAAAAATGATACCGTTAGCCCGAAAAATAAATAAATCTGGGATTCCCGTAATATACATTTTTTGAGTCCAATATATAAATATATATATATATAACATAAGGAAAAAAGGGGTTAAGAAACAAGTATGTAGAAAATATGTAAAATCCAGCGTTAACCTGTTATAAAAAATATTTAAAGTGAAAGAATTGTGTATATAATGTCTTCTTTGTTTATCGTATAGGTTTTTTGTTGTCATTATAAAAAGATATACACAAACAATAATATCATTATCATTATCATATGTATAACATGAACAAATAATTGTTTTCAAATATTATTGCCACTCTGTTATTCTGCTTTAATAATAAATATTGTTCTGCGCAAGCGTATATGTATTATAATTGGAAGTCCCGTCTTTGTAAACAAAATAAAGTAACAGGAGTAATAGTCTCTCAATAATAATAATAATAATAATAATGTGTGATGATTAAAAGAAGGCCTCATAAGTGTTTGTAAATATTATTTGTAAACAAACAAAAAAATAACAAGCGCTATAGTTTCTCATATTTCATAACACTATAATATAATATTGTTTTTATATTTAAATTTTAATCTTCATTTTTCAAGTTCAAGGTCTGTTACTATAGTTTATTAACTTGCGATTTGTGAGGAAAAAAATATCATACAGTAAATGTTTATCAAAAAAAAACTTGTGTATGTTACATAATATAACAAAAAATGAATTTTTATTTATAATAAATAAAAAAATATACAAAGATTACAAAATAAACTTATTAAAGATATTAAATAATAAAAACTCTTTATTATATCGTTGATATTAGATAGCATGAGAATTTTGTTAGGTGTACCTCTATCTGTGAGACCACAGACATCCATGCTATGATTTTTAGGTTCCATTGTTCTGGGGGCCCCGTTAAATATATAACAATTAGGAGAATATTTCTTATGTTCATCTGAAATTATATAGTTTTTCTGCCAATGACATATCTGGATATTACATAATAACACTGTACAATATCATCTGTGTTTAGATAAAAAAATCCATTGGAGGCCAATTCTTCTTTGTTTATATAAGACTTAGGCCACAATTCAAATGTTTTAAAACGTTCTTCGCTAGAACTAAGTAAGGTCATTGTCGAGCGTAATTTAATATAACTTGAATTTTCTATATGGCTGACGGTATTTATACTGTTTTAGTTATTGCTTTAAAAAATATTATTATTTACTATGGGTAATATAAATTAAAAAATTAAAAAAAAATATTACAATAAGGAAGGAAATAATACATATGGCTCAGTAGCAAAAATTCTTGCAGCTTTAACAAACAAAAATGTAAGCCATTAGAAAATAAAGAATTGGCTTAAATCTCAAGATGTTTATACATTACATCATCCGGTTAAAAAAAATTTTTTCAAGGAATCATTATGTTATTCAAGATATTGATCAATTATGGGAAATTGATTTATGCGATATTAAAATGTATAAAAAATACAATGTATAATATACGCCACCGTTTTCCAAATATTTTATCTACTCAAAAAGCTGCAGTTGTTGAACGATTTAATCGAACAATAAAAGAGAAAATGTTTAAATACTTTACAGAAAAATCTACAAAAAGATATATTAATGTATTACCAAATCTTATCAGTTCTTATAACAATTCTTATCAGAGTACAATAAAAATGAAACCGACAGATGTTAACCAAAATAATGTTAAAAAAATTTATAAAATTTACAGAGAATTACATAAAAAACCCACGAATTTATGTAGATTTATTTGAAGGCGATTATGTAAGGGTTGTACGAAAAATACACAGAAAAATGGAGCAGAGAAATATTTCAAGTGTATAAAGTAATAAATAGAGAACCATATCCATTATTTATTTTAAAAGACTTGGGGGATCGTGAAGTTGAAGGACGATTTTACTATCAAGAGCTTCAGAAAGTTTATATAAAATGATAGTTTTTAATCATCCTTTTACAAGGATAATTGCAGGACCCTCAGGGTGTGGTAAAACTACATTTATCTGTCAATTAATAAGAAATATACATAAACTGATTAAACCCCAAATAACAAAAATTATATGGTGTAATCCTGAATTCAGTGCTGTGCCCAAAAGTATACGTAATTTAGAATATCATAACGATGTACCCGAAATTATTAGTAATGAAAAAAATGAACCAATATTAATTGTCTTAGACGATTTAATGTTAAATGCCTACAATTAAAAAATTTGTGAACTATTTACAAAGGGTTCTCACCATAGAAATTTGTCTGTTATTTTAATTACTCAAAATGTGTTTTATCAAGGTAAACATTGTCGAGACATATCTCTTAATTGTAAATATTTGGTGCTTTTTAAAAATCCTCGAGATAAATCACAAATAGTCCCTCTGTCTGGCACGACAAATATATCCTGAAAATTCAAAAGGATTTCTAAGAGTATATAATGAAGTGACATCTGTTCCTTATGGTTATATAATTTTAGATTTGACCCAGGACATCAATGATATATTTAGATTAAGATCAAATATACTTAATCCAAATTATGTTGAATGTTATTGCACATTGAAACAATTAAGAGAGTTAACGGAAAAAAATGAAACGTTTGAAAATAAATCGTCATATGTTGCACGTGTTAAAAACATCTAAACCAAAATTTCGTCAAATTTTGTTAAAAAACTGTTATCCTGAAATTATTAAAACTATCTGCGAAATTGCTATAAATACTCTTAACGATAAAGTTTCTAAACAGATTTATAATAAATTAAATAAAAATAAAAACGTATTGCGCTGTCTATCTTGCCCTAAAATCTATAAAAGTAAAAAGAAAAATTATTGTATAAATATTCAACTAAAAAGTAATAAACAAGCAAATAATACCACATCAATGTACTTTCCTGTTGAGTTTGAGCCACTGTCAGTAATATTAAGTAGACCTCCTTATAAATGGCATTAATTCTGATAAGGTCTACTTTCCCTTACTATTATTGACAGTGGCTCAAACTTAACTGGAAAGTACATTGATGTGGTATTATTTGCTTGTTTATTACTTTTTAGTTGAATATTTATTTAAGGGAAAGTATTTATAAAAAACTTTTTTTTATTTATATATTTATTTTACACTTTTTAGTCGGTCAAATATTTATTCATTTGACCGACTAAAAATATTTAAATACTTTGACAACTTGGGAATGATTTGTTTGAGCTCCTCTTGGCCCACGATATGGAATTCCACATGTGGCCAATGTTTTGGGCCTTGCATGGCCCCCGGTGCCCCATGTTTTTTTTGTATAATTGGCTCCACGTGACCCAGGGTACTGCTCGGACAACTCTTCAAGACCCTTCATTTGATGCCCCACATGATTTTCTTATGATGGGCCCCCACATGACACAGGTTTTGGGCCCTAACCTGAATTACGAAGCCCAACGGACTGCGCAACAAGATGTGTTTGTTTTATAATATTTTATGTTATATATATATTTGGCCTTTTGCCAGTATAATATATATATTAAATATTATATGGGAGCGAATCTATAATCTTAGTACAATTAAACTTCAAATTTATTGGTTTAAAAGGACTATTTATTTATTCCAAGCTTAAGTTAAACAATTAGCTTCGTACAAAACTTTCTGTTTTGAAAGCTCTTAACTGTAAGCTGAATAAATTTCGACTCTCTGAATTACCAAAAAACAAACGTATTTATAGGAAAATATTAATTTACCGGCCTTTGTTTACTGAATTACCAAAAAACAAACGTATTTATAGGAAAATATTAATTTACCGGCCTTTGTTTAAATGTAAACGAACTTTGATTCAATAATAATAATACAATTTACTATTGAGCAATCGTCACTCAATAATAATTATAATTAATTGTAATTGATCATACCCAAAATTTGCATACACTGCATAAATGCGCACTAAGCATTATTTATTATTTGTTATGTTTATTAACTTTATGACATAGTTAATTAATATAAATAATATATTTAATATTATTGCGCAATGCCAATGCGTGTGCAAATATATTTTGTGGTATAAAAATAAAATACATTATTTATTACTAGGACGGTGTTTTTATTCCACAACACCTCCCCCTTTGAAGTACAAAAATGGATACATTTTTTGAATGTTGGGCAATTCAGAGTTGTTCAATTTATTCAGCTTTTCCCTTTATACAATTTTTAAATCTTATTTTCTATGCATTTTATTTTCATATTATTTATTTTTCACAGTGTAAAATTTTTTTGAAATTAGTATAATTTTATATCAATTTTTTTTCTAATTTTATACAATCCAAATCTTTTTCTTTTTATATTTATATATGTATACTTTTACATATTTTTTAAACAATATAATTTTTTTTTTACATTTTCTTTATTAAAAATTTTTTTTTTATATCAATTTCTTTTACATATTTATTTATTCATTTTTAAATTTCGTTATCATTTTTCATTAATTTCTTTTACATTATTTATACCTTTTAAAATTTCACTAATAATTTTTTATATCAATATACAAATTATTATACTACATATTTCGTTTTCTTTTAGCTTTTCCTTTTAAATTATAAATATTTAACTTATACATTTTTTTTTCAATTTCTTCAATATACCATTCATTTATACATTTCTTAATTTTTATTAATAAATTCTCATCTAATTCCTTTTTATTTCATTTTGATTTTATCTCATTTTAACAATTATATTGTTATATATTTTCAACATTTACAAATTATTAATTTTTTTTAATTTTTATACCGTACAACAATTTTTTAAATATATTCATTTATTTTACTATATTTTTCTTTTATTATTAATATTAATTTTTTTAATATGTGTATTAGTACATATATTATTTCTGTGTAATTATCTTCTTTATGATATAATTAAATAATAGAATAATTATTTTCCCTTTTTTTTATATATAACTGTAATTGGCTAGTTAATTATGATTCTCTAAAAGTTAAAATTTATAATAATAAATTTACTAAAAGTTTAATTTTAAGTACTAACAAAAAATTTTTAAACTGAATATTATACCTCCAAAACTTAAAATTATATTTATTATATTGTATTACTAAAACTACATTAATTTATATAAAAAAATTAATTTGATTTTAAATTTTTCTCCTAAAAATATGCACCTAAAATAGATTAATTATTCTTATCAAAGACAAAACAATTTTTATTGAAATATAAAAAACTAATCTAGATTTAACATATTAATCGTATAAAGTTATAAAAATCATTATTTTCGAGTTTCATAATTTTATGCATGTTTCCTTAAATATTTATAATTCCGTGGAATTATTATAAGACTATATTTATGAGTTTTGTGCGCATTTACTAGCGAACAATTTTTATTCAATTTTTACTTTACTATTTTTCTTTCAGGATATTGGGTTAAATTATTTACTTTTTTCCATAAAATTTGTATTCAAGTTTGTCCCTTTTTGGCTCTTTTCCTTGTGTTGAATAAATTCTGCTTCTATTTTTTCTACGTGCTTTTCGATATACTTTTCTGTATTTTCATTAAATTGTATTATTTGATAATTTTCCTGCTGTGGAAATATACTCGGTTTAAGTTCCGAAATTAACATTTCTTAGTTTTTATCCTGTACTTCTTCATTGTTATATAAAAGTCTAATATGACTTAATGCTTCTTCCGAATTTTCTTCATATTTATGTATCTTTTTATCCTTACTTTTGTTTTTTCTACATTGTTTTTTTACGTTGCTTATAGTTTTAGTTTTTTCATCCTGTATTTCTATAAAATTTCCATATTCTATTCTTTCTATTACTTCGGATTGTTTCATTTTATTTATTACACTGTTGGTTTTTAATTTATTTTCTCCACAAAAATGTATAGGATTATACTTGTTTTCCATTTCTTTAAAAACTAGTTTTTTGAATGCTGAATTCATCAATACTAAATTGTTTGGGTAGCACCCAAGCGTGGTACTACTGCAAGCTTGGAATGAACGGTAATTTACTTCTAATATTAATTGTGGTACTTTTACATTTATGGTACTCGAAATTTCCTGTAATTTTGACGTACCCTGAATATTGCATTTTTTATATAAATTATTATAATTAGAACTACCATCTTTGGGTATTCTTTTCTCCATATTAATTACTTCATTATTACTTTCTACTTCATTATTATTACAAAAACTTCATTACTATTTCTCAATGTGTTACTATGCCCTTGTATTTTTCTGTAAATTTTGTCTTCTTAATAACATAATGGTGGGGGATGAATCAGGGCGTTTTGATTCATCCCTTATTAAAGCACGCGATTCGAATTTTTGCTTAGCAGGGCAGTGAAATATACTGTGCCCTGGGCAGTCGCACCATTCACAATTTGACGCCACTACATTTTCTCTATATGTTATACAAAAACGGCTAGTATGACCTAGTTCTCCACAACTATAACATTTTATTATATTTTTATTTATTCTATAATTATTTTTATTATTTGTCCCAAAATTGCTATTATAGCTATTGTAGCTATTTATATTTTTCCTGTAATTTATTTTGTTATTTGGTACCGAGTCATTATTTTTATTTTTATGATAACCTGTCTTTTGATCATCCATTTTCATAAATAATTTCTTTAATAATGTGGAAATATCATTATCATTAGGCAGATATTCTGTTAAATTGCTCCTTGTATAGTATTCCCTGGCGTATTCGATCGCCTTTTGTACTGCTACATTTAAATTTGAGCAATTTTGTGATCTTACATAAAATTTTAATTGTCCCGAACATAATCCTCTTATAAAACTGCGTTTTGCTACTTTCGTCATTTCCTCTTTTAGAACCCTACGCTCACCTGGGTAAGTGTTTTCTACCATAATTGTGTAGACCTCCAGCTTTTGCAAGAGTCTACTTCCAAAATTTTCTACTGTTTCATCTTGTCCCTGATAACATTCTTCCAATTCCCTAGCTAATTGAGGAAGGTCCTTGTAAGGTACAAAGTAATCACCCAAAACATTTTTAAATTCCTCAAAATCTATAATATTTTTATGTTGGAAAAGAGCATTCGCTTTTCCTTTTAATTTACTTCTTATAAGATTGTTTAGAACAAAACTTCTTCCCCTAAATTCAGTTACATAATAAGTTTCTTCAGCCAGATATAGAAAATTTTGTAAATCCAGAGTCGGATTCTCTCCTGACCCTGAAAATACTGGAACATGTACTAAAAAAGTTTCAAATGTCTCAGTGACGGACAGCATTCCGTTGCTAAAAGACATTTTTTATATAAATACGAAAGCTACATGAAACACATAAAATTTTTGAAAAACCCCATATTACCAAACTAAAAAATTATACATACAAATCTTTTTAAAAAAACACGCGAGACTAAGATACAATAAATTTTTATACAAAATATTTTTATCCTTTGTAACTTTTTATTAATGTTTAAAAAAATACAAGAGCCTAGGGCAAGTGTGCCAATCTGAAGATATATAAAGACGCTTGTCCTTTGGTTAAATGTTTTAATTAACAAAAATGAATACACCGAAGGAGACCATAAAACGGAAATCCTTATCCAAAAAAATTTAAACTGAAGTATTAAAGAAGTGTAGGAACCCCGCAACAAATAACCCAAAAAATTTATTGTTGGCCTACACATACTTTCTAAATGAGAAGCATACGTGTAAAGTAATTATCGGATTCAATACAGAAACTTTTGAAGCCTCAATAATTTTCCATCGACTTGAAGATATTCCAATAAACATTTCTTTTAAAGAATGGGAAACATATTTTACCAATTTCAAACGATTCGAAAAAGAACGCTTTGTCAATGATGATCTATTTTTGGACGCTCTTTTGGACTCAACTAGTTCAGCAAAAAAGTTGGTAGATTTTACTTTGAATGATGACAAAGACACGAATAAAACGATTTCATTGTTTAAAAATGAAAATCAACAGTTTTATGTGCTATAACAACAATGCTGGCTGCAACATAAAAGAATATTTTGACAAATATATGGAAAAATGGAAAATAGAAAATGTGTTTCAACTATCATTTGATGACTACTATATTCCAATGAATCTGACCCATGGCTACTGCAACTATTCTAGATTCTTTTTCGAAATACCAATATCCTGTTCAAAACAGTTATTTAACAATTTAATTAGTTAGTTTTTAATTCTTAAATGTAAAAAATAAATAAAAAATAAACATATTTTTTTTTAATACTCTATTTTATTATTTCTTAACATATATAATTATACATATTTATACAATTACGAACAGCACATCTATTTTTTTGGGGTCTGTTGTAATGTATTTGACAAAAAGCTTTATAATATTGTAATGAGTTCAACTTTGGTATATCATTTTCAAGCTCAATAACCTCAGCCCCCGACGCCGGTGTTAAATACTGACGCAAAAAAGTCTTTTTATGCATGCCTTTTACATAAATTTTATGATTCATAAAGTTTTTCAATACATCTCCAACTTCATTGTAAAATATGAAACCGTCACTTCAGTGTAAACTGTTAATATTTGCATATACGTACAATATCATCATTTAACTCTTCTTGAGGATATGGTGGTTTAAAAAAATATAATATTGGAATTATGGACCCCTGTTTAATTACAGCCAATTCCTTTAAAAATAAATGGCGACCATTTCCAATAACAAATTGAAGATCCATAAAAATTATAGCTTTTTGCATTATTATTATTTTGGTATGGTAAATATCTGCAACCACTCTGATTGAGATAAGAAAGTCAAATAAAAGTAGAAAATTATATTTTCACATATTATATGTTTATTTATATGTTATTATTATTCTTACAATATTTGAAAATTTATTATTATTATTTTTTGTTAAAAATGTTACAAGTTAAAAAGTTAAATTTTAGAATTGGTATCCATATGGTAATGTCTCAAAATTGTCGCCTACACAAACTCTTTTTGTGAACGTAAATCCAAATTTTTTGCTCTCACTTTCAGTGACGACTACAATTTTTTTTTCTTTTAAATTTTTTATTATCGGTGATTGTATATGAATCTGATGACAGGGGGTCCATTATTAGTTTTTTAAGATTGTCAAAATTTAATATTTTCTTATTTGCAAAATTACATGTTACACCTTTACACTTTGCGACTTCTCCTTTTTCATTTGTATCAGGATCAGAATACTTTATTTGTATGAATAACATTTTGGACCCGTTGATACAAATTCATTGCTGTATACTCTTGGACCTATATCGGCTAATTCATTAGTAAATTCCCCTAAAAAGTTACCTGTAAGGGGTTTATAGGGTGAATCTTTATTTTCAATAAATATTATTGAATCTGTGTCACAGTACAAGACGTTTTTTCCAATTTTAACCAATTCTTTATATAATTATATACGAGCATGGGCTGTTGTATATATACCTACAGTTAGAGAAACGTGTTTAAGAGGGGTTGCGCACTCCTGATGCTTATATTTCCACTTAATCCATACTTGATCCTCTCCGGCTATATACAAATCTTCAATTTCTACCCCAGGGGAGTGTACAAGTTTATTAAAATCATCAATTGAAGATATTACGCTCGTTTGGTTCATTTCATTTTTTTGAATAAGTTTACCCCAAAATGAATTGAGACATATCTTAGCTTTATTTCTACAAGAGGGATTTGATTGAATTTTCGACTTATCTAATAGGATATTCTCGATTTTATAATATTATTCTATGAACTTATTTTGCTGTTCTAAAGATATGCAATCACTGGGAAAGCCACTAGCTTCTTGTTTCAGCTTTATGAAAGTATTCATATATTCTGCAAATAAGCCTCCAGTTTCGGTGACGGGATCGTATACCGTTGTTTGATATTCCCATATTTGAAACGATTCTAAATTTTTTATATTTTGCTCTAAACTTAACTTTATTTCTATAGCGGCCCAAGTGCCTACCAAACTATGTTCATCAATAGAGTGTACACAATAATTTGTAACGTTTTCGTCTTCAGCACAAGTTCGACATAATACAAATAGAAGTTTATTATTTAATCTAACAGGTAAAACAGGTATAAACAAATTAGTATGTGGTAGGATACGGCATTTTATTATACCGTCAATTTGAGTAATATCAGAGATATTATTACATTCTTCCCTATTTTATATTTTAGGATATCCTATAGGATATTTACAATTTTTGTTTACAAAACGGTATAAGGATGTAAAATCTTAAGGATGTAAAAAAGCGAATTTTATCACCGGTCTTGGTTCGGACTGTAAAGCTTAAATACTTCAGTGCCACCCCCAAATATTGCATCACGGGGTACCAAAGGCTTATACAAAAGAAGGGGATCGTTATCCAATTCTTTACTTATATTATTTTTAATTTTCAAATATTCTTTAAAATTGCATTCCCATATAGTTTTAACAATATATTTTTTATTTTTGAAATACTCAAGTCTATACAAAAGACTATTATATTTATCGTCGAATGACATACCATGGGTTATTGTAAATCTGTTATAAAAACATTTCAGACACCCATGATAAAAACAGCCCAAAAACTCATAAACCGTATTGGTTTCGGTATTATAACCATCAACTTGTATATTACCATAGGGTAAAGATACTTCAAATTTTATTTTACCATTTACTTTTTTATTTTCTAACAAGAGCCATTTTAACCCTAAAAAAGATTGATTTTGTTTTGAACTGTAATTGTTAGAAGGTATAATTCCCATTGTATTTTCTTTAATAAAATTTTTTCTATACACAATCATTACTGCTTGAGCAATTGTGAAGCTTTCTAAGAAAGGATTCACATCCTGTAAAGTTATAAAATCAGACATAAACCTTAAACAACCCTTACGAAGAATATTAACATCTACCTAACAATATTTAATAAGTTCATTACGATTATTATAAATATAATTAGAATTTTTTAAATCTTGCCACCATTTTTTAAGATTTTGCAATTCATTTTTACTTAGAGCTAAGTCAGGAATTTCCCCTTTATAATTGTAGTTATTTTCAGTGTTAAAAAATGGGGGTAATCCCCTTTAGAAATTCCTTGTAGTCCAAAAGTTTTAGGAAACTTTGATAGGGGCATTGCTAAGAAATTTAGCGAATCGATAAATGAAATATATCTATTAAAAGTAATTTTAAGAATTTTTAAACCTCCTATAATAGGTTTAATAGGCTTATTTCTTTTTAATAACTCTGATATTATAAACTGTCCATCATAGCTTTTAAAATTATGAGCTAGACAACAAACTTTATTTTTTTCATTAGCATTAATGTTTAACAAAAAATCTATACATTTTTGTATACAATTTCTGGACAAATCATTTTCAAATATGTGAACTCTTTTTTTACAATTTTGTCATTGAAAATCCTCATCATCAGTTAAATAACAATAGTGACAAACTCTATTTACTACACATAAGTTGGGTATATGAAGATAACTATCAGCATTTATATTTTGGTCTTGAGTGCATTCAATATCGTAAAAAATTAATGTATATTTTTTAGGTCTATTCTTAATAGATGTCTGGTTTGATTGGATAACTGCACTTAATAAATCAGTAATCATTTGAGAAGTTATATTTGAAATTTTTTTAAAAGGTAACTATTGGTTTATCTTGTATTTTCTATAGAAGGAATTGAAATCTGAATTCCCATTAAATCATCCCCTGAAAACTCCCCTTTAATAATATTTAAAATACTTTTAAAATAAAAATAAATGAGCCATTCAGTAATTGTATTAAAGTCGTCAGAGTAGTCGTCTAACCTAAATATTATATCCTTACTACTAACTTTAAATTTGGAACTATAACCTATTTTTTGTCTTATTATATAAGCAAATTTGGGGTTTGTCTGACCTGAACCCCTTTGAAATGTACAAGATGTTGAGGTACAGGGTTGTTGTTCTGGTTGTTGTTTTGTTGTCACAATCTCGCTGAAACTGGTAGCCCTTGGTTCACGAATTTGTGTTTCAACGCCCTCCTGAATCTGGTTTAACAATACTGAAGCTTGGCTTATAAATTCCGTAAGTGTAACAGCCAGGTTGTATTGTAATTGTATTCTATTTTAAAAAAAAAATGAAATTGTTTTTTATTTAAATTCCTATATGTCTTTCTAGATAATATTTAACTTACAACATCCATAGTTTATCAATGATAAAGTGTAACTTGTATACCGAAAGACTAACAATTAAAGTTTAAATTTATAAAATGTAAATTATACTATTTTTATACTTATCTTTTTATATAAGTACAAAACACATTCAACCTTTTTTTTTTTACTTTAACACCCAACCCAAAAATGTTATTAATGGTTTAAAAAAAATTGCAGTTTGTGTCACCACAAAAACAATAAAATAAAGAATTATTTGAATTATGTATTAAGATTTAAAATGGTCGAAATATTGCTGTAGCCTTTGTTGCACCAAAATAAAAGAAATAAATATTACTTTGTTCTTAGAGAGTTGACCCCCAAAAAAGGATCATAAATTAATTTGTATATTTATTACTACTTCTGATTAAATATAAAATGTTTTTTTTTTTTGGTAATATCTTGTTCTTTTATTTTAAAAAATCCTGTATTACCTTTTAAGTATTAACAATTCTTTGTATAAATAATCAGATTTCTTCAAAAAAAAAATCAGTTGCAATAAAATATGTGTTTGGATTCAGATACAGAAAATCCCCGTATTATATTGGGTGTTATATCACAACCTCCAACATTAGCGAATTTGGCCTTAAGAGCAGATTTTAATGGCTACATACATTCCTATGACGATTGGTGGATGTGCCATACGGACCAGCGCCACATGTATCGCTATCAAATGGACAACCAGAAATATTTTCTTAACGTCAGAAGTTGTGCTTTATATTTAAATAGCCAAAAGCATTTTTTTCGAGAATATTGTAACGGGATATTTTGAACTGGTGTAGTTCAAGTGAGTCTTTCGAGATAAATCAATTTTTTTTGTCGAAAGATTTTCAGATTACGAAAACTTCATAAATTGAAGTACAACGATATAATTTTACCGAAAGAAATGTTTCATTCAAGATATCATAGTAGTTGTTACAAGACGTTTACAGCTTTGCAAAAAAAATTTTTTTCGACAGATGCTAACAATAAAGTTCCATCAGAGAATACGTCCTCGTCTGCAAGTGAAGAACCATCAACATCAGTTAATAGGTCACTAATTATGATACAATGGTACAAGATTGTGTTTCGAAAGATATAAAAGTTCCTGAGACCGATGAAGTCATAAAAAAAAATATTGACGCCGAAATAAATCAGCCGTTTGAAGAGAGATCATTTGAAAATTCAGCGGAATCATCGAATGCTCAGAATTCTGATACCGTGGCTTCAGAAAATGTGAATTTGTGTTTTTTTTTATTGACAAAAAAAAAGCAACATAAGGCGAAAAATGGGCCACTACGTTCTTCACGAAAAGATCAATTTCAAATAAGTATTTTATCAAAGTTTAAACCATACTGAAATTTACATTGCAACTTTGAGAAAAATACAAAGTGTTATCTCTCCCGAAGTATACTACCATAATGTTTGTCGACCAAAATTTTCGAAATCAAAAAAGATCATTGGTAAAAAGTCCTGTTCGTACTTCATGGCACATTTCTCGAGAGATACATAAAATCGTTTATAAAGAAATTTGTAATTTAATTGAAGAGAATGTGATTAATCGAGGAAGTTGTTAGTTTCTGTCATATTTACATAAAGAGTATCTCGATATGTTTAAAGATATGAGTGAAGGCTCAGAAGCAACATCAATATTTACGACACACTATCTAGAAGAAAAGATCCACAAAAAATTTAATGATAAAATTCAAATTTTGATTTCGAACAGAAAAAAATTTGTCGCCCCTAAGGGCGTTTCAACTATTGATGAGTCATTATTTGCCCACTTAAAAGACCAAGACACGTTGCAAGCAGCTGCTGCCATTTTGAGAGAAGAAATTTTCGGAATAACTAAAACAAAATTACCTGATTATTTAACTAGTCTACGGCTAATTAATGGTGAATGTTCAACACCACCGATGATTTCAGATTTTTTTTCGTCGATTCTTGGAGGTTACACTCGTAAACGCCGGAATTGCGAAAGTTTTCAACGTCACGTGAACTCTCTGTCACAGGACATAATTTACATGACTTCCAATGGCAGCATTAAGACTTCCAAACACATTTGCTTAGGCATGACATTAAAAAGTCTTACAAGCAGCCGTAAGGTTATCGATATAATAAATCATTACGGTCACTGTATCAGTTATAACGCTATCGAGGAGTTAGAAACAGAAGCAACTTATTCATCAGTTTCACGTACTGAAATATGTCCAGAGGCTATTAATAAAAGTGAAAATCTTTCGACAGGAATGGCATTTGATAATTTTGATCGGTTCGTGGATACCAGAAATAGAAAAGACACTCTCCATGATACAGTCGGGATTATCTATCAAAATATTAATCGCAACCTCGAAGAAGAAAATGTTGAAGAAGAAGAAGCTGCACTTACTACACATAATAAACGTAGAAGACGATCTTTCGAGACAGTCGAGTATGAGTTACCACAGTGTTCTAAAAAACTAAAAAAAACTACAAATATTGAAACTGAAACTGAAGAGGAGGTTAATATTATTATACATAAGAGTCTTTACGATCGGATTGACAATGTTTGGATGCTAAGTCAAGCTTTTAAACAGTTAGATACTCCTATGTGGACTGGTTTTAACAGTAAAATAATGACCGATGATACTCCACAACAATTAATTTCGTATTTGACTGCGATTAATGAATCACCAACAAGCAATGCAGTAGTTTTTGCAACTATGCAACAATGCATGTCAGTCTTGCAAGAGCTGAATCAAGAGTACATGCAAGTGACTTACGATTTAGCTATTGCAGATTGCACTGCAAATTCAAGCTACGGAAAATAACACCTTTCAAAAACTTTTTATACACTTGGGTGCTTTTCATATAATGATGTCATATTTCAAGGCGATCGGAAAATTCATTAATGATTGTGGTTTAAAGCGAAATGTTGGCTAGTGGATCCGTTTCAAGTTTCATTGAGGACAAGCATTTTAATCGCTGTAAAAGATTACACCCAATAGTGGCTTTGGGGCTACAAATAATGCATTTTAGATCTTTTTTTAAAGAAAGACATATTCAAATTTCTGAAGAAATCGAAGAAGAGATTGAAAGGTTACAGAGTTGTCAGACACCTTCATTTCTTATTCTCAATGAAAGCTTGAAAGAACTCTGTGATGATTATGCTATTTATGAACAACAAACATTAAATGGTGAACATGGCAAAACAGCGCAATTCTATATGATTTACATCAAGCTTGTTTATCATTATTTACAATTAAGCAGGAGCATTCGAGCACGTGACTTCCAATTATATCTTGACATCTTACCAAAAATCACAAATTTAATTTTCGTATTTAACCATCAGAATTATGCAAAATGGACTGTCCAATACCATTACAATTTAAAAAAAAGTTTCTACAACTCATCCTGGTTTAGAACAGGACTTCCAAAAAGGATTTTTTGGAATCAAGCGCACCAATAAACCATTCTCAAGACAGCCTATTGATCTGACATTAGAGAAGACCATCAATGCAGATGCTGCGAGAATACTTACTGGTATCGCACATCTGACTAACTCGATCTCGGCTCGCCAACGGTGGGCAAGAAGTCACGACATTCGCCCAACAATAATCACACACGTATTAGAAGAGTTAGGAATCACTAAGAAGCAAGATATTTCAGCAGAGTTGCAGCAACATAATATCAAAAAAAAGTTGTCATCAATTTGAGAAGTTTATAAGCTCGTTCGACCAATATATGAATCCATTCAGCTCAGATTTTTCGCCAGATCAGTTATTTAACATAGCTTCTGGAAAAGCAGCATCATCTCATGTGGAAGAGTTCCTTCTAAACATCCAAAAAAACGGTGAAGAATTGCGAACAACTTTCATATCGGAATGTTCATCTAATCCGAAAAGATTTGAAAAATCCATCAAAAAGAGACCCACACACAACTTTTCAAGTTTACTTGTAAAGAAGAAATCTGTGAAAATTGGAGGTAAACATCAAGAGATCAAGTTACAGCGAGATTTATTCGGCCGTTTGTTGGGAATTTCAATGGACCACCAAATAGATGTTTTAAAAATTTTATCGTTTCCAATAACTCCAGTACCTCTTGCATTATGCCATCTATATGGTGGTTTCTATAAAACTGACAAGTCTGTACTTGTAAAATGCCTTGACCAAATATTGATCAAGAACCGCCACATAGTACAGATGTATTCTTAATTGATGGATTTTTCATCCTTCATTCTATGAAGGAGGTTCCAAAAATGTTTGGAAACATTTATAAGAAATTTTTAATGGTGTCAAAATATTCCACGCGAAGAATTGATGTCATCTTTGATCAATATTTACACCCGTCAATAAAAGATAGTGAAAGATGTCTACGACATGAAGCATCATTGATTGATTACACTATTTCTGGGCCTGAACAGGTACGCCCTTCGGATTATGCAGAATTGAAAAATACCAAATTTAAGGAGGCTCTTGTGGACTTTTTCGAAAAACATTGGTGTAGGGAGGAGATAAAATCATTTCTGGGCAATCGAAGAATTCATTTGAATTTCCGAAATTGTCAATCGTATCAAATTGTCGATGAAAAGATACAGTCAAGTATTGTTAACGATTTATGTTGTACTTCACATGAAGAAGCAGATACGAAGATAATTTATCATACTTGCAATATCACTGAGCAGTCGAATATTGTCATCAGAGCCTCTGATACTGATATTCTAATCATAATGATTGGTATTATGACACACTTAAAGAATTATACTTCGAATATTTGGATGCTCAATGGAACAGGAAATAATGAAAGATACATTGACATCACAAAAATTTATACCGAGCTTGGTGAATTGTTAGCCAAAAGTTTAATCGGCTTCCATGCATTTACTGGATGCGATTTTAATTCTGCTTTTTTTAATAAAGGGAAAAAGTGACCTTTTACTTTGTTAAAAAAAATACTGTGTTTCAAAAAGCATTTGCTACTCTTGGGGAAGAAAAATTAACGAAGGACCAATTACAAGACATATTTAACGTTCTTCAACACTTTACTTGCCAGCTCTACAATGCCAAGAAATCTAAAGACGTAGATGATGGAAGATTCCAACTATTCGTCAGCAGCTACAAAGCATTAGACATCAACAAAAAATTTAGCAAAAAAGTACAGAATTTTGACGCAACCTCAATACCACCGTGTAACAGTGAGCTGTACGAACAATTTTTAAGAGCCCATTACATTTCAACCACTTGGAAAAATGCTTACAAAAAGCAACCTACAACTTTGGACCCATTGGAGTATGGTTGGATTGAGCAGGACGACATCTTTTATTGACGGGTGTAAATATTGATCAAAGATGACATATATTCCCGGTAAGTTAATAAAAATCAATTCTTTATCGAATATGTTCGGATTAATTTACAAATTACTTAAATTTTACAATTTACGTTTAATTTTTATAGAATCCGATTTAATGGATGATGAAGACGAGTTTCACAACGACAAGCAAGACTCGGACGATGATGAATGAAGTTCGAAATCAATAAATATAAATATTCATTTTGTAATGCATGCGTGATTTTTTTTTTAATTATTTGACCTACATTTTGTATGAAGTAAATAAAAACGAAAAATAAAATATAAATTTAAATTATTTTTTTGTTTTCAGCAGTAAACCCCAATATTTAAGATTTTTTCGTAGTATATTTTCTTTTTTTATCGTCAAACTTTTAAAGTTTAATAAATAAACTACACAAAAAATATTAATCGCGATAAATATAGCCATTAAGCAAATCACAAGTAAATTATATTGATGGAAAACAGCGCTATCGTAATACATAGACAACTAACGGGGTCGTGTCTCAAATTTTGTTATCTGCTGAGGTGTGTACACAACGAATACGTCTGCAATAATCAATATAAGTTTTTAAAACTATAATAAATAAAATATATTAATGGCAGATCTGGTCAATTACTTCCAAACATTTTTTTTTTCAGTATTTTCAAAACCGTCTGCCACTATGTTGAACGCGTGATAATCGTCTGCCATTGTTATTTTCTGTTAATAATAATGATATATTTTGAAATTTCAAAACGGCAGACGTGGTCAAATGCATTTAAAATTAGCCAAAAATCCATACCTGTCTTACCTGGGCGCTCGCCGCGTCCACCACTTTGGGCTTAGTGAGTTCCCACCTCATGTACGGTAGGTATAGGGGCCTCAATGTACAAAAACTCAGGTCTGGTCAAATACATACAGGTAGCCGTTCACTGGCTCTTAGACTATTAGGTTTCTCGAGAATAACCATGGACGTGTGGAAATGGTTAACAACGACACCTGATAAAAAACCACCAGCTCAACAGTCATCAGAAGAATTGGATCAACTAATACCTGTGACAACGCCTCGCCAGTGAAGAAACTCTTCCAGGGGTGGTAAACCCATAACATCACCAACGATAACAACAACAACCTTCACACCACCACCTCTTTCAAAGGAGACTACCACATCTCAAGAAGACGATTCAAAGTCTTATGAGATTCGTACAAGGCTCCTAAGCGAGTAAGTTATATGGTCCTATATATATATATATATATAAATATATATAAATGATTGTTATATACATTATACTTTTTTATTTTTACAGAAACAATTGTAATTGCAGGGATGGTTCGGCTCACATGGAGCAGCCTGAGATGCTGAACAATAGCAACCGGTATAGAAGTCACCGAAGAAGACACCAAAAATAAATTTTTGAAACAAAATTATTTTTTTTTTTTTTGTAAAAACGATAAAGTGAAAATTTTAATAATTTTTTTAATAAATAAATATGTACATATAAACAAAAAAAAATATTTAGTGATTTTTATTTAATATTTTTACAGTTTTGGTTTTGAACATTGTTCTTTTGTTTCACTACAAGTTCTTACTTCTAGAATTGTGGGTTAAAAGATAGAGCCTCGCATAAAAAAACTCATGTTATCTAATATCAACGATGCAATAAAGAGTTTTTATTATTTAATATCTTTAATAAGTTTATTTTGTAATATATACAAAGATAAAGAAAAATTATTTTTTTTTTGTTATATTATGTAACATATAAAAGTTTTTTTTTTGATAAACATTTACTGTGTTATTTTTTTCCTCACAAATCGCAAGTTAATAAACTATAGTAACAGACCTTGAACTTGAAAAAATCTAGATTAAAATTTAAATATAAAAACAATATTATATTATGGTGTTATGAAATATGAGAAACTATAGCGCTTGTTATTTTTTTGTTTGTTTACAAATAATATTTACAAACACTTATGAGGCCATCTTTTAATCATCACACATTATTATTATTATTATTATTGAGAGACTATTACTCCTGTTACTTTATTTTGTTTACAAAGGCGGGACTTCCAATTATAATACATATACGCTTGCGCAGAACAATATTTATTATTAAAGCAGAATTACAGAGAGGCAATAATATTTTAAAACAATTATTTGTCCATGTTATATATATGATAATGATTATGATATTATTGTTTGTGTATATCTTTTTATAATGACAAATATACTCTAGTGACAACAAAAAACCTATACGATAAACAAAGAAGACGTTATATACACAATTATCTCAATTAAAATATTTTTTATAACAGGTTAACGCTGGATTTTACATATTTTCTACATACTTGTTTCTTAACCCCTTTTTTCCTTTAGTATCAATTTTACCACAGATGTATCTACTAGAGTATATTGCGGGAATCCCAGATTTATTTATTTTTCAGGCTAACGGTATCATTTTTTTTTGTTTTTGTTTTTGAATAATTTTCAATTGCGTAATTTTTTCTTGGAATCTAATGGGTTAAACAGATGCGAATTTACAGTGGTTTTCTATACATATGAACTATCGATATTTACTCTACCGCGGGCTACAGATTTTTTACAGGTTTAATCTTCTACAGGTCAAGGTAAACCCCCAAAATTAAATTATAACCAATAAGAACACCTTAAAATATAACTGTGTCTCTATAGCCCTCTCTCTCTAACACCATACACGCATTCAAATTTAGTACTACTAGGGTTTATCACAATCTGTTACACGGATGTTCCCTATCAAACGTAGAACAAATATTTTCTAGGGCGTGCTTATTACTACTGTTGTTTGTTGTTAGAATCATGAGCTGACAAATGTCTAAGGTGAAGAAGAGTATTGTGTTGTTCGTTATGTTGTAATATTGATTATTACAATCATAAATATCCTTTATTTTTTCTATTTATATTTTTTTATCTCACCTTTAAAATGTTTTGATTCTTTCTTTTAAATAAAACACTAATTATATTTTATAAATTAAATTTGAACATAAGTTTCATTTATTTTATTATAATTTATTCTTAATTTTATTATAAACGTCACAATTTAACTAATTCACAATTTTAAATGTTATTTCTTAGATTTGGTAATTAATTTTATAATAAGTTATAGGAATTATTATTTTTAACAATTTTACTATCAATTACTTTTGGGTCTTTAGGAGGATTAAATCAAACATCATTAAAAAAAATTATAGCTTTTTCTTCTATTAATCATTTAGGATGAATAATTGCAGCTATATTATCTAGTGAATCTTTATGATTATTTTATTTTATTATATATTGTTTTTTATCAATAACTTTAGTTTATTTTTTTAGTATATTTAAATTATATCATATTAATCAACTTTTTTCTATCTTTTTTCATTCAAAAACAATTAAATTTAGATTATTTTTAAATTTATTATCATTAGGAGGACTTCCTCCCTTTTTAGGATTTTTACCTAAATGAATAGTAATTCAAAATTTAACTGTAAATAATCAACTATTATTAATAACTTTAATAACTTCATTAATGTAATTATGTTTTATCTATAGGAGCTGTATTTGCTATTATAGCAGGATTTATCCATTGATACCCTTTATTTACAGGATTAATAATAAATCCTACTTGATTAAAAACTCAGTTTATTATTATATTTATCGGAGTTAATATTACATTCTTTCCTCAACATTTTTTAGGATTAGCAGGAATACCTCGACGATATTCTGATTATCCAGATGCCTATACACAACTTGAAATATAGTATCAACAATTGGATCTACTATTTCTATATTAGGTATTTTATTTTTTCTATTTATTATTTGAGAAAGCATAATTACACAACGTCAAGTAATTTATCCTCTTCAACTAAATTCTTCAATTGAATGATACCAAAATATTCCACCAGCTGAACATAGTTATTCTGAACTTCCATTACTAACTAATTTCTAATATGGCAGATTAGTGCAATGGATTTAAGCTCCATATATAAAGTATTTAACTTTTATTAGAATATTTATTATTATTAATATATATATATATATATATATATATATATATATATATATATAAATATATCTATAATGGCAACATGAGCTAATCTAGCTAATCTAAATTTACAAGACAGAGCTTCCCCTTTAATAGAACAGTTAATTTTTTTTCATGATCATGCTCTATTAATTTTAGTCATAATTACAATTCTTGTTGGATATTTAATAATTATATTATTTTTTAATACTTATACAAACCGATTTTTACTACATGCACAAACAATTGAAATCATTTGAACTATTTTACCAGCTATTGTATTATTATTTATTGCTCTCCCTTCTTTACGATTATTATATTTATTAGATGAAATTAATGAACCTATAATTACTTTAAAATCAATTGGACACCAATGATATTGAAGTTATGAATATTCAGACTTTATAAATATTGAATTTGATTCTTATATAATTCCCATAAATGAAATAACTAACGCAAGATTTCGATTATTAGACGTAGATAATCGAATTGTATTACCCATAAATTCACAAATTCGTGTTATTGTTACTGCAGCGGATGCAATTCACTCATGAACAGTTCCTGCTTTAGGAGTTAAAATTGATGGAACCCCTGGACGATTAAATCAAACTAATATATTAATCAATCGCCC
The DNA here is from genome assembly GCA_949752835.1 of Empis stercorea. Taxonomy (NCBI): domain Eukaryota; kingdom Metazoa; phylum Arthropoda; class Insecta; order Diptera; family Empididae; genus Empis; species Empis stercorea. Next base: position 63,078,591 of record OX457085.1, read on the forward strand.
AGGACGTTTTTTTGGTCAATGTTCAGAAATCTGTGGAGCAAATCATAGCTTTATACCTATTGTTATCGAAAATATCCCTCTAAATTATTTTATTAAATGAATTTCTTCAATATCTACTAATTCTTCATTAGATGACTGAAAGCAAGTAATGGTCTCTTAAACCATCCGTAAATTAGCAATTACTTCTAATGATTTAAAAAAACAAAAAAGTAGTTAAAATATAACATTAGTTTGTCAAACTAAAATTATCAAAAATTGATATTTTTTAATTCCTCAAATAGCTCCTATTGGATGATTAAGTTTATTTATTATTTTCACAATAACATTTATATTGTTTTCAGTAATAAATTATTATTCATTTTTACCTCCAACCCCTAAAACATTAGAGTTAAATAAAACCTCATCTAATACTTTAAATTGAAAATGATAACTAACCTTTTTTCAGTTTTTGACCCCTCTTCGAGTTTATTTAATTTATCAATAAATTGAATAAGAACTTTTCTTGGATTATTAATAATTCCTGTAACTTATTGATTTATACCTTCACGATATCAAATTATTTGAAATAATATTTTATTAACTTTACATAAAGAATTTAAAACTTTATTAGGCCCTACCGGTCACAATGGAAGAACTTTTATTTTTGTTTCTCTATTTTCACTAATCGTTTTTAATAATTTTATGGGATTATTTCCCTATATTTTTACTAGTACTAGCCATTTAACTTTAACATTAGCATTAGCCCTTCCTTTATGATTATCTTTTATATTATATGGATGAATTAATCATACACAACATATATTTGCCCATTTAGTTCCTCAAGGAACTCCTGCTGTTTTAATGCCTTTTATAGTATGTATTGAAACAATTAGTAATATTATTCGACCCGGAACATTAGCTGTACGATTAGCAGCTAATATAATTGCAGGTCATTTATTATTAACTCTTCTAGGAAATACAGGTCCTTCATTATCTTACTCTATTGTAAGACTTTTATTAATTGGTCAAATTGCATTATTAGTATTAGAATCAGCTGTTGCTATTATTCAATCATATGTTTTTGCAGTTCTTAGAACTCTATACTCTAGAGAAGTAAATTAATATTTATTAATGTCAACACATTCAAATCATCCTTATCATTTAGTAGATTATAGCCCATGACCTTTAACAGGGGCTATTGGAGCAATAACTACAGTTTCAGGTTTAGTAAGCTGATTTCATCAATATGATATAACTTTATTTATATTAGGTATAACAATTACATCATTAACAATATATCAATGATGACGAGATATCTCCCGAGAAGGAACCTTTCAAGGCCTACATGCATATCCAGTAACAATCGGCTTACGATGAGGTATAATTTTATTTATTGTTTCAGAAATCTTCTTTTTTATTTCATTTTTTTGAGCTTTTTTCCATAGTAGTCTATCCCCTGCTATTGAACTAGGAGCTATATGACCCCCTGCAGGAATTATTCCTTTTAATCCATTCCAAATTCCATTATTAAATACAGCAATTTGATTAGCCTCAGGTGTAACAGTAACTTGAGCTCATCATAGTCTTATAGAAGGAAATCACTCTTAAACAACACAAGGGTTATTTTTTACAGTTTTATTAAGTATTTATTTTTCTATTTTACAAGGATATGAATATATAGAAGCTTCTTGTACTATCGCAGAAGCTGTTTATGGATCTACTTTTTATGTAGCAACAGGCTTTCATGGTTTACTTGTTTTAATTGGAACTTCTTTTTTAATAGTATGTTTAATCCGCCATTTAAATAACCATTTCTCTTCCTCTCATCATTTTGGATTTGAAGCTGCTGCTTGATATTGACATTTCGTAGACGTTGTTTGATTATTCCTTTATGTATCAATTTATTGATGAGGAAGTTAATTTATTTATATAGTATAACAGTATATACGACTTCCAATCATAAGGTTTATTTATTATAATAATATAAATAATATTTTTAATTTTAACTATAGCTATAATTATTCTATTAATCTCAATAGTAGTAATACTATTGGCCTCTATTCTTTCAAAAAAAGCTTTAATTGACCGAGAAAAAAGATCTCCTTTTGAATGTGGATTTGATCCTAAATCTTCTTCTCGACTCCCTTTTTCTTTACAATTTTTTTTAATTGTTATTATTTTCTTAATCTTCGATGTAGAAATTGCTCTCATTTTACCTATAATTATCATTATTAATTTTTCTAATATAATAATATGAACTTTAACTAGAATAATTTTTATTTTAATTTTATTATTAGGCCTATACCATGAAAGAAATCAAGGAGCCTTAAATTGATCTCAATAAAGGGTTGTAGTTAATTATAACATTTGTTTTGCATTCAAAAGGTATTTTTTTTCAATCTACCTTAGAATATGAAGCGATTAATAATCTCCATAACAGCTTCACTGTTATACTCTAATATAAGCTATTTAAACATATAAGGCCCATTTGCTGATTCACATCATAAATCTACATCTTAGCTATGTTGAACATACAATTTATGATTAGGTTAAGTTATTTCCATTTGCACCATAAAATTTATGTCTATCATAGTAAAGTTTTAGCAAGGACACAAAAAAATATAAAACAGCCAACTACAATTCCTAAAATCATCGAAATGTCACACAAAATCAAAATATTTTTTTTTTTTTTTGGTTAATGTCATGAATATGAAAATTTTTTATTTAATTTTAATTTTTTTACTCCATAATAATAAAAAATTTTTTTGGCTTTTAATTTTTTTTTTTTTCCAGAAAAATAATAATTTTAATTGCCAGAAAAATAATAATTTTTATAGATTACTATGTTACTTCAACTTCAAAATAACCTATAAGCTCATCATAAATTACTTATGATCTACTAAATGCTCCACTTAAGTTATGTGAAACATAACGAGATTTATGTTCTACTTTTGCGTTGGTGCAAACCGGTAAGCACAACTTAGACATTTAAGTTGAACATAAATATTTATGATGTGAATCAGCAAATGGGCCTAAATAAGACTAAGTTTAATAAAATAATAATTCATAAAACAAAAGAAAGCAAATACATTTTTAAATTATTGTTTTGAATTAATTGACCTATTTTTGAAGAATTAACTAAAAAATTATATAATTGTTGAGCCCCAAAATATTCAGACCATCCTTGATCAAAGCTCTTAATTGTATGAGAACCTAAACTTAAAGGATAAAAAATAATCCCATAAGTAGAGATATAAGGTATAAATAATATCCCTCCTAAAAATTTTAATATAACTACAACCCTTTATTGAGATCAATTTAAGGCTCCTTGATTTCATTCATGGTATAGGCCTAATAATAAAATTAAAATAAAAATTATTCTAGTTAAAGTTCATATTATTATATTAGAAAAATTAATAATGATAATTATAGGTAAAATGAGAGCAATTTCTACATCGAAGATTATATATATATATATATATATATATATATATATATATATATATATATATGTTTAAAGACAATAATAATCTCCATAACAGCTTCACTGTTATACTCTAATATAAGCTATTTAAACATATAAATAAGACTAAGTTTAATAAAATAATAATTCATAACACAAAAGAAAGCAAATAAATTTTTAAATTATTGTTTTGAATTAATTGACCTATTTTTGAAGAATTAACTAAAAAATTATATAATTGTTGAGCCCCAAAATATTCAGACCATCCTTGATCAAAGCTCTTAATTGTATGAGAACCTAAACTTAAAGGATAAAAAATAATCCCATAAGTAGAGATATAAGGTATAAATCATATCCCTCCTAAAAATTTAGAACAAAAATATAAATTTAAAGATTTATTAATAAAGTATAATTTAACATTTGAAATAATATAGCCAATTAAACCCCCTCTAATACAAACAAATAAAGTTAATAATTTAACTTTATTTGTTAGTTACCTAGTAGTTAGGTAAACAAACCATAATCGGAGTAGGAAAAATTAATCAATTTAATATTCTCCCCCCAATAATACTTATAAATAATAAACCTAACATCCCCTTTAATATAATTCAACCTTCATCATTTAATATATTTAAAGAACTACAGTTTAAATCCCCAGTTATAGAATTAAAAACCAATCGTAAAGAATAACATACAGTTAATCCTGTAGAAAAAAAATATAAATAAAAACTAAATATATTAACATAAGACAAAGAAACTGTCTCTAAAATTAAATCCTTAGAATAAAATCCAGCTAAAAAAAGGCATACCACATAAAGCTAAATTAGCAACATTTAAACAAGAAGAAGTTAAAGGCATGTGTATAAATAAACCCCCTATAGAACGAATATCCTGATTATTATTTATATTATGAATAATCGCTCCAGCACATATAAATAATAATGCTTTAAATAAAGCATGAGTGAAGCTAATTTATAAAATCCTATTGATAAAATTCTTATTATTAACCCTAACTGTCTTAAAGCCGACAAAGCAATAATTTTTTTTAAATCAAATTCAAAATTAGCCCCTAACCCCGCCATAAATATAGTTAAACCCGATAAAAGTAATAACAAATTACCTACTCAAGAATCAACTAATAAAATATTAAACCGAATTAATAAATAAACTCCAGCAGTAACTAGGGTAGAAGAATGCACTAAAGCAGAAACAGGAGTCGGGGCTGCTATCGCTGCAGGCAATCAAGAAGAAAAAGGAATTTGAGCTCTCTTAGTCATAGCAGCTAATACAATTAATCTGCCAATCAATATTATTTCATAATCTATTTTTATTAATTCAATATAAAAAATATAATTTCAACTACCATAATTTAATATTCAAGCAATAGCCAATAATAAAGCAACATCACCAATACGATTAGATAAGGCAGTTAATATCCCTGCATTATAAGATTTTACATTTTGAAAATAAATAACTAAACAATAAGAAACCAATCCCAAACCATCTCAACCTAATAAAATTCTAATTAAATTAGGACTAATAATTAATAATATTATAGATAAAACAAATATTAAAACTAATATAATAAAACGATTAATATTAATATTCACGATTATACCCTCCCATTATTGAATAAATACCTGAAAATAATTTACCATGTTGACTATAAGAATATAAATATAAAGAATAAGCAGCACTAAAAAAAGATAATAAAGCTAAACTAATTATAGAAACCCAAGATCAACTAACAATACTATTTAATAAACTAATTTCTCCTAATAAATTTAATGTCGGAGGAGCAGCTATATTAGCAGAACTTAATAAAAACCATCATAAAGCTATTCTAGGTATAAAATTTGAAAGCCCCCTATTAATTATTAAATTTCGTCTTCCTATTCGCTCATAAGAAATATTAGCTAAACAAAATAATCCTGAAAAACATAAACCATGAGCAATTATTAAAGAATAAGAGCCGCATAAACCTCAATAAGTTATAGTTATTAAGCCTCTTAATACAATCCCCATATGAGCTACTGAAGAATAGGCAATTAATCTTTTTAAATCAAGTTGTCGTAAACAAATTAAACTAACTAAAACTCCCCCTACTAATCTAACTCTAGTCCAAACATAATTATATTTTAAACCTATTAATTGTAAAAAAGAAAAAACCCGCAATAATCCATATCCCCCTAATTTTAACATAATACCAGCTAAAATTATTGACCCTGAAACAGGAGCTTCGACATGAGCTTTAGGTAATCATAAATGAACTAAAAATATAGGCATTTTAACTAAAAAAGCCAAAATTATTGCTAAATATAAAATTTCATAATTATATAAATTAAATATTATTAAATAAAAATGTATAGTATTTAAATCATTATATAAATAAAAAATAGCTACTAATATAGGTAAAGAAGCTAATAAAGTATAAAATAATAAGTATATTCCTGCTTGTAAACGTTCAGGCTGATACCCTCACCCTAAAATTAAAAATATTGTGGGAATTAAACTTCTTTCAAAAAATAAATAAAATATAAAAATAAGTTACACTACTAAAAGTTAAAAATAAAAATAATAATAGAAATATTAAATTCAATAAAAATAAATTTTTATAATTATTATATTTTTCAATTGATTCTCTTGCTATTAATATTAAAGCACAAATTCATAAACTTAATAAAATTAAACCATAAGAAATTATATCAAATAACTTAATTTTATTCAATAATTTATATAAAAATTTTTAATAATAAATAAAAAACTTAACAAAAATAATATGTTTTGAACCATTCAAAATATATTATTTAATAAAGTTAAAGGAATTAAAAATCCTAAAAAAAAATAAAAACTTTAACATTGTAAAATTCTAAAAGATTGAAAATAATCATTTCCATGAGTTCGAATTATAGAAACTAAAATTGATAGCCCTAAAGCTCCTTCACAAACACTAAAAGTTAAAAATATTATACTACAAAATCTTTCATAATTTAAAAATCTTAAATAAATAAATAAAAAAAAAATAATCTTAGTACAATAAATTCTAATCTTAATAATATAGATAATAAATGTTTTCGATTAGATACAAATACAATAATACCTATTAAAAATATAAAAATTGGTAAACTTCAATATATTAATATTAACATTAGTATGTTTTAATAGTTTAATAAAAACATTGGTCTTGTAAATTAAAAATAAGATTATTTCTTTTAAAACTTCAAGAGAAAAGAATTTCTTTTTCATTAATCCCCAAAATTAATATTTTATATAAACTACCTCTTGCTCTTGATATTATTCAAATAACCTTATCAATAATTATTTTAATTTCAAGATTTATTTTTATACAAATAAATCATCCATTAGCTATAGGTCTTTTACTATTAATTCAAACATTTTTAATTTGTCTTATTACAGGATTATTAACAAAAACTTTTTGATTTTCATATATTTTATTTTTAATTTTTTTAGGAGGAATATTAGTATTATTTATTTATGTAACTTCATAAGAATCTAATGAAATATTTTCATTTTCACTAAATTTAATACTATATGCATTAATAATTATAATATTAACAATAATTATAATATTTATTATAGATAAAATATTAACAACAACCATTTTAATAAATAATGACATAATTGAAATTTACAATTTAAATTCAATTATAAATGAAAATACTTTAAATCTAAATAAACTATATAACTTTCCAACAAATATATTAACTTTAATTTTAATTAATTATTTATTAATTTCATTAATTGCAATCGTAAAAATTACAAATGTATTTTATGGCCCTCTTCGATTAATAAATTAAACTAATGAAGAAACCCATACGAGTAAATCACCCCTTATTTAAAATTGCTAATAACGCTTTAGTAGATCTTCCTGCTCCTATTAATATTTCTGCTTGATGAAACTTTGGTTCTTTATTAGGTTTATGTTTAATAATTCAAATTATAACAGAATTATTTTTAGCCATACATTATACCGCCGATATTACACTAGCTTTTGACAGTGTTAATCATATTTGTCGAGATGTAAATTATGGTTGATTATTACGAACCCTCCATGCAAACGGAGCATCTTTTTTCTTTATTTGCTTATACCTTCATGTAGGTCGTGGAATATATTATGGTTCTTATTTATATACCCCTACTTGAATGGCAGGTGTTATCTTATTATTTTTAGTAATAGGAACAGCTTTTATAGGATATGTTCTCCCCTGAGGAGAAATATCTTTTTGAGGGGCAACTGTAATTACAAACTTATTATCTGCAATTCCTTTTCTAGGAACAGATCTAGTACAATGAGTTTGAGGAGGATTTGCAGTTGATAATGCAACACTAACTCGATTTTTCACTTTTCATTTTATTTTACCTTTTATTGTAGCCGCAATAACTATAATTCATTTATTATTTTTACACCAAACAGGCTCAAATAACCCTTTAGGAATTAATTCTAATATAGATAAAATTCCATTTCATCCTTATTTTTCATTTAAAGATATTTTTGGATTTATTATTATATTAATAAGATTAACTTTATTAACACTAATTAATCCTTACCTATTAGGAGACCCCGATAATTTTATTCCAGCTAATCCTCTTGTAACTCCTGTACATATTCAACCTGAATGATATTTTTTATTTGCTTATGATATTTTACGATCTATCCCCAATAAATTAGGAGGAGTTATTGCATTAGTTCTTTCTATTGCTATTTTATTAATTCTACCCTTCACCCATATTAGAAAATTTCGAGGAATTCAATTTTATCCTTTAAATCAAGTACTATTTTGAACAATGTTAGTAACAGTAATACTTTTAACTTGAATTGGAGCTCATCCAGTAGAAGACCCTTATATTTTATTAGGACAAATTTTAACTGTTGTATATTTTATATATTATTTAATTAATCCCTTAATAACTAAATTATGAGATAATATTTTAAATTAACTTTAGTTAATGAGCTTTAATTAAGCATATGTTTTGAAAACATAAGACAGAGTATAAATTCGCTATTAACTTGTACTAAATTTTATTAACAATAAAATAGATATAAAAAAAATTTTTAAGCCAATAAAAAATATTAAATAATTTAAAGAAAAAGGTAAAAAACATTTTCAAGCTAAATACATTAATTTATCATACCGAAATCGAGGCAACGTACCACGAACTCAAATAAATAAAAAAGATATAAAAGTTAACTTTAAATAAAAATCAATACTATATACATTTCTTCCTAAAAAAATTACACAAAATAATATTCTCATAAATAAAATACTAGAATATTCAGCTAAAAAAATTAATGCAAACCCTCCTCTTCCATATTCAACATTAAATCCTGAAACTAATTCCGATTCTCCTTCTGCAAAATCAAAAGGGGTTCGATTAGTTTCAGCTAAACATGAACTACATCAAACTAAAGCTATAGGAAATAATAAAAATAAAAATCATATATTTTTTTGATAGATTATAAAATCTAAAATATTATAACTCCCAATTAAAAAAACAAATGATAATAAAATCAAAGCTAAACTTACTTCATAAGAAATAGTTTGAGCAACTGCACGCAATCCACCTAACAAAGCATAATTAGAATTAGAAGATCATCCTGCAATTATAACAGTATAAACCCCTAAACTAGTACAACATAAAAAAAATAATAATCCCAAATTAAAAGAATATAATTTAACAAATATAGGTATACATATTCAAACTAATAATGATAAAAATAAAGAAAAAATTGGAGAAAAATAATAAGAAAGATAATTAGATATTAAAGGATAAGTTTGTTCTTTAGTAAATAACTTAATCGCATCACAAAAATGTTGAGGAATACCTATTAATCCTACCTTATTTGGACCTTTTCGAATTTGAATATAACCTAAAATTTTACGTTCCAATAAAGTTAAAAAGGCTACTCCAACTAAAACACAAATTACCAATAATAAACTTCCAACTACAGATAAAATTAATTCTATAAAAAACAAGTACTATTTGTAAAATTTTTACATTAATAAATTCTAAATTTATTGCATTTATCTGCCAAAATAGTATTTTAATTAAATTAATATTATTCAATATTTTAAAAATTATTTTTAATATTTGGTCCTTTCGTACTAAAATATTATATAAATTTAAAGATAGAAACCAACCTGGCTCACACCGGTTTGAACTCAAATCATGTAAGAATTTAAAAGTCGAACAGACTTTAAAATTGAACGGCTGCGCCCAAAATTATATCTTAATTCAACATCCAGGTCGCAATCTTTTTTATCGATATGAACTCTCCAAAAAAATTACGCTGTTATCCCTAAGGTAACTTAAATTTTTAATCACTAGTAATGGATCAATTATTCATAAATAAATGTTAAATAAAAATTAAAAGTTTTATAAATTTTAATATCACCCCAATAAAATAATTTTAATAATTATAATTAAAATAATCTTTATAATTAAAAATATTAAAATTATCAAGATCTATAGGGACTTCTCGTCTTTTAAAAAAATTTTAGCTTTTTGACTAAAAAATAAAATTCTATTATAAATTTTTATGAAACAGTTAATATTTCGTCCAACCATTCATACAAGCCTTCAATTAAAAGACTAATGACTATGCTACCTTTGCACAGTTAAAATACTGCGGCCATTTCAAAATTTTCAGTGGGCAGGTCAAACCTTAAATATAATACTAAAGGACATGTTTTTGTTAAACAGGCGAATATTATTTTTGCCGAATTCTTTATAAAAACTTTACATAAAAATATATTTATTACAATAATTATATACTAATTTTATCATTATTAATTTATTTTTAAAATTAAAATAAATATTTTAATAAAAAATTTAAAATTAAATAAATAATTTATTTAATAAAATAAACTATAACATACCTAATAACAATTGCTAATTCTAAGCATATGTTTAATTTATTATTTAATAATTTTTAAAAATTTATTTTATAGCTTATCCCATAAAATATTATTTTTATAAATTTATAATATTTATTTAAATAAAATTATAAAATTATAAAAACTAAATTAAATTTATTTCTTAAAAAACTAGATACCTTTAAAAACGAATAACATTTCATTTCTAATAAACTATTATTAATAATTTTGTCACATTAACTAACCTAAGTTATTAAATCTTTTAAAATCGAGAAAAATAATATAATTATTTTTTATTTAATAAACCCTGATACACAAGGTACAATAAATTAAATTTTCTTTTATTATACAAATTTTTCAAAATATTTCAATTTTCTTATACAATACTAATAAACTATTATTAAACTTATTTTTTCTTTATACAATAATCAAACTATAAATTATATAATTATTTTTAATATATTATTATAAATAAATAAATAAAATTAATAAATAAAATCTAATTCAATTTATATTGATTTGCACAAAAATCTTTTCAATGTAAATGAAATGCTTTACTAAACAAGCTTTAAATTGTCATTCTAGATACACTTTCCAGTACATCTACTATGTTACGACTTATCTTATCTTAATAATAAGAGCGACGGGCGATGTGTACATATTTTAGAGCTAAAATCAAAACTTTAATCTATAAAATTTTACTATCAAATCCATCTTTAATAATATAATTTCAATATTAAATTCGCATAAATATTTTTATTGTAACCCATTACTTTCTTAATTATAAGCTACACCTTGACCTGACATTAATTTTTATTAAAAATATTGAAAATTATAAAATTCTTATAAAATATTCTAATAACGGCGGTATATAAACTGAAAAACAAAATTAAGTGAGGTCCAACGTGGATTATCGATTATAGAACAGGTTCCTCTGAATAGACTAAAATACCGCCAATTTTTTTAAGTTTCAAGAACATAACTATTACTACTCCAGTAAATTAATTACATTTTAAATAATAGGGTATCTAATCCTAGTTTAAAATTAAAATTTTTAAGCTTCAATTAATTTTATAATAAAAATATAATAGTTTTAAAATTTCACCTAATAAAACTATATTTATTTTATATCAAACAATTTAACTTCTACTAATAATATTTATTTGTATTCTTTGTATAACCGCGACTGCTGGCACAAATTTAGTCAATACTATTTAATATTACTATTTCTAAATTTCTTTAATTAATAATATTAATTACTGCGAATAAATAAATAATTTAAAATCTTTTAGATAAATAACTATTCACACAAAAATTTGCATATAAAATAAATTAATAATAAATATAAAAGCTAAAATAAAACTTTAATAAATTAAATTAATACCACTTATATAAATAATTCAATATAAATAAATTATTTATAAAATAACTAAAAATAATTAATTAATATTTTACAATTAAATATTAATATAAATAATTTAAATTGAGTAACCCTCCATCCGCACAAATAGATTATTAATTCCCCTAAAATTAATAATGTATTTATACCCACCCTCAATAAAATATATTATTATTAATTCAAAAATAATTTATATAATTTATCTTAATGAACTAATTAAATTAATACCACTTATATAAATAATTCAATATAAATAAATTATATATAAAATAACTAAAAATAATTAATTAATATTTTACAATTAAATATTAATATAAATAATTTAAATTGAGTAACCCTCCATCCGCACAAATAGATTATTAATTCCCCTCAATAAAATATATTATTATTAATTCAAAAATAATTTATATAATTTATCTTAATGAACTAACTAAATTAATACCACTTATATAAATAATTCAATATAAATAAATTATATATAAAATAACTAAAAATAATTAATTAATATTTTACAATTAAATATTAATATAAATAATTTAAATTAAGTAACCCTCCATCCGCACAAATAGATTATTAATTCCCCTAAAATTAATAATGTATTGATACCCACCCTCAATAAAATATATTATTATTAATTCAAAAATAATTTATATAATTTATCTTAATGAACTAATTAAATTAATACCACTTATATAAATAATTCAATATAAATAAATTATATATAAAATAACTAAAAATAATTAATTAATATTTTACAATTAAATATTAAAATAAATAATTTAAATTGAGTAACCCTCCATCCGCACAAATAGATTATTAATTCCCCTAAAATTAATAATGTATTTATACCCACCCTCAATAAAATATATTATTATTAATTCGAAAATAATTTATATAATTTATCTTAATGAACTAATTAAATTAATATTGCTTATATAAATAATTCAATATAAATAAATTATATATATAATAACTAAAAATAGTTAATTAATATTTTACAATTAAATATTAATATAAATAATTTAAATTGAGTAACCTTCCATCCGCACAAATAGATTATTAATTCCCCTAAAATTAATAATGTATTTATACCCACCCTCAATAAAACATATTACTATCAATTCAAAAATAATTTATATAATTTATCTTAATGAACTAATTAAATTAATATTGCTTATATAAATAATTCAATATAAATAAATTATATATAAAATAACTAAAAATAGTTAATTAATATTTTACAATTAAATATTAATATAAATAATTTAAATTAAGTAACCTTCCATCCGCACAAATAGATTATTAATTCCCCTAAAATTAATAATGTATTTATACCCACCCTCAATAAAACATATTACTATCAATTCAAAAATAATTTATATAATTTATCTTAATGAACTAATTAAATTAATATTGCTTATATAAATAATTCAATATAAATAAATTATATATATAATAACTAAAAATAGTTAATTAATATTTTACAATTAAATATTAATATAAATAATTTAAATTGAGTAACCTTCCATCCGCACAAATAGATTATTAATTCCCCTAAAATTAATAATGTATTTATACCCACCCTCAATAAAACATATTACTATCAATTCAAAAATAATTTATATAATTTATCTTAATGAACTAATTAAATTAATATTGCTTATATAAATAATTCAATATAAATAAATTATATATATAATAACTAAAAATAGTTAATTAATATTTTTCAATTAAATATTAATATAAATAATTTAAATTGAGTAACCTTCCATCAGCACAAATAGATTATTAATTCCCCTAAAATTAATAATGTATTTATACCCACCCTCAATAAAACATATTACTATCAATTCAAAAATAATTTATATAATTTATCTTAATGAACTAATTAAATTAATATTGCTTATATAAATAATTCAATATAAATAAATTTTATATAAAATAACTAAAAATCATTAATTAATATTTTACAATTAAATATTAATATAAATAATTTAAATTAAGTAATTAATAATAATAATAATAAATTTATAATTGAATAATATTCAATTAAATTTTTTTTTTTTTTTGTATATATAGTTGCTCACAAAAGTATCCGGCCACTTCTTTTATTCAGTAGAATTAATCTTAGGCGTTAAGTTTTAAATATCAGAAAACAAATAATTAATATTTTTTTAATATTATTTAGTCTTGTAATTTATAATCCAATCATAGAAATATCAAAATTAAATATACTTCAGAAAAAATCGACAACCAAACAATTAAGTACATAATTCGGAAATGCAATTTTTCTCGAATGACGCACTATTTGGAAACTATTTGGTAACTAAACTTACTTTGGGGAAGTCCCCCGTATGCATACACACTTAGTGGCCGACTTTAGTGTCAATTGTTTTATGAGTTCGGACAGCTATGTAAGTTTTTCTGATAATTAATTCATTTTTCTAATATGTTTTTCTAGTATTATAAAGTGCATTAGTAAAGGCTTTTTATAGCCAATATTAAAAAAAATACTTAATTGAAAATGAAGTGAAAAACATTAAATATTTTGAACCACGTAGGGTGGCCGGATACTTTTGTGAGCAACTGTATAATATTTATATAATTATTATAAATTTAATTTAATAATTATAAATTAAATTTAATTTATATAATATAATATATAATATTTATATAAATATTATATATAATGTAATATATAATATTTATATAAATATTATATATAATGTAATATATAATATTTATATAAATAATTTATATTAAATTGTTTATATATATGATTATGTATTATAAACCTAAAGCAATGCAAATTATATATAATCACACTAATACTATATTTACTGTATATAATATTGTTTTTATATAGATTATTTATATATATATATATGATATATCGATTTATTCTATATTTTATCTAGTTAATATAATTTTAATATTACACTATGTTTATAAAAATATAGGGATATAATTTATTTCTTTTTTATTATTATAAATTAATATTAAGGAATATAAATAATTATATATATATATAAATGAATATTTACATGTTTATTTACATATATAATATTTATATAAATAATATATATATATGCAAAATTTAATTATCTATAATAAAAATAAATAATATTAAAATTAGTGCTAATATTTATTACTAAAATAGTTTAATATTTAATACATATTTTTTTATATAATCATATTAAATCATGTATATATATATGCAAAAAAAATTTTTACTAAATAAAAAAATATCTTTTTAATGAATTGCCTGATAAAAGGACTATCTTGATAGGGTAAATCATGTAATTAAAATTACATTCATTATTAGTATGAAAATATACCTTATATTTAATAGAATTAAACTATTTCTAAAAGTATCACAAACTTTTGTGCATCATACACTAAAATATAATTTTAAAAAGATAAGCTAATTAAGCTACTGGGTTCATACCCCATTTATAAAGGTTATAACCCTTTTCTTTTTAATTTTTAAAAATTCTTCTAAAATTTTATTTTATCTAATTCTTATATTAGGGACACTAATCACTGTATCCTCTAATTCATGATTAGGAGCTTGAATAGGATTAGAAATTAATTTATTATCATTTATTCCCCTAATAAATGATACTAATAATTTAATAACTACAGAAGCTTCTCTAAAATATTTTTTAACCCAAGCACTAGCCTCCTCTATTCTTTTATTTGCTATTATCATAAATATATTAAAATTTAATATTATTTCAAATAATTATAATATTAATTTATTCATTAATATAATTATTCTATCATCATTATTATTAAAAAGAGGAACCTCCCCTTTTCATTTTTGATTCCCAACAGTCATAGAAGGACTAACTTGAATAAATGCTTTAATTTTAATAACTTGACAAAAAATTGCCCCTCTAATACTAATTTCTTCTTTTAATATTAAAATATATTTAATTTTAACAATTTTACTATCAATTACTTTTTGGGTCTTTAGGAGGATTAAATTTTACTATCAATTACTTTTGGGTCTTTAGGAGGATTAAAGGCTGAATTATAGGATTATAATATTTGTTTTTTGTTTTAGTTTAATTTTATTTTAAAATTTCTAAATTTTCTTTTTATTTTTTTAGAAATAAACACGATAATAATTTTGATCCTTAAGATTACTTTTTTAGAATAAACACGATAATAATTTTGATCTTTAAGATTATTTTTTTAGAGTAAACACGATAATAATTTTGATCTTTAAGATTACTTTTTTAGAATAAACACGATAAAAATTTTGATCTTTCAAAATACACGATAATAATTTTTTAATTTAAAATCAACCATCAATTTTTTTAACCACGATCGACTGCCCTTAATTTTTATTTTTCTTTCTATTTTATTTTGTTGGAGAGCTTTTTTGGTTTTCCAAAATCTTTCCAATAATTTTTTGGAAAACCAATCAGCTTCTCCAACAAAATAATTTAAATTAATTTTAATTCGATTGGTTAATTAATTTTACGCGTTGTCAGCACAGAGAAATTATAATTTATTGAATTAATTTTTTCTCTGTGCACGAGCAACGCGTAATTTGAGACTTTTGTTTTTCAATTAATTAATATTTAAATAATTTTATTAATTTTGAAATGTTATTGATTTCCGTTGTGAATTGAAGCACAGGGTGCCTCAATTCACAACACCTTCCTTCTTAGAAAAAATATAAGGGTAAAAAAAATTTTTTACTCTTATATTTTAAAAATTTTATTTGTATATTTCTTTTTTATAAACAATTTTTATATTTTTATAAATTTTGATATATATTTTTTACTAAAAATTATCTTCGTATACTAAATTTTCTTTTACACATTTCTTTTATCTATAATAGTTTTCCTTTCTTTAATTTTTATTGATACTTAATTTATGTATATATAAACTAAAAATTAGTATCTATTTGTTTATATTTTACTAAAATTTCTTTATTAAATAATAAATTTCTTTTAATTTTATTTATATATATTTAAAAAAAAAAATGATTTTATTTATATATTTTATATTTTTTTCTAAATATTTTTATATTTTTGTAATTATATTTTTTCTTTGTTTTCTTACGTATAATTCTTTTTATACAATTAAATTTTTATTGGCTTATTTTACTATCAAATTCTATAAAAAAAAATCCTTTTTTGTCTTATTTTATACCAAAAATAAAAAATTTCCAATTAAGTTTTATATAAAATGTATTATAAAAAATGCATATATATAATTAAAAAAAATTAAAAAGGAATAGGAATGTAAGGAATAAAGATAAGGGTTTTTTTTTATATATTATCCCTATTTGTTTTTTAGCGGTCACGCTCCCCTTTCTATTTTGTCCAAAAAAAATTTTTTTTTTTTAAATTTTTTTTTCATAAACTTAGTTACCCTGTTTTTTTTTTATTCAGTTATGCTTACTAATACATAATTTTAATATAAAGAGGTAAGAATTTAGTTTAATTAATTAATAATGTCTGATAGCGGCAGCGAGATTAGTCTGGCCACAACCGTGGTTTTTGCTCTAAATAAGGAAAATGTACCACCTCGGGAGGTATCCCCCTCGGTTATTAATAGTTACCTGGGTGTAAGACTTGTTTATCGCCCTAAACATAAAAAGTATAGTTTACCGTGAGTAAAAAAAAATTAAAAAAAAAATTGTTTTAAATATTTTGTTTTATTTTCAGAAGGTAATGAAGAATGAACAAAATGTCAGACGATTGGAAAAATCGAAAGTAAAAAAAATTGAGTTATATTTTTAATTATGTAAATGGAAGATTGTAAATTAAAAATTAAAAGATTAAAATAAATTAAATCAAATGTAAAAAAAAAATATAATTCGAAAAATAAAAGTCAATTAAATTAAAAAAAATTATTTTGAATTAATTATAAATAATTAAATGATTGTAATATACATTATTAAGGCTTATAAAAAAAATTAAAAAATCTATTGTCTGAACATAAAATCCTTACGTTTTTTTTTAATTTTAAATCGAGGTAGTAAAACATGTAAAATATTCAATTAATTTTTGTACAACATACCAATACAAAATTTATGTGTTATGTTGTAGGATATTATTTATTCAAGAGAAACCCATGATATACAAATTTTTTATTATTAATGAGACATAATTATTAATTACTCTAAACGAACTATTACTTAGACCTTATCTCTCTTTTCCTTTCCCACATAAATCCTCCTTATTTCGCTCGCCGTAAAATTGTAAATAATAGGATATAAATCTAATTTTATATATAAACAAATCGTATAATAATATGTATGCGATAACTAAAAGTATGATTTCTAATGCACACAAATACCCATATATAATTGAGAAATCAACTGATGTATTTGTTGTTCATTAAGGGGTTTTTTTTTTTACAAAAATTTGTATTGTATTAAGATTATATATATATATAAAAATTGATAAATTTGCGCTATCCAATGCACTTTTTGCATAATTAGTTTTTTAATGTATTAAAAGAATTAATTTAGTATTAATATATACTTTGTGAAGTAAAAAGCTATAAAAAATATACTGTCTTTAAAAAAACGTCATTCCAGTAAGTATAAAATATATTTTTTATATTTTAAATTTATTATTTGCTTTTTAATTAATTTTCTCCTTACTTCTTTCCGTTTTTTTTGTAGAATTAAGAAATGTTTAGTACTTATTGAGAGAATCAAAATAATTGGTACGTATAAAAATGTTATTTACATCTTATAAATTTTAGAAAAAAATAATTTTTTATTTTAGAATATGTTGCTGACAATATTATAGAATCGGAAAAAGATATCGAAACGGAAATTATTACGATGGGGGATGGTATCAATGAGCGTTGGGTCCATCGAAAGATCGTTTGGGGATGTTGCGATCAACCGGGCCGACCAGGCTACCCAGCCTAGTGTAGCGGATTGTTCCCGCTTGTGTGCCCTCTGCGGGTATTAGTCGAGTCATAAAGGGCATTTCACCCGGCACCTTATTACACACAACCCTCAGAAGGCATGGCAGTGTGTGGTGTGTAAGCGGCCTTTTGGCCGAAAAGAGCACCTTACACACCACTACTCCCACCTACATCCGGCGCTGCCACTGCCCCGCAGACTCACCAAACGAAGAAAGTACTTCAAATACTATAATCGAATACAATAAAGGTTGGTTATTTTGTTAAATTAAAAAAAAACAAAAAAAAATTAAAAAAAATATTTTTAGGAAAAGTGAATCGACATACAATAAAAATATTAAAAGTTATTAACTATACATAAAAATATGTATATGAAGAATTATGTAATATTTGAATATAAAAATTATAAAAAAAATTATATATTTTTTTAAAAAAAAAATTATATATATATTGTTATATATAAAAAATTACATATTTGAATTAAATTTAAAAAAAAAATTTAATATAAAAATTATAAAAAAAAATTATATATATTATGTTATATATAAAAAATTACATATTTAAATTCAATTAAAAAAAAAATGAATATAAAAATTATATATTTAAAAAAAAAAAATATATATATATTGTTATATATAAAAAATTACATATTTGAATTAAATTTAAAAAAAAATTGAATATAAAAATTATATTAAAAATTATATATTTTTAAAAAAAATTATATATATATATTGTTATATATAAAAAATTACATATTTGAATTAAATTTAAAAAAAAAATTAATATAAAAATTATAAAAAAAATTATATATTTAAAAAAAAAAAAATTATAAATATATTGTTATATATAAAAAATTACATATTTGAATTAAATTTTAAAAAAAATGAATATATAAATTATAAAAAAAATTATATATATTATGTTACATATAAAAAATTACAAATTTGAATTAAATTTAAAAAAAAATTGAATATAAAAATTATATTAAAAATTATATATATTAGATATTTAATATTCAATAAAAATTATATTAATTGTATATGAAGAGAGGAAAAAAAATATATTAAAAAAAAACTTAAATATGAATATTTTTAAAATAAAAAAAATGCTTTAAAAAAAATAATATTATAAAAACTTATATAATGATGTATGGAAAAAAAATTAAATTTAAATATACATGAAAAAAAAATGTATATGAAATAAAAAAAAATTAAAAATTTTTTTGTATTTTGTTATATCCTGTTTCCTTTTCTCTTTTGTTAGTTTTTGTTTTGTTTTGCTTATTGTTTATGAATTTTACATTTCTCGTGTTGTTATCTATGTGAGAAATTTTTAGTTGTTTTTTTTTTTTTGGTATATATTTTATTTTTCCAAGTAGAGGTCTTATTTATTAGTAAATTTATTAGTAAATTAGTTAGGTAATATTTTTTCGGGGTCTTTTGAATATATTTTTCTTTTTCTATAGGGGTCTTGAAAATGTATATTATAAGTTTAATAGTCCAAATTTTATTAACTTCTAAATATGTAAGAACAAAGTAGATTCAACTTAAGAGTTGTGAAGTACTGGTAATTCTGGTGTAGGAAAAAATAACTGCGAAAAATTTAAATTTTTCGAACTATTGCCGATTGTGTTTACATTACCTCTTTTCGGATATAGAAGACAATGGAATTTCCACATTAGATCGATCCGTTATTTGAACTTTATTCAGTTTTCTTACAACGATTAATTATAATTTTGTAAATACCATTATATTATTATTAAAACAACTATCCTACCTAGTCCTCCTATCTGCCAACGACTTGTTAAGTGTTGGTAATTTGTTATTTCTTCCCTTTTTGGTTCCTCCTCCCATTATAGGTTTAATTCATTCAATGTTATTCCCTTTTTGTCAAATTCCCTTGTAAGTTCCCCTGCTTCCGTTAATGTAATTTCCGTAGATTTGAATAATTTTGTATTAGTTTTTATAATTTTTGGATTTATTTCATTTTTAATTGGAATGGATGTAGAAATCCAACTTGTTATCCCCGTTTCATTTGTATTGGTTCTAAAAGTATGTCGATACGGTAAATCTAAATTGCCCACAATGAAAACGCAATTATCTAATAATTTTAAAATTCCTATGCCATGTATGATAGTTTTGGCAGTTATTGGATTACAATAACTAGTGAGTTGTTGCTCATTTTTGAACAAATATAATTATGAGTTTTCTTCGTTTAGTGGTATAAGATGGTTAGTTATTACTGTTGTAATTTTATATTGACAAATTTTAAAAACGGTAATATTATTATTTACCTGCTGATTAAAAAGTTCCATTACGGAATTATCCTTTTCCATTACGCAAAATTGTTTACATATAATGAAACCTAGATCACCGTCTTTACCTGGTAGTATACAATTTTGTTTAAATTCATTTAATGAAAAGTGTAAAAAATTTCCCCAATGATTACTACCAATAAAATCCCATTCAAATCCCAGCTAAAATAGCATAATTATGGTCTGATATTTCTACTGGAACCGTATATATTTTATGCAAGTTATACAACTCCTTTTCCAACCATAGAATTGTAATTCGTATTCCTATTTGTCCCTCATGATGATTAACGTCTATTACCGTAATTCTGTTAAGTGTCCGTACTGAATGTAGTATGTCGTGACATTGTCCATTCGATATATTATTTACTATGTTTATTAAAACTGTAGAGTCCATAATATATGGATGCAACTTATTAGTTTGTAAAGCTACAAATTATTATGACAAAAATGAAAATGTAGAAAAATTAGTTTCCTAGTGAAGTTGGTACCTTGATCCGTCAATAATTCTTTCGGAATTATTGCATATTTTAAAAATATTTTAGTATAAAATACTTCAGCCACCGTCTCGTCTTCTTGATTCGAAATAGGAATACCATCTAATATTTTCGTTAAGTCATCCTGGAATGTTAATATATACTTGTTCCCTTTTATAGTTATAGGAAAAGGTCCTACTATGTCCATGATCAAATGGTTTTAAAGCTGTCCTTGTTAGAATCATTGGCATCTTTGTGATTCGACCCCTTTTATTTTTCTGACATTTGGGGCATTTTTTAATGTAATTGTATATATCTGCTAACATTTTTTTCCAACAATAAAATTGTTTTATCCTTAAGTACGTTTTTGTGACTCCAGCATGGCCTCCTAAAGGGGAATCATGATATTCGTTTAATACAGCTAATATTTTCTCTGTTGTTTAAAATTATTTTTTCTGTAGTCTCTGGTATTAATTCTGGTTCCTCAGTCAAAGTTTCTTCCATTTTGTTATTATCCATTGTTTTGTCCAACTTTTTAATTTCTTCCTGTGTATTTGAACTCTCTATTTCTTTTTGTCGAGTTTTTGCCCTTGTTATAGCAAATGTTTTGGTTACTTCGTTATTTTCCTCTTCTGGAATTCTACTTAAAGCATCGGCGTTAGTATTTAATTTACCTGGTTTGTATAATATTTTAAAATTATATTCTGCTAATCTCGTTTTCCATCAATTTATTTTTCCTTCGGGGTCTCTTTTCTTGTATTCACTTATAAGTGGATTATGATCAGTATAGATGTTAAATTCCTTTCCTAATAAATAGCATCTGAAGTTTTTTATTGCCTAATAAACTGCCAACATCTCCTTATTTTTTGTAGCATAATTTCTTTCTGCTTTATTTAACACCCTGCTTGCATATGCTATTGGTAAATCTTTTCCTATCTCTCTCCTTGTGACAAAACTGCTCCTGGCGCATGGCTACTTGCGTCAGTTGTTAGTAAAAATGGTTTTGTAATAACGGGATATCTTAAAATAGGTGGTCGTCATGATCTTTTAAAGTTCTTCCATATATAACAATGTCATCTAAATATACAAAACACTTAAAACCTTGTAAACCGGATAAAATGTGGTTCATTAATCGCTGAAATGTTGCTGGTGCACCTGATAAACCTAAAGGCATTCGTTTAAATTCGTAATGTCCGAAAATAGTGCTGAAAGCCGTTTTTTCTCTGTCTTCGGGGTCTACTGCTACTGGATGGTATCCACTTGCTAGATCTATTATATCTGCTATCCTTGGTAGGGGAAATGCGTCTCCCAATGTCACCTCATTAATTTTCCTAAAATCTACTACCACTCTGTATCTTTTTTTCCCTTCGGGCCAGCCTTTTTCGAACAACCAGTAAAGGTGAATTCTAAAGACTTCGACTTGGTTGTATTATATCTTCTTCCAATAAATTTTTTATTTCCTCATTTATCACCTTTTTGTGACATTCCGCTAATCTGTACTGCCTACTATTTATTGGTATTTGTTCCGGGGTCGTTCTTATTTTGTGTGTAATAACATCAGTATGAGTTAATCTATATCCTGGTAAATTAAAAATGTCATTACATTCTTCACAAATTTTATCTATTGTACTTTGTTTATCTGTTGCTAATATCGAATTCTTTTTTAAAATTTGCTTCAGAGATTCAATTCTTTCTTTAATAGCTTTATCTTCTGTTTCGTTCTCCTGATAATTTATACAACTGTCTCCTTCAAATAATCTAAATATATCTGTCAATGGTGTATCCTTGCGTCTCCCTCGCGCCTTATTTATCTCCTCTTCATAAACGATCTCTTTTTCTTTTACCATCAATTCTTTATTTACCTTAGATTTATCTTCGTCTAATAAGATTTCATCCTGATTTTTATAAAACTTACTTTTTAAATTTCCTCCATTTCTTTTATTTTAACTTGATCTAATTGTTTAAATGGATTCTCAATGTAATGTGTATTTATTATACCCTTTTTATTTTTCCTTATAAATGGAATACAGAATTCTGTTGTATTATTTTCCGTTTTTGGAAAATGAAGTTTTTGTTCTGGTCCTAATATATTACAATTTGAAGATATAAAATTATTCCCTAAAATACCATCAACAGGTAAATTTATGTCATTATCTGTGACTTGAAATTTACAATCAAAATTATTTCCTAATAAAAATTTTCCTTCATAGGAACCTATAGTGGAGCTTACATTTTTTGTTATTGTACTTAAGTTTGTTTTATCATTTGTTAGTATAGGTGTTAATTCTTTTAAGGTTGTATTTTTAATCAAACTAACCTGTGCTCTTGTATCTACCAATAATTTTATTTTATCTTTTTTGGCTATATCTAATGTTAATTGAACTATGGGCTCCTGTAAGGTGGTTTTTTCGCCCTTTTGAAGGAATGAGCTGGGCTTCTTTAGTTCACTCCATCCCCGTTTCCCGATTCCAACGCTTTTTTAGATTCGTATGCTTCGCAATGCACAATTTTGCTTCGCAATGCACAATTTTATGACCTTTTCGTGCACACTAGTCACATCGATTTTCAGTTATATTTGCACTGTCTAATGTGAGTACTCTCTGATTTGTTGGATTAGCATTTCCTGATCGCAATTTGAAACAATGAGTGGATGCATGTCCATTCATTCCACAGTTTGTGCATCGTAGAACTGAAGAATTGGTAATTTGTGGTGCTTCCCAAGTACATTCTCTACTAATATGTCCCGGCTTACCACACTTGAAACATTTAATCGTCGTATTTGCAGTTGTTCCTTTAAATGGAATTTTGTTGTTACCATTATTATTATTACCATTATTATTGTTCCTATTATTATTATTATTGTAATTATTATTATAATTACTTGTATTATTTTTGTTTGGAAAATTATTACCACCAACCATGTTGTAATTTCAGTTAGGGGTCTTATTGTTATTATTAAAATTATTATTGCTATTATTGTTTGAGAATTGTTTATTATAATTATTGTTGGAGTTATTGTTGTTATAATTATTATTATTATTTGAGAATTGCGAATTATTGTTGTTGTTGTTGATGTATTTATTGTTCCCTGGTATTCCCCGGAAATAATAATAATTATTATTATTTCTAAAATTGTTTCCATGATTTAATCTGTTATTATTTGGTTGTTGTGCATGTCTGCCAGTTTCATTCAATTTTTGCATCATGCTTGTTATTAAATTAATCATTTGATCTCCTACGATTGCTTGACTGTTATTTGACGTATGCGAACTTCCAATGTTTCCTAAATTCCGAGTTTCATTTAGATACTGACGAGCCGCTCCTGTTGAAACTCTTAAATTTTCCGGGTTTTTGAAGATTAAATACTGTTTCAAATCTGATGAACGCAGTCCTCCCAATAATATTCTTTTTGCTGTTATCTCCATTTCATTTAGTAAAGCTCGTCCCTCGTTGTGATACCTTTCATTTACTCTGTTTCTATAAGCTGCCAATTTTTCTGGTATTCTTTCCCCAAATAGTTCCACTGTTTCGTTTTCGTATTGGTACATTCCCATCATTTCCGATGCTAATGCAGCCATATCTTTGCTTTCTATGAAACGATTACGTAAAATATCCTTGTATTGGTTAAAATTTTCGTCGTTGGCATATCTAAAAAGTACGTTGGCTGCACCTGTCAGTTTACTTGTAATTAAAATTCTCAATAATATTCCCTTTTGTTCGTCTCTTGTCAATTCGTATGCTTGATGAGCCAATTCGAGAAAATTGTTTAACTCATTTTCAATGTCAAACCCTACACCCGAACATGTTGGAACTTGTACCAAAACTTTTTTGATTATTTTTTCAACTGGTAACAGTGTTGGTTCCAAATGATATGAGTTGTCGTTTGTAAAGTTTTCCGCCACGTATTCCTCCCGATGTGCAATTGGTGGTGGAGGTGTAATATGGGTCGAGTTTAATCCTGACGGTCCCGGTTTATTTATTGTTCTATTTGTATTATTTATTTTTTGGAAATTAAAGAGGTCGTTTATTTCATTCATTTTGTAAATTTTTCTCATATCTAAACTTTTCCCTTTTTTTTTTATTTATTATTACTTTATTTCTCCTTACTTTCCTTGGTTTCCTTATTGGGCCAGTTCTGTTGTATTTTACCCCGGACCTCAATGTTCTAAAACTTTTTGATACTCGTTCTCCTTGCACTTGATGTAGAAAATCAGCGAACTTATTTCTATTCAATACTTCTAAATTAGGTTCCGCTTCTATATTTGTTTTAGTATGTTCGTCAGAATTTTCAAATTCCGGACTTGAATTGAAAAATGAAAATGTTGAAATTCGCTTTGAAAATTTTAATTTAGATTGCGCCAACGTTGGGGGTTTTGAATTTTGCGACATTAGTTTAAAAAAAAATATTAAACAATAATAATATATATATGCTCATTTATGGTCATTTTATATAAAAATTTCTGTGAAAATATATTTTAGGGGTCGAAAAAATTTATTTTTTATTTTTTCTGAAAATGTTATGTAATTTCATTTATTTTATTTTATAACAAAAATCATTCCAAAAAAAAATTTAAAATAAAATACTCCTTTAATTTTATTTTATTTTTATATTATTTTTATTTTCCTCATTCCCTAAAAGTATGCAATAATAAAAAATTTGTTGTTGACCAAAATGTTTATCTAAAAAAAAAATATAAGTTTCCTAACTCCTAAAATTATGTAAAAAATTTATTCATTCCCAAAAAAAAATTAAATTTTTTTTTAAATATTTTCTTAATAGAAAATTTGTTTAATCCGAATGCTTTTCACAAAAAAAAACGCGCTTTGCTCTAATGAAATTTACGTACGTCATTTAAAATATTAATATTAATATCAATTAAAAGTTAATTTGAAAAAAAAAACGTAATTTGAATATATATATATATATCATATCATATATATATCATGTATATATATAATTTTCGTCATTACGAACAACAAACGAAATAAAATTTTATAATTGTATCACAAAATGCAAATATAGGGTATCGAAAAAAAGCTTTGGTTAGTTAAAACAAATTTTATTAAAATTTTAACACTTATGTTTAAAATTTTTTATTAAGTTTCTTTGATTTTACACAGCCCTGTGTCAACTTAGTGCAAAATTTTTTATTGTATACTTTCTTTACACAGTTTTGTTTCAAATTAAATAAACTTAACTCTTTACACCGTAATTGTTTTAATTACCCTATTTTTTATTCGAATTTGATTTATAATAATACACTTCTATGTATTATATTTCACGTAAATTTCATTTATTTTATTATAATTTATTCTTAATTTTATTATAAACGTCACAATTTAACCAATTCACAATTTTAAATGTTATTTCTTAGATTTGGTAATTAATTTTATAATATTTTTTTTTTGTTTTAGTTTAATTTTATTTTAAAATTTCTAAATTTTCTTTTTATTTTTTTAGAAATAAACACGATAATAATTTTGATCCTTAAGATTACTTTTTTAGAATAAACACGATAATAATTTTGATCTTTAAGATTATTTTTTTAGAGTAAACACGATAATAATTTTGATCTTTAAGATTACTTTTTTAGAATAAACACGATAAAAATTTTGATCTTTCAAAATACACGATAATAATTTTTTAATTTAAAATCAACCATCAATTTTTTTAACCACGATCGACTGCCCTTAATTTTTATTTTTCTTTCTATTTTATTTTGTTGGAGAGCTTTTTTGGTTTTCCAAAATCTTTCCAAGAATTTTTTGGAAAACCAATCAGCTTCTCCAACAAAATAATTTAAATTAATTTTAATTCGATTGGTTAATTAATTTTACGCGTTGTCAGCACAGAGAAATTATAATTTATTGAATTAATTTTTTCTCTGTGCACGAGCAACTCGTAATTTGAGACTTTTGTTTTTCAATTAATTAATATTTAAATAATTTTATTAATTTTGAAATGTTATTGATTTCCGTTGTGAATTGAAGCACAGGGTGCCTCAATTCACAACACTTTCCTTCTTAGAAAAAATATAAGGGTAAAAAAAAATGTTTACTCTTATATTTTAAAAATTTTACTTGTATATTTCTTTTTTATAAACAATTTATATATTTTTATAAATTTTGATATATATTTTTTACTAAAAATTATCTTCGTATACTAAATTTTCTTTTACACATTTCTTTTATCTACAATAATAATCCTTTCTTTAATTTTAATTGATACTTAATTTATGTATATATAAACTAAAAATTAGTATCTATTTGTTTATATTTTATATGTTTTCTTACGTATAATTCTTTTTATACAATTAAATTTTTATTGGCTTATTTTACTATCAAATTCTATAAAAAAAAATCCTTTTTTTTCTTATTTTATACCAAAAATAAAAAATTTCCAATTAAGTTTTATATAAAATGTATTACAAAAAATGCATATATATATAATTAAAAAAAATTTAAAAAGTAATAGGAATTTAAGGAATAAAGATAAGGGTTTTTTTTTATATTTATTATCCCTATTTGTTTTTTAGCGGTCAGCTCCCCTTTCTATTTTATCCAAAAAAAAATTTTTTTTTTAATTTTTTTTTTCATAAACTTAGTTACCCTGTTTTTTTTTATTCAGTAATGCTTACTAATACATAATTTTAATATAAAGAGGTAAGAATTTAGTTTAAATAATTAATAATGTCTGATAGCGGCAGCGAGATTAGTCTGGCCACAACCGTGGTTTTTGCTCCAAATAAGGAAAATGTACCACCTCGGGAGGTATCCCCCTCGGTTATTAATAGTTACCTGGATGTAAGACTTGTTTATCGCCCTAAACATAAAAAGCATAGTTTACCATGAGTAAAAAAAATTTAAAAAACAAATTGTTTTATATATTTTGTTTAATTTTCAGAAGGTAATGAAGAA
The DNA here is from genome assembly GCA_949752835.1 of Empis stercorea. Lineage (NCBI taxonomy): Eukaryota > Metazoa > Arthropoda > Insecta > Diptera > Empididae > Empis > Empis stercorea. The sequence continues at coordinate 63,106,936 of OX457085.1, forward strand.
TAAACAAAATATCAGACGATTGGAAAAATCGAAAGTAAAAAAAATTTAGTTATATTTTTAATTATGTAAATGGAAGATTGTAAATTAAAAATTAAAAGATTGAAATAAATTAAATCAAATGTTCAAAAAAAATATAATTCGAAAAATAAAAGTCAATTAAATTAAAAAAATTATTTTGAATTAATTATAAATAATTAAATGATTGTAATATACATTATTAAGGCTTATAAAAAAAATAAAAAAATCTATTGTCTGAACATAAAATCCTTACGTTTTTTTTAATTTTAAATCGAGGTAGTAAAACATGTAAAATATCCAATTAATTTTTGTACAACATATCAATACAAAATTTATGTGTTATGTTGTAGGATTTTATTTATTCAAGAGAAACCCATGATATACACATTTTTTATTATTAATGAGACATAATTATTAATTACTCTAAACGAACTATTACTTAGACCTTATCTCTCTTTTCCTTTCCCAGATAAATCCTCCTTATTTCGCTCGCCGTAAAATTGTGAATAATAGGATATAAATCTAATTTTATATATAAACAAAAATTTTATATATAAACAAATCGTATAATAATATGTATGCGATAACTAAAAGTATGATTTCTAATGCACACAAATACCCATATATAATTGAGAAATCAACTGATGTATTTGTTGTTCATTAAGGGTTTTTTTTTTTTTTACAAAAATTTGTATTGTATTAAGATTATATATATATAAAAATTGATAAATTTGCGCTATCCAATGCACTTTTTGCATAATTAGTTTTTTAATGCATTAAAAGAATTAATTTAGTATTAATATATACTTTGTGTAGTAAAAAGCTATAAAAAATATACTGTCTTTAAAAAAATGTCATTCCAGTAAGTATAAAATATATTTTTTATATTTTAAATTTATTATTTGCTTTTTAATTAATTTTCTCCTTACTTCTTTCCGTTTTTTTTGTAGAATTAAGAAATGTTTAGTACTTATTGAGAGAATCAAAATAATTGGTACGTATAAAAATGTTATTTACATCTTATAAATTTTAGAAAAAAATAATTTTTTATTTTAGAATATGTTGCTGACAATATTATAGAATCGGAAAAAGATATCGAAACGGAAATTATTACGATGGGGGATAGTATCAATGAGCGTTGGGTCCATCGAAAGATCGTTTGGGGAGGTTGCGATACCGACCAGGCTACCCAGCCTAGTGCAACCGGGCCGACCAGGCTACCCAGCCTAGTGTAGCGGATTGTTCCCGCTTGTGTGCCCTCTGCGGGTATCAGTCGAGTCATAAAGGGCTTTTCACCCGGCACCTTATGACACACAACCCTCAGAAGGCATGGCAGTGTGTGGTGTGTAAGCGGCCTTTTGGCCGAAAAGAGCACCTTACACACCACTACTCTAACCTACATCCGGCGCTGCCACTGCCCCGCAGACTCACCAAACGAAGAAAGTACTTCAAATACTATAATCGAATACAATAAAGGTTGGTTATTTTGTTAAATTAAAAAAAAACAAAAAAAAATTAAAAAAAATATTTTTAGGAAAAGTGAATCGACATACAATAAAAATATTAAAAATTATTAACTATACATAAAAATATGTATATGAAGAATTATGTAATATTTGAATATAAAAATTATAAAAAAAATTATATATTTTTTTTAAAAAAAAATTATATATATATTGTTATATATAAAAAATTACATATTTTTAAAAAAAATTTAAAAAAAAATAATAAAAAAAATTATATATATTATGTTATATATAAAAAATTACATATTTGAATTCAATTTAAAAAAAAATGAATATAAAAATTATATATTTTAAAAAAAAAATTATATACATATTGTTATATATAAAAAATTACATATTTGAATTAAATTTAAAAAAAAAATTTAATATAAAAATTATATTAAAAATTATATATTTTTAAAAAAAAATTATATATATATTGTTATATATAAAAAATTACATATTTAAATTAAATTTTAAAAAAAATTTAATATAAAAATTATAAAAAAAATTATATATTTTTTTTAAAAAAAAATTATAAATATATTGTTATATATAAAAGATTACATATTTGAATTAAATTAAAAAAAAAATTGAATATATAAATTATAAAAAAAATTATATATATTATGTTACATATAAAAAATTACAAATTTGAATTAAATTTAAAAAAAAATTGAATATAAAAATTATATTAAAAATTATATATATTAGATATTTAATATTCAATAAAAATTATATTAATTGTATATGAAGAGAGGAAAAAAAATATATTAAAAAAAAACTTAAATATGAATATTTTTAAAATAAAAAAAATGCTTTAAAAAAAAATAATATTATAAAAACTTATATAATGATTTATGGAAAAAAAATTAAATTTAAATATACATGAAAAAAACATTTATATGAAATTAAAAAAAATTTAATAAAAAAATAAAAAAAATTTTTGTATTTTGTTATCTCCTGTTTCCTTTTCTCTTTTGTTAGTTTTTGTTTTGTTTTGCTTATTGTTTATGAATTTTACATTTCTCGTGTTGTTATCTATGTGAGAAATTTTTAGTTGTTTTTTTTTTTTATATATTTTATTTTTCCAAATAGGGGTCTTATTTATTAGTAAATTAGTTAGGTAATATTTTTTCGGGGTCTTTTGAATATATTTTTCTTTTTCTATAGGGGTCTTGAAAATTTATATTATAAGTTTAATAGTCCAAATTTTATTAACTTCTAAATATGTAAGAACAAAGTATATTCAACTTAAGAGTTGTGAAGTACTGGTAATTCTGGTGTAGGAAAAAATAACTGCGAAAAATTTAAATTTTTCGAACTATTGCCGATTGTGTTTACATTACCTCTTTTCGGATATAGAAGACAATGGAATTTCCACATTAGATCGATCCGTTATTTGAACTTTATTCAGTTTTCTTACAACGATTAATTATAATTTTGTAAATACCATTACATTATTATTAAAACAACTATCCTACCTAGTCCTCCTATCTGCCAACGACTTGTTAAGTGTTGGTAATTTGTTATTTCTTCCCTTTTTGGTTCCTCCTCCCATTATAGGTTTAATTCATTCAATGTTATTCCCTTTTTGTCAAATTCCCTTGTAAGTTCCCCTGCTTCCGTTAATGTAATTTCCGTAGATTTGAATAATTTTGTATTAGTTTTTATAATTTTTGGATTTATTTCATTTTTAATTGGAATGGATGTAGAAATCCAACTTGTTATCCCCGTTTCATTTGTATTGGTTCGAAAAGTATGTCGATACGGTAAATCTAAATTGCCCACAATCACAATGAAAAAGCAATTATCTAATAATTTTAAAATTCCTATGCCATGTATGATAGTTTTGGTAGTTATTGGATTACAATAACTAGTGAGTTGTTGCTCATTTTTGAACAAATATAATTATGAGTTTTCTTCGTTTAGTGGTATAAGATGGTTAGTTATTACTGTTGAAATTTTATATTGACAAATTTTAAAAACGGTAATATTATTATTTACCTGCTGATTAAACAGTTCCATTACGCAATTATCCTTTGGAGCTTGCAACAGTTTAGGTTGTAATTGTTTACATATAGTGAAACCTAGATCACCGTTTTTACCTGGAAGTATACAATTTTGTTTAAATTCACTTAATGAAAAGTGTAAAAAATGTCCCCAATGATTACTACCAATAAAATCCCATTCCAAAACTAAAATAGCATAATTATGGTCTGATATTTCTACTGGAACCGGATATATTTTATGCAAGTTATTCAACTCCTTTTCCAACCATGGAATTGTAATTCGTATTCCTATTTGCCCCTCATGATGATTAACGTCTATTACCGTAATTTTGTTAAGTGTCCGTACTGAATGTAGTATGTCGTGACATTGTCCATTCGTTATATTATTTACTATGTTTATTAAAACTGTAGAGTCCATAATATATGGATGCAACTTATTAGATTGTAAAGCTACAAATTATTATGATAAAAATGAAAAAGTAGAAAAATTAGTTTACTAGTGAAGTTGGTACCTTGATCCGTCAATAATTCTTTCGGAATTATTGCATATTTTAAAAATATTTTAGTATAAAATACTTCAGCCACCGTCTCGGCTTCTTGATTCGAAATAGGAATACCATCTAATATTTTCGTTAAGTCATCCTGGAATGTTAATATATACTTGTTCCCTTTTATAGTTATAGGAAAAGGTCCTACTATGTCCATATATACACGTTCAAATGGTTTTAAAGCTGTCCTTGTCAGAATCATTGGCATCTTTGTGATTCGACCCCTTTTATTTTTCTGACATTTTGGGGCATTTTTTAATGTAATTGTATATGTCTGCTAACATTTTTTTCCAACAATAAAATTGTTTTATCCTTAAGTACGTTTTTGTGACTCCAGCATGGCCTCCTAAAGGGGAATCATGATATTCGTTTAATACAGCTAATATTTATTCTCTGTTGTTTAAAATTATTTTTTCTGTAGTCTCTGGTATTAATTCTGGTTCCTCAGTCAAAGTTTCTTCCATTTTGTTAATATCCATTGTTTTGTATTTTGTTAATATCCAATCAGAATTTTTTATCATAACTGCGGCGGGATGAGAGGGAAGGTGAAAAATCTATATATAGACGCAAAATCGTGCTTTTTTGATATCATAATCTTTACTGAGACATGGCTCAATGACTCTTATAAGAATGAGGAAATTCTTAGTAGTGAATGGACTATTTACAGAAATGACCGTGACTACCAGGCCACAGGTTTGTCTAGAGGAGGTGGTGTTCTCATAGCTGTTCACAATTCTCTATCTCATGTAACTATACCAACTGACTAATCTCAATATTTCGAACATAAATTTATTAAAATAATAATTGATAATAAAAGTACGTATATTGGGGCTGTATATATTCCACCTAATTCTGAAGAAAGAACCTATAATATTTTTCTTGAATCTTTTTAAGCAGTAAATTCATCTTTAACGGAAAATGATAGTATTTTTGTTTTTGGGGATTTTAATCGTCCAAACATGTCATTTATTACAGATGAATCCGATAAACAGTTATTACCGGTAAATTTTACCGATGAGTTTAAACAGTTATTGAAGATTATACAATATATTTGTATTAATTTCTGTGGCAAATTTTTTTTTTTGCCACAGAAGTTTTATTTTTTAGTTTGCTAATAATACTATTTAATTTTTCTACAGTAGCAAAATAACCTCCATTTGTCTCGTTTTCTTTTAATTTATCTGTTTTTTTTTTTGAATTTGTAAATCCAGTAATATTGTCTGTGGTATTTGACCAGAAGTTGTCTATTGTATTTTTTATTATATCATCGTTTGCGTTATTATTCCCTTTCAGGACATGAGATTCTTCAATGTATGTACCTAGTAATTTCACTATATCTCTTTTATTTTGTATTATATACTTATCATTTACTTTCGATGTATTACTTACATTTATTTGTGCCTTTTGTAAAATATCAATTTCATTTTCTATAACTCGAATTTCTGTTATGTCTCGAATATTTTTGTTTCTAAATATTCTATTAATATGTGGAAACATACTTTTTGAATTTTTGGGTGTTATATTTTTTAAAATGTTTTCCCAGTATTTTGATTTTTGTTGGTTTAAATTTTGTTGTATTAACGTATTGACGTTTTTAAGTAAAGATTTTAAAGTTGTTATATATAATCTGTCATTATTCCCACCATTTCTATTTATATTTTTGATTCTAGATAATATAGAGCTTTTGTATTTTTCAAGATTTCGAACTTTTTTTGTTAAAAACTTACTTATACTGTTTGCACTTTTTATTTTTGGTACTGATTTTTCTATGGTATCTCTAATAACTTTTTCGGTAAACTCTACGTATCTATCTATTTCTTCGTTCAATAAATTTTTCTCATTGGAAATAAATATGTTGTCTTGATTAGACATATCCACTAATTTTTTCTCGCAGACATTTTTAAAACGTTTCCAATTTGTTCCTTTAAAATTATATATTTGACTTTCCATTCGTTTATCTATTTTCAATAGTTCATTATTTTGCAATGAAATTTCGAACAACATTGCTTGGTGGTCACTGTCGAATGGTAATACTTTTAATTTGTTGTTATTTTCAATATTATTTCCATATTTTGTACTTGTGGTAACATTAAGTCTGGTGTCAATGAGACATATATCCAAATAGGAATTACCTCTTGGAAAAGATGGTCCATTAGTACTATAAAATTTAGTTTTATATTGAATTTCGTACTCTTCTAACCATTTTTTAATAAAATTACCCCTGGGATTGTTGTACTGGTTTCCCCAGCTTGTATGTTTGGCGTTTAAATCTCCCGCTATCACGTAATAATTGTTAATGTTGTCTAGTTTAAGTTTGTGAAATAAGTTTTTAAATTCTTGTTTAAAATAATCAACATTATTTTGTGAGGCATATGCTGCCACTATCGTCAGATTTTTAGATTCATTAATCTTGATTTTAATAGCACAAATTTCTAGACATTTGTTGTTTGTGATGACTTGGTGTTCTTCGAATTGTAATTGTTTTCTAATCATGATTGCTGTCCCTCCCCCCAATTTTGAATTTATTCTATCGCTTCTTATGAAATTATAGTCTTTGAACATAATTTTATTTTTGCTATTGAGTTTTGTTTCACACAGGGTTATTATATCTGGTTTTGTTTGCTCAGTAAATTGTAGTAAATATGATTGTTTATACATAGATCTTAGAGAATTTATATTAATAGATATGATTTTTAATGATTCTATATTTAACCAGCCCGTCATTATTAATAATTTAGGTTCAAGATATTACAAATTTCATTTATTTGGTTAGAATGCATATTTATATTCATATTTATATTTTTTATTTCATTGGCTAGAAATAATAGAGACTTATTAATGTTTTCTAATAAACTATTATGATTACTATTAATATTATTATTAACATTGTACATATTTTCCAAATTGTGATTAGTATAATTATTATTATTAGGATGTTTGTTATTATCATTATTTACTATATTTGCAAATGATATGTTTGGTCTAATATAGTTATTTTTCATATTATTACTTAATCTAATTTTATTTTCTTTCTCTTTTTTTATTAATTCAAATCTTTCTTTTCTTCTTATATATTCGGGGCAACCGCTGTAGGATGCCGGATGTCCTGATTCCCCACATAGCGCACATTGCAACGATTCTTTATTCATGACTGCACATTCACCTATTTCATGATTTTTATTGCATTTGACGCATACATAATCTAGATGACAGTTAGAAGCTGTGTGTCCTAGTCTTTGGCATCTTTTACATTGTAAAATTTCTCTTTTCATAAGCTTTTCCCAGTGGACAACTTGGTAATTTAAATGCTTTATTTTGTACACATTCTCAATTTTGCTTTTCGCCGATAATTGTACTATGAAAGTACCTAATTTTTTATTATTATTTTTTGAGTTACTAGTGGTTAATCTGGTAACCTTTAAAAATTCAACTTCTTCTATAGTTAAGCTTTCAAGTTCATTTTTAATATCAGTTTCTTCATCGTTTTCGTTTAGTCCTTTTAGAGCTAATGTTTGTGTTTTTTCCGTTTTTGGAGTGTATGTAAAAAATTTGGTTTTCTCGTCTTTTAGCATCGTCTTAACTATATAATAATTGTCTAGATTATCTATATATAGTAATTGTTTATTATTCGCAATTTTTTTAAATGCAAAATTTTTAATGTTAAGTTTTTCTCTAAGTATTTTTTTTAATATGGCAATATCATTGTCGTGGTTGTTCTTCTTCTTCCTCCTCGCCCATTTCGTCGTCCTCATTATGTTGTATATCAACTTCTTTCACAATATTATCTGATGTTAAATTAATAACTTGTTTTTGGAGACTTTCCACTAATTGCTTTAATTCACTAATTTCACTTTGAAGTGTTAAATTCTCTTGAATTATATCGTTTTTTGTTTTATAATAAGTTTTTTTGTTCTTTTTATCACTAGATTGTGCTTTATTTATATCAGTTTCGTCATCTGACTTCATGATTTTTTTTCTTTTTAATTTTTTTTCACTTATTTCTATGTTTTTATCACTATTTTCATCTTCCGATGGTGAGTTTTCACTCATTTTCCACCAGAACACAAATTCTAATTATTACTATTTGTATTTTAATCACTATTTAATAATTAACAAAATAAATACTATATTAATCACTATATAAATTCACTAGTAACAAACGTGCGTTCAGATCGAATGCTCAATTCAAACCTCTCTTTTTTTCTAATATAATCATATTTATTTTTCTCTTCTTTTTTTTTTACTTATTATTTCTTTTCTATTACAAGATTTATCCCAATTTTTTTCTTATAAAACCATATTTATTTCTCTTTTTTTTTTTTTTACTTATTATTTCTTTTCTATTACAAGATTTATTCCAATTTTTTACATAAATGAATTTTTTTTAAGTACAAATTCATTCATATTATAAATATCATATTCTAATTATAAAAACATTTTTTTCAAGAACAAAAAAAATTCATTGTACTTTAATATACATTTAGATCAATACGAAAGTGAAAATTTACGAAATTTAATGATACTCATAAAACTAATATTAATTAATACAAAAATAATTATGAAAAGTAATAGTAAATACTAAAGTAATTTATTAATTTATAATAACACATTTAAAACTGTACAAATTCATACAGTCCTTTACATTTTAATTCATATTTTGTGTTATCAAAACAATTGTTGGCATAATGACCAATTTTTTCACACTTAAAACATTTATTTATTTCTCGCTTTGGTTGTTTACATTGTGTAGCCACGTGACCTTTCTCATTACAATTAAAACACCGGAATACTGGTTTTTCTTCTTTACCATGTTTAATTGTATCTGTGTTATTATTTGGTACATCATTGGTAGTTTTATTATTTTGTTGAAAATAATTCCTAAATATTGGTTTTTAATTATTTTTATAATTTTTAAAATTAGCTACTAGTAAATTGTACCATTTTTGCCTGATTTTGGAGTAAAGCATCATTCATTCCTTCTATTATGAATTCACATAATTCTTCTTCAACTAGGTCTAAACTTCCAGCAAGGATGACTTTTTCGTGAAAATAATCAGCAAAATTTTCATTTACATTCCATACAAATGCATAAATTGAAAATTTTCAATTTATGCATTTGTCCTAATAAATCATCTAAGTTCATTGTCAAATGTTCTAATTTCGAATGAAACCATCTTAACGCTTTACCTTTTAACTTTTTAATCAGAAATATTTTCATTGTACCAGCATCAATTTGATATGTATTTTGACATGTTTTAATATGTTGACTGCAATGTAAAAATCCTTCATCACTGAATTCATATAATAAATTATCCAAATAGTTTAAATTTATTTCTGAATTAACATTCTTTTGTGATGTTTTATCTTTTGATTTTTCAATTCGTTCAATATCTTGCATAATCTTTCGACGTTGTGTCTCTATTAATTTGAGTTGCTGTTTTAAATTATCTACTTGGTCAATATCGTTTATAACTTGACATTCATTATTTTGATCATTATCACAAGCAGAACTTTCACATATATTTTGATTAACATTATCATTAATATCTTGCATAATGTCATTAATATTTTCATTTGAATTATTTTACTTTCCCTTTTATGAATTCACACTTCCAGTATATATGTCGGTATATTTATATATATATATATATATATATATCTCCTCACCTGGCCATAACTCTTAAACGGCTTGACCGATTGAGCTCAAATTTGGAAGTTGAGCTCGTGTCATCAATGGCTTGGTACCATATAAATTTGGGACCTTTTTGATTAGAGGGAAGGGGGCGCGGAGGGCTGTTTAATTTTTGAATGTACCTAAAAAACCATGTGGGGTATCAAATAAAAGGTCTTGACGAGTACATCTCATTGGACGGTGGTCCGGGGGGCGCCGTGGGTCATGTCGGGCGCAAATCGGGGCAATGTAGGGCCCCATAATACAAAAAATCATGTGGGGTATCAAATGAAAGGTCTTGACGAGTACATCTCATTGAGCGGTAGTCCGGGGGGCGCCGTGGGTCATGTCGGGTCCAAAACGGGGGCAATGTTGGACCCCATATTACAAAAAATCGTGAGGGGTATCAAATGTAAGGTTTTGAAGTGTACATCTCAATGGGGTGTATTTCGTGGGGCGCCGTGTGTCATGTAGGGGCTAAAATGGGGGCAATGTGGGGCTCCATCATACAAAAATCATGTGGGGTATCAAATAAAAGGTCTTGAAGAGTACATATCGTTGGGTGGTCCATTGGGCACCGTGGGGCAAGTGGGCCTAAAATAAAAAAAAATCATGTTGGGTAGCATATGGAAGGTCATGAAGAGTACATCTTAGGTCAAACGGGTCCAAGACCAGTTAACGGGCCCAAGACCAGTTAACAGAAAATGAAAATGTTAAATGTTGAAATTAACAGAAAATGTAAATTTAACAGAAAATGTAAAATTTAACAGAAAATGTGGAATTTAACAGAAAATGTAAAATTTAACAGAAAAATGAAAATTTAATAGAAAGTGTCAAATTTAACAGAAAAATATAAAATTTAACAGAAATTGTAAAATTTAATAGCAGATGTAAATTTAACAGAAATTGTAAAATTTAACAGAAGAAGTAAATTTAACAGAAAATGCAAATTTAACAGAAAATGTAAAATTTCAAAAGAAATGTAAAATATATTGCAAAATGCAAAATTTAACAGAAAATTAAAAATTTTACAAAAAATGTAAAATTTATTACTTTCCCTTCGATGAATTCACACTTCCAGTATATTTATTACTTGCCCTTTTATGAATTAACACTTCCAGTATGTCGGTATTTCGGTATCTCCTCACCTGGACATTTTTGATTAGGGGGAAGGGGGCGCGGAGGGCTGTTTAATTTTTGAATGTACAAAAGAAACCGTGTGGGGTATCAAATTACAGGTCTTGACGAGTACATCTCATTGGACGGTGGTCCGGGGGTCGCCGTGGGTCATGTCGGGCGCAAATCGGGGCAATGTGGGGCCCCATAATACAAAAAATCATGTGGGGTATCAAATGAAAGGTCTTGAGGAGTACATCTCATTAAGCGGTAGTCCGGGGGGCGCCGTGGATCATGTCGGGCTCAAAACGGGGCAATGTTGGGCTCTATAATACAAAAAATCATGTGGGGTATCAAATGAAAGGTCTTGAAGAGTACATCTCGATGAGGGTAGTCCGTGGGGCACATTCGATTATACGGGGGCCCAAATGTGGGTCATGTGGGCCCATGTGGGCTCAAGGCCTTAAATCATAAAAATATCGTGTAGGGTATCAAATGAAAGGTCGTGCAGAGTACATCTCGTTTCGTAGTGCGTGGGTCAAGTGGGCCCAAAATCTGTTCCGAGAGGTACTCTGGCTCTTGTGGGGCCCATAATGCAAAAAGACATGAGAGGTACCAAATAAAAGGTATTGAAAAATACATCTCGTTGCGCAGTCCGTGGAGCTTCATAATTAATGTTAGGGCCCAAAACCTGTGTCATGTGGGGGCCCATCATAAAAAAATCATGTGGGGCATCAAATGAATGGTCTTGAAGAGTAGTCCGAGCAGTACCCTGGGTCATGTGGATCCAGTTATACAAAAAAAAATATGTGGAGCACCGGGGGCCATGGAAGGCCCAAAACATCGGCCACATGTGGAATTCCAAATAGTGGGCCATGAGGAGCTCAAACAAATCATTCACAAGTTGTCAAAGTATTTAAATATTTTTAGTCGGTCAAATTAATAAATATTTGACCGACTAAAAAATGTAAAATAAAAAATATAAATAAAAAAAAGTTTTTTAAAAATACTTTCCCTTAAAGAAATATTCAACTAAAAAGTAATAAACAAGCTAATAATACCACATCAATGTACTTTCCCGTTGAGTTTAAGCCACTGTCAGCAGTAGTAAGGGAAAGTAGATCTTATCAGAATTAAGGTCATTATAAGGAGGTCTACTTACCCTTACTACTGCTGACAGTGGCTTAAACTCAACGGGAAAGTACATTGATGTTTCATTTGATACCCCACATGTTTCTTTGTATTATGGACCCCACATTGACCCGATTTGCGCCTGACATGACCCACGGCGCCCACCGGACTACCGCTCAATGAGATGTACTCGTCAAGACCTTTCATTTGTTACCCCACATGATTTTTTGTATTATGGAGCCCAACATTGCCCCCGTTTTGGACCCGACATGACCCACGGCGCCCCCGGACTACCGCTCAATGAGATGTACTCGTCAAGACCTTTCATTTGATACCCCACATGATTTTTTGTATTATGGGGCCCTACATTGCCCCGATTTGCGCCCGACATGGGGTGTATTTCGTGGGGCGCCGTGTGTCATGTAGGGGCTAAAATGGGGGCAATGTGGGGCTCCATCATACAAAAATCATGTGGGGTATCAAATAAAAGGTCTTGAAGAGTACATATCGTTGGGTGACCACCCATTGGGCACCGTGGGTCAAGTGGGCCTAAAATAAAAAAAAATCATGTTGGGTAGCATATGGAAGGTCATGAAGAGTACATCTTAGGTCAAACGGGTCCAAGACCAGTTAACGGGCCCAAGACCAGTTAACAGAAAATGAAAATGTTAAATGTTGAAATTAACAGAAAATGTAAATTTAACAGAAAATGTAAAATTTAACAGAAAATGTGGAATTTAACAGAAAATGTAAAATTTAACAGAAAAATGAAAATTTAATAGAAAGTGTCAAATTTAACAGAAAAATATAAAATTTAACAGAAATTGTAAAATTTAATAGCAGATGTAAATTTAACAGAAATTGTAAAATTTAACAGAAGAAGTAAATTTAACAGAAAATGCAAATTTAACAGAAAATGTAAAATTTCAAAAGAAATGTAAAATATATTGCAAAATGCAAAATTTAACAGAAAATTAAAAATTTTACAAAAAATGTAAAATTTATTACTTTCCCTTCGATGAATTCACACTTCCAGTATATTTATTACTTGCCCTTTTATGAATTAACACTTCCAGTATGTCGGTATTTCGGTATCTCCTCACCTGGGCATTTTTGATTAGGGGGAAGGGGGCGCGGAGGGCTGTTTAATTTTTGAATGTACCAAAGAAACCGTGTGGGGTATCAAATTAAAGGTCTTGACGAGTACATCTCATTGGACGGTGGTCCGGGGGTCGCCGTGGGTCATGTCGGGCGCAAATCGGGGCAATGTGGGGCCCAATAATACAAAAAATCATGTGGGGTATCAAATGAAAGGTCTTGAGGAGTACATCTCATTAAGCGGTAGTCCGGGGGCGCCGTGGATCATGTCGGGCTCAAAACGGGCAATGTTGGGCCCTATAATACAAAAAATCATGTGGGGTATCAAATGAAAGGTCTTGAAGAGTACATCTCGATGAGGGTAGTCCGTGGGGCACATTCGATTATACGGGGGCCCAAATGTGGGTCATGTGGGCCCATGTGGGCTCAAGGCCTTAAATCATAAAATATCGTGTAGGGTATCAAATGAAAGGTCGTGCAGAGTACATCTC
>OX457085.1:63767515-63812946 GCA_949752835.1 Empis stercorea
AAGAATAATTGTTATTATTAATTTTTTTTTAATTTTGAAGAAATAAACTGTTTTCATGTTTTTTAATTTATTTGGCGTAACCCACTTGATTTATTAATTTTTTCTCTTATGTAGAATGCCAAAGTGAAAATTTTTTAATTAGTCAACTATAGTATTTAAAGAATTATGTAGCATAAACTTTTATTTGAAATCAAAAGCGTAATGATACAAGTTTTAACAACATTTCAAAATATCATATTTGTTTATTTGGGATTTACTCTATAAAAATTATTTGATGGTTAGGCCACTTTGGTTCTGAACCCCTCATATATTCTTTGATACTAGCTTTGTTATCTGAATAAAAAATTTTTTAATCTTATAATAAGGACTGTGCGAGAAAAAACCTGGAAATACAAATCTTAAAAAAAAAAATACAAAAATAGAAAATAAAAAAATTATTATTTACACGTTTTTAAAGTATAATTTGTACATTATATTTTACTTAATTAAATTTGAATTAGTTTTGTTTTAAATAGAAATTTCGGACTTTAGATCTAATGCCTTGCATTAGATTTTGCACAATACTTTGATCAATTTTTTGAGCCGCTTCATTCCACCTCCTTTTTTTTTAAGTTCCCTTTTAACTTGAGCCCAATAACGCTCTATTGACCTTAGCACTGGCGTATTTGGGGGATTACAATCTCTAGGGACGAAATTTATCTCATTTTCCTCAAACCATTTCAGAGTTTTTTTTGCATAGTGTGAAGTGGCTAAATCTGGCCAAAAGATAACAGATCCGACATGTGACCTTAATAAAGGTAACATATACTTTTCTAGACACTCACTAATGTAGATTTCAGTGTTGATAGTGCGATTGGTAACAAATGGAGTTGATTTTAATCCACATTGACAAATGGCTTTGCCAAACCATATATTTTTTTGTAAAAGGACAAAATTTTAAGTCTATTGTCTAACTGTTTACCGCTCATTTTTCTTATTTATGACCGTATCTAAACAATTGCGCACTCTAAAGTCAACTAAACAGTTAACTTTAGTGCAAACAAGTGCACTAAAGAAATATTTTAAGAACTCATGATATGTTAAAAGTACAAACAAACATATTTGCAGTTTTTTCTCGCACAGTCCTTACTTATTATGTAGGTATGTTTTTCTCTTTCTAAAATATTTTATATCAGGCTTATTTGGCGGTGATTTTCAATATTGCTTTCATAAAATTATTACTTCACCTTTCTTATAAATCAAAATTATATTGGATTTTTTTCATTGCACTGTTATGTATTATTAATTTCGTTTTCTGAGAATAGTGGAACATTTGTTTAATCATCTAATTTCGGAGAGAGTTTTTCTATTTCGTCTTGTGAAAGAGTTGACGAATAAAGATTTTCATAAAAATTGCTTGCATTATTCATTATTTAATTATTTTTTATCATTATTTTGTTTCTATCAGTAATATAATAATTATTTTTATTCAGAATTGTTACCCAATTTTTTCCATTTTTAAAAGTATCTTTATTTTTTTAGCGTTTTGGAATCGTCTAAAGTTTTTTTAATGCATTCTTTTTTTTATAATTTTGGATATCTCTGTTACTATCTTATTTAATTTGCTTACGTAATGCTGTAAATATTTACTGTTCGTTTTATATAAGAATTTCTTTTAATCTTAATTGTTCTCGGTGTTCAATTAATCTGATAGTATATCTGTAGAAAGTTTATTAATTTTTTTATTAACACATTTTATTAACATATGACTCTAGTAGGCTTCGTGTTGTGTTATTACTTAATGTATTCGTTTTTCTTATCAGTTTATTTTTGTACTGTGCTAATGTATGGTTTAGACAATGACGAAACTTATATTTTTCAGGCAAAATAGAACGAGATAGCATGTTCAAATTGCCCTATCGAAAGAATGACATCAAAACATAATTTTGATTAAGGAATTTATAGCATCTAGTTGGAATTCCAAAAAATTATACGAACTTTTTGATATTTTTAAAAAATATTGCTTGACAATGGAAATAATTTGTTTTAAAAAAAATAATTCATCATTTTTTTTACCTAAAGCTTAGTACTCAGTTCAAAAAAAGTATGATTTTATATAGAAAATTTTACCAGGGGCAAAATTTTTTTCTTAGTTTTTACTTTGTCATATCCACATGTTACTCAGTATGATTATATTATAAGTAAAAAATTACATATTTTTAATATGACATTTTGCTCACAATTTTGCCAACTTTTTTTTTTTAAGTAAATACCTAGCTTTAAAAAACAAAATAAAATTTGAACAAAATATAATTTTACATATATATTATATTCAAGCCATCTATAGTTGTTCTATAAAATTTCATCCTTTGGACGTCCGAGAGCCGACGTCTTGTGCGATAATTGAACGACCAAATATCGAAAACAAATTTTTTGTGGACGATATTGCTGCCTCTACCGTACTTGTACATAAATATATATATCCATCCTTTAAAAAAATTCGCCACTAAATTTCGTCATTCCCTACGCGCTCCTTAAAATTTCAGATGAAATTTTTGTTGGTAGATATTTTGGATTCGTGTTACGTCTGTTCATATTTAGGTTTGAAACGAATTTTCCTCTGAGTAGACGGTGATCTGTGACATCTTTAATGTTTATTCCTTTGTTGGTGATTATGAAGTCTATTCATTTTCATATTTTCCATCTGGGGATTTCATTTGTTGTTATCATTTTATTTTTCAATTTTACTTTCCCTTTTATGAATTCACACTTCCAGTATATATGTCAGTATGTCGGTATGTCGGTATATCGGGATCTCCTCACCTGGCCATAACTATTAAACGGGTTGACCGATTGAGCTCAAATTTGGAAGCTGAGCTCGTGCCATCAAAGGCTTGGTAACCTAGAAATTGGTGCCTTTTTGATGAGTGGGAAGGGGGCGCGGAGGGCCGTTTAATTTTTGAATGTACCAAAAAAACCATGTGGGGTATCAAATGAAAGGTCTTGACGAGTACATCTGATTTCTGATTGTACGGTAGTCCGGAGGGTGCTGTGGGTCATGTCGGGCCCAAAACGGGGGCAATGTTGGGCCCAATAATACAAAAAATCATGTGGGGTATCAAATGAAAGGTCTTGACGAGTACATCTCATTGGACGGTAGTGCGGAGGTGCCGTGGGTCATGTCGGGCTCAAAATGGGGGCAATGTTGGGCCCTATAATACAAAAAATCATGTGGGGTATCAAATGAAAGGTCTTGACGAGTACATCTCATTGAGCCGTAGTCCGGGGCTCCGTGGTTCATGTCGGGCTCAAAATGGGGGCAATGTTGGGCCCTATAATACAAAAAATCATGTGGGGTATCAAATAAAAGGTCATGACGAGTACATCTTATTGAATGGTAGTCCGGTGGCGTTGTGGGTCATGTCGGGCTCAAAACGGGGGCAATGTTGGGCTCCATAATACAAAAAATCATGTGGGGTATCAAATGAAAGGTCTTGACGAGTACATCTAATTGGGCTGTAGTCCGGGGGCGCCGTGGGTCATGTCGGGCTCAAAACAGTGGCAATGTTGGGCACTATAATACAAAAAATCATGTGGGGTATCCGGCCCAAAACGGGGCAATATTGGGCTCCATAATACAAAAAATCATGGGGGGTATCAAATGAAAGGTTTTGAAGTGTATATTTCAATGGGACGCCGTGTGTGATGTAGGGGCTAAAACGGAGGAAATGTTGGGCTCCATCAACAAAAATCATGTGGGGTATCAAATGAAAGGTCTTCAACAGTACATCTAATTGGGCGATAGGCCGGGGCGCCTTGAGTAATCTCGGGCCCAAAACGGGGTAATGTGGGGCCCCATCATACAAAAAATCACGTGGAGAATCAAAAGAAAGGTCTTGAAGAGTGCATCTCCATGAGGGTAGTCCGTGGGGCACATTCGGTTATACGGGCCGCCAAATTGGGTCATGTTGGGCCCATTATTCAAAAGGGTATCAAATTAAAGTTCTTGAAGAGTACATATCTTGGGGTAGTCCATGGGTAAGCGTGGGTCAACTGGGGCCGAAAATCGTAAAAAAATCATGTGAGGTATCAAATGAAAGGTCTTGAAGAGTAGTCCGAGCAGTACCCTGGGTAATGTGGACCCAATTATACAAAAAACCATGTAGCACCGGGGGCCATGGAAGGCACAAAACATCGGCCACATGTGGAATTCCAAATCGTGGGCCATGAGGAGCTCAAACAAATCATTCCCAAGTTGTCAAAGTATTTAAATATTTTTAGTCGGTCAAATGAATAAATATTTAACGGACTAAAAAGTGTAAAATAAAAAATATAAATAAAAAAAAAGTTATTTAAAAATACTTTCCCTTAAAGAAATATTCAACTAAAAAGTAATAAACAAGCAAATAATACCACATCAATGTACTTTCCCGTTGAGTTTTAGCCACTGTCAGCAATAGTAAGGGAAAGTAGACCTTATCAGAATTAATGCCATTTATAAGGAGGTCTGTTGCATAGAAAATCGTAAGTTGATAAGTAATTTTTGGAAAAGCTATAATTTGATAAATTTTGATCATTTTTTTCTCTTTTCGTTGCACCAAAATTTTTACTCATCAATTTACAATTCCAATACTGCTAAATTTATCAAAAGTTTTGTTAAGAAAAAATTCATATATCAATTATTCTGTAATTTTTTTTCATACTAATTCGAGCTTTAGTCGTGGTTATATATATATTTATATATAAAAATTATATAACTTATAATATATAATATTATAATATAGATATATTATAATATAATATTATTACATAATTATGATGTCAGGACTTCTATTATTACACCAAATAGTACATGGCTTAATAATTAAATTTATATCCGCCCCTACTGTAATTTATCCCAGATTTGCTGTCAGATGTTGGAACATAGCATTTATATGAAAACATAAATACTTTATGCCGGAAATTATATCAGATCTGATCAAAGTTCTATGATGTGGAACTTTTGCAATCTCTTTGACGCAAAGATCTTTACTATTACTATATTTTACTATACTTTTTGCTTTCCGCCAAAATAACATGCAATAATTTATAATTGTTAGTATCTGAAATTTATTTTAAGTGCAAAGGAACTTTTTTATTTTGGATAATTTCTTATGGTAAGTTATAATTAGCTATTCAAAGTGTTTTATTTAGATATTGGTGATTCATATATCAGCTAATTTATTAATGTAATCTTCCACCTCTTTCTCTTTACTATCTTCCTCCAATGTTAAAAAATAATGTTTTTTAAGATTTGTATGGAAAATATATATATTGTATCTGTAATATATAGCTCAAATATCAATTAATAATAAATCCTAATAAATATATATAAAATTTGGGTGACCCCGACGTTATTTTAAAATTAAACAATTTTTTGTCAGTGCAAAAAAAACAACATCGAAATTAAAAGTAAAGGTTGTTCCTGAAAATAAAAGATGGTTTAAGGTATTCAAGAATAACTCAATACAACACAACCGTAAGTAAATTCTGAAATATTTTTTATTTAACACAAAATTAAGAATTGTAAAAATTGTAAAAGTGAATGGCTATTGTAAAAACTATTTTAAAGTGATTGTTTAAAAATAATAATTGTTTAGATTCATTTAAATAATCAAAAAAATGAAATTTTTTTAGAAGTAGTCTGTGAATGAGTTAGGAATCTCCCACACTATATTACATTATAAAATAAAATAAGAATGTTATATAAATATAAAATAAGAATGTTATTCTTATTAATATATAATAATTGTAATACATAAACATAAAAGTAAAAGAAAATACTTTATATATTGAGTAAGGTTAGTTAAATTAAAAATATTGTAAAAAAATGTGGAAATATTTATATCCAAAATATAAATTAATTAAAACACGTGCTATATGTATGCATAAATATATATATGAAATTAGGTATAAATATATATATTTATGTTGAATATTTCCACATATGTATATTTTTGCTGCAATAGCAAATAACCATTAGGTATAAAAATCAATGTAATTTTAGGGTATAAAAGAAATGGTTTTTTACTAAAGAAATTACTTCAACTTGAAACTTTGAGTGTTTACTTATAACCTTATATCGGCTACCCGCTAAATTAAGAGTTATTTATAAACTTTAAATACATCAATAAGAAGTCCACTTAAGCAAATTGGCTTTTGCTAAGTTGCCATAACATTCGGCCTGACAGCTAGTGTTTTCAGTGAAGTCTGTTGCGTAAGAGACGCAAGACTTTACAAGTCTCCCAAAAAAATGAATTAGGCAAGAAAATAGAACCATTCATTATATATGTTGGTAAAGACCCGATATCCAGATGAACTCGATATGCAGATGAGAAAAAATTGAACGGAATAAATGAACTCTTTTCAGAATTTACAAGAATTCATACGGAAGTGTTATTGCATGATACGAAAAACTTGTCGCATAAGTATTCATTTTTTTTTTATTTATTTTTTTTTACCAAAAATAGACAACAATAACAATAATAATACTTATAAAAAATAGTTAACAAGTTTCCATACTAAATTTAAATTTAATTACATATAAAAAATAGAAAATAAAAACTTAAAAAAAAAAAAAATAAAAACACAAATTCCAAAACATTATTTCACCTCGCCTAATATCAGATTTTTGAAGGACAATTTAGATACATCGGCGGTGAAAAATTAGGAGAATTTGTTAAATGTTCTAGAACATCTGTTGAAAGGCTCATTGGCACTGTAGTTAGATCTGCATTGCTTTTCCACCAAAAATTTTGAATTTCTTAAGGTTCTAGTGGAAGTATTTCTAACGATTTTACAGCAGATGTGGTCAGAGTTAATGTTTTTATTGATGAGATCATAGGTAAACAGGGCGTCCATGAGTTCTCTTCTCCCTTGCAACGATTTCATGTTTAGAAGCTGTAGACGGTTTGTATATGGAGGACGTTGGTAACTATCATTGCTCCATGGCAGGCTCCTTAATGCAAATAATAAAAATTGTTTTTGCACAGATTCCAGTCTACCAATATCAACATCATACATTGGTGACCAAATAACACTGCAGTACTCTAAAATAGGACATACAAGTGAGCAAAAAAGCAATTTTGTTACTCGTCAATTCTTTTGACATCCTGTTAACGAAGCCTAGTCTAGATTTGGCTTTAAGATAAACCATGTCCAAATGCTGTTTAAAACATAGCTTAGCGTCCATTAAGACTCCAAGATCCTTAAGTAATTCAGATCTGGCCAGTTTAGATATTCCGCAAAAGTAATCATAAATGTTAAAACAACGGCGGCGGCTAATAGATATAACAGAGCATTTATCAATGTTTAATACCATACCGTTGTCTGTGCACCATTTACTTAATATGTCTATATATTCTACCACGAATTATTATGAACAAGTTAAAAGTGGAGTTGATCATTTACTTGAAAAACTAAATATCAACATAAATAAATTACAAAATCTTCCGATGCAAACGATTACAATCGAAAATGTGCCGTCATAGCCCTTGGAAGAGGCATCTAGTTTGGTTGAAAAGGTTGATGAAAATGTACACGGACAAGGGTCCGGTACTGATAATGCTATCAATTATGATTTCAATCCATATAAAGAGTACAAACTACATACAGCTAAAATTCAAGGTCTGGTTAATCAACAAACATCAGCTATAAAAATCTTCAGCGTTTAATTCATAGAACCAAAGCACAATTATTGGACCACCAATCAAAGCAATATTACGAATTAACCATCAATCATATAAATACTATCTCGGAGATCTTGGTCAACTATCGCTTACATAAATCTAAAAATTTGGGAATTCATAGATGTGTGAATGAAGATCATCCAGGATATTCGATGGACACATTTCCATGTAGCAGAATTGGCACATGATATGATTCTGAGACTTACAGTAGGATTAGCAGGGT
The DNA here is from genome assembly GCA_949752835.1 of Empis stercorea. Lineage (NCBI taxonomy): Eukaryota > Metazoa > Arthropoda > Insecta > Diptera > Empididae > Empis > Empis stercorea. The sequence continues at coordinate 63,775,445 of OX457085.1, forward strand.
TATCAATTGAACAAAGGATCACAATCAATTATCTCGACAATCACAAATAAAATTGCCGAACCACAGAGCACAGAGTGCACTTTGGCATTGGAAACTATGGGCATTGCTGTTAAATAATGGGATGCCATTTTGCTGCATCTACTCATCAAGAAGCTAGATAAAGCTACACACTGCTTGTATGAACAATCTTTCAAAAGCCTCAAATCTGCAGTCTTGGAATTCTTAGAATTAAGATTTTAATCGCTAGGTGCTTTAGGTTACAAAGGACGTCAACAATCAGACAAAACAAAATCTAATTTACAAAAGAATTATAATTCCAAATCCTCTGTTTTAGTGTCATCAGCATCATCAAGGTGCAAAGTATACCAACAGAATTATAAGGTATATCAATGTCAAACTTTCGTCCAGATGTCGCCACAAAACCGATTGATGAAGTTGAAAGAAGTGAAGCTGTGCATCAACTGTTTGAGGGATGGTTATTTTTCACCTTGCAAGAATTGGCCTAGCACGACGAAGCAAACTATTTCATAACTCAACATTGCGTATTGAAGCCAAGTAGTACTACTGCAAAGCTTAGAGTAGTATTTGATGCATCGTGTAAGACGACCACAAATGTATCTTTGAATAAGATTCTACACAAGGGTCCAAAAATGTGTGCACATAGATATGACATTTCAGAAGCAAACTATTTCATAACTCAACATTGCGTATTGAAGCCAAGTAGTACTACTGCAAAGCTTAGCGTAGTATTTGATGCATCGTGTAAGACGACCACAAATGTATCTTTGAATAAGATTCTACACAAGGGTCCAAAAATGTGTGCACATAGAGAATGAGTAGAAATGTGTTCACATAGAGAAACTGTATAGGCAGATAAGAATAAACCATCAGGATGCTTTCAACTCATTTTTTGGCGTAAGGATCCTCAACACAAACTAAATATCTACCCTCTCAACACTGTTACTTATGGAACCACATCAGCTCCATATACAGCCATTAAATGCTTGCCAATGGTAGGGCTTGGACAAGAAGACAAATATCCTTTGGCCGCTCTGACTATGAATCATCACACCAAATGGGTGCAGTTTCGGTAGAGTATGAAAAGTCTTGATGAAATCATAATACCGAGGAATGCTCGAACTTCGGAGGTATAAACTGGAACTGAGCTTCATGTATTTTCAAAAGCATCCGAACGCGCCTTTGGTGCTGCCGTATATTTAAGATCATGGGATGAACAAAAAAATATAGTGGTGAAATTACTTTGCTCGAAATCAAGGGTGGCACCAACTAATGTCACCACTATCCCAAGATTAGAATTGCAGTTAGCAGCTGAACTGTGTCATTTGGAATTATAATTCTTTTGTAAATTAGAGATTCAGAAATAGTATTACATTGGTTAAACTCAGAATCTTTGTCATTTAAAACATTTGTGGCAAATAGGGTGTCGTACATTCAGAGACATTCAACTCATTCAGGAGATATCAATTCAACAATTCAACAGAAAATCCAGCAGATTACATATCAATCGATATTTTCTAGAAGAAAAGAAATGTATCAAATTAGTGTTGATTATCTCAACCTGTGCAGATAATTTTATATTTCAAATTAATCATAAAAATTACATACTTTTATGATTAATTATATAACTAAAACATTATATTGTTCCTTAGTCCGTCCAATTCTGGAATATGGTAGCGTTATATGGAATCCCCATCTTATCAAAGATATCAAAAATATTGAATCAATTCAGAAACAATTTTTGTTATTTGCTTTGAGAAGTCTAAATTGGAATAATAATACCAATTCATATCAGTTACCTGCTTACGAGAATAGACTAAAATTATTAAATCTACATACACTAGAATATCGTAGAAATATGGCGGATGCAGTTTTCGCTTTTGATTTAATCAATAACAATATAGATTGTTGCCAATTAAAACAGAAGATTAGAATAAACTCAAACTGCCGAAACTTAAGGAACATTAATTTTCTACTTGTAGATAGGCATAGGACAAATTATGCTAACAACGAACCTATTACAAGAATCAGCAGAAGATTTAATAAATTCAACTCTTATTATGCACCAAATATCAGTAGAATAAGTTATAAAAACAGCATGAAGAATGGAAGAAGTCATGAATAATACTATATATGCACTCATTTCTTTTAAAATTTTCATTTTAAATCATGTTATAATATTGTATAAATTTAGATTTAAAATATGTCTGTAATTAGATATCAATAAATAAATAAATAAATAAATAAAAAAAAAGGGTGCAAATCTACCTTTCAACGCAAAACATCCAATTCTACTGCCAGCAGATCTTGAATTTACGACACTGATTATGCCAGAGTTTCATATTGAGCATTATCATGTAGATCCACAAATATGACTTGCCATCACTCGGCAACATTTTGGCCATTGAATGGTAAACATTTAGCAAACAAAATTGTACATAAATGTATACGATGTTTACGAACGAAACCTACCCCGTTGTCAGTTAATGGGAAATCTTCCAGCTAGAAGAATACAGTCATGCCCACCATTTCACAGGAATTGATTTTGCGGGTCCAATATGGACACATTTCAAACTCGAAGCAATCAACTTCTAGAGATTTACGAGATGTTCCATAAACGACAATCCACGAAGAAAATATATTCAGAATGCATCATGAAAGGTATACAATTTCAATTCATCCCTCCAGGAGCCCTACATTTTGGCGGTTTGTGGGAAAGCGCAGTTAAAGCAACGAAAAGTCTACTCTTCACAACAATGGGTGCGGCATCTCTGACTTATTAGGAAGTGTGCACAGTCACAGCGGAAATAGAAACTGTTTTAAAATCCAGACCGCTAACGCTTATGTCAACAAATGCCAATGATTTAGCAGCATTAACTCAATCCCATTTTCTTTTAGGTGAGCAAGTCTACAGCAGCGATACAAGTGGAAAATTAAATGCCAAAACGCACTACCACGACTGATTGTTCTTATTAAAGAAGATAATCTTCCACCAACACAATGGAGATTAGGGCGTAATGAAAAGAAGTTTATCTTTGAGTGTAGTATCAGCCATTCTATTGGCACGTTTTGTTTTTCCAATACATAATGCAAATGCCACACCCTCAATGTACGGCAAAATATGTACTCCTATCATTCGAACACAGTCTAGCTGATATACAAATGTATAATGAAGTTATTTTTAATTCAAATGCAAGTCAAATAAGATATAAAAGAGAAGCTTTGAACATAGTCGGTACAGTTACGGTTGCGAATAAAGCCTTATCCAAACTACTAGCTAACCACATTTTGATCTTAGAAACAACTGGCAACATTATCAAGAAAACGCAAGAGCAAATTAATGAGCAATTCGGAATTTTTAATAAACTGAAATTGCTGAAATCGAACGTAAAGTAGATGAAGTTAACAAGCATGTAGAACAATAAGAAATACAACACATGTTTTCATCATTGGCTGTCCAAACGTTATTAATTATGACTAACTTTCAGAGAATCGAAAATAGTATCTAGATGTGGTAACAGATTCCCATCATGGAAAAATAAACCCATTACTGCTTACATCAAAAAAACTGAGCAATTCATTGTTCACTATTAAGGACAACTTGTCACCAGATCTGATACTTCCATTTTTTGGAGCATCTGGAATTGACTTTAAGAACATTTGTAATATGCTCTATGTACAATGCCGAATATCAATGGGACACATCATATTCAAAATACAACTGTCACTATCATCGAACGTTCAGTTTGAAATATTCCGCATCATCCCTATACCAGTAAAAGTCGGTAATTTTTATATGACCATTAAAACTTCTTCTTCTTACTTAATAGTTAGCTAACACAAAGATGAATCATACCCTATGAGCGAGTTAGAAGCAGCAGCATGTGTCAAACTTGGACCAAATAAACTACTATGCAAACAATCTCATCCAATTTACAATAAGAATTCGAATATTAGTCAATGTCAGATGGCGCTTTTGAATTATCAATCAATTCAACCAAAGTGCAATATTGTCAAATCTTAAGAGGCCTCAGAATGGTTCCAACTGTTCAATCCGAAGATTAGTCAATGTGAGATGGCTCTTTTGAATTATCAATCAATTCAACCAAAGTGCAATATTGTAAAATCTTAAGAGGCCTCAAAATGGATCCACCTGTTCAACCCGGATCACAATACTGCTAGCACTATTGTATGCGGAGACGAATCGGTGGAAAAATCATTGCAAAGAATGGGTCTGCTAAAAATAGTAAAAATTGTGTCATAAGGCATGATGGTTTAACAATAACATCACACAATGTGCATCCCACACATTTAAGATTATCATTTGCACCAGCTATAGATATTAAAATCGTTATAAATAAAACATCTGAAACTACCTATCACCTTATTTGACAAAAATTCATCTGGATGAAATTATCCAACGTCAAGAAGAGATTCAATATATTAAACAAAGCATGCTGAACCAGAATAAATTATGTCACATGATGTGCATCAATTTTCTATTGTATATGTTGCACTTATATGTTGCACTTAAAACTATTGGCATAGCTGTAACCTTAATATTTATCTGGACTAAGATTAAATCTAAGCGGCAACATAAATTTAACAAAAGGCCAATCCCTGTTTCAAAATCGTGAGAATTGCGTGTTAAGCAAAGTCGCACTAAATTCGATCTTTAAAGTGTTACATTAATTTTATATTACCTTTAAAACAAAGCAAAATGATAAGTATATAGCACAATACAAAATTCTTAACTTCTACAAATTATTTTAATTTCACTGTTGTCAGCATAATACATTTTTTATATGACGGATTAAATAATGTGGAAGGGTTTTTTTTTAGATTTAGAAAAGTTGCTTTATTATTTGAAAATCATTTTGACAATTTGTTATTTTTTTTTCTAATAAAGCTCAGAACTATTTTATAATTAATATATATTTAATGGCTCTCAGTGCGGCACTCTAAATATTGAACACTATTGTTGTTTTATTGCTTTTTGAATCATATATCTTCTAGGTTAGCAGGTATAGGGTAGGCACTGATCCCTCGCTGACCCAATGTTGCAATTATTCAAATCCGGAACAAGTTTCTGCAGTGCCTCTCCGTGGTGGCCACCAGTAACTATGTTATCAACAACCGTTGGCAACATAGGCCAAAACTGCAGGGGCTGAGGTCCTCCTACATGGGGGTGGGCAGTAATTTGACAAGTGAAAGTGATGAAACAAAATAAAAGTGATGAAACAACCACGTCACGAAACCTCAACTCAAGCCACGGATACGAAAGGAAATCGGCAAAGACCCAAGCAAAAACAAATGGATATTGATTTTGGAACATGGAACGTTAGAACACTGAACAAAGTCAAAAAAATATAGGATTGCATTTGCGGCAATCCAAGAAACAAAATGGCAGAGTAAAGGAACATCGGAACTCAAAAGCCATATGGTCGATTTCGGCGGAAAAGAAGGCGGGAAAAAAGAATTTGGAGTTGCGTTCTTGGTTGACAAAGCATACAATTCCGCAATTTTAGATTTTAAACCAGTGGATTAGAGATAATGTGTCTTTCTTATTAAGACTAGGTTTGTCTTTAAAAGTAATTTTTCTAATTTTTAAAGTAATTTTTCTCACAAAAAATTTAAAATTGACAATATTTAAAATAAATTAAAGTATTTCACAAAATTACTTTTTCTCCCGAAATTTGAAAAATGCAAAATTAACAATATTTAAAATTAAAATATTTAATAAAATAAGGTTTTTCACGATACATATTTTATTAAATATCTATATATCAAATATCAGAAATAATATATATTAAAATAATGTAAATTCTAATTATTATTTCATCATTTCCGTTAATGTACTTATTTTAGAATAATAGAAATTAGCGTTTAAGAATTATTATAGTCAGTCTTAAGACCAAGCTCAAATCGCTTATTAAAAATATTGTTTAACAATTTCATCTTTTTAATAATTGTAAATTTATTAAATGTTAATAAAAATAACAATAAAGATCAATAGTAAAGATCAATAGTTTTTTTATTACTCCAAAAAGTGAAATAACAAAACTGGCGCAGTCGGTAGGATCTTTTTCTAAAGAATAAAGGTCCAGTGATCGAATAAATTAAAAGTTATATTATATATAACTAAGTGATTTGAAAAACTTTTTTTTGACAGCAAAATAGTTAACGTAATAGTTAATAGTTAACGTATCACGGAGAAACAAAATTTCGTGTCAAATAATAGAAACAGCAGAAAAGTACTATACGATTTAAAAAGAAATATGGAAGATCAAAACGGTCAAACTGTTCAAAACCTCCAACAAATTATACAATAAATGCAAGAACAACACACCAGAGAAATAGAATCATTGAGACAACAGATGTTACAACCTGAACGAGTTTTTCAATTAACACCAGATCAAGTATTAAACAAATTTCAACATCTGAGAACAATCTACGGTAAAGAAGACTACTCTCTGCAAGAATTTATTGGTGCAGTTGAAAATGCAGCAGCCTTATGTGGAAGAAATGTACCCCTTTTGAAACACGGACTACAGATAGTAGTTAAGGAGAAAATACAAGGAAAAGCGAAAATATGTATACAACGACTAGGTGATAACCTGACTTGGGATGAAGTAAAAACCATTTTATAATAATTATTCACAAAATAGAAACTTTAGTCAACAAAAAAATAATAACTTTGGACAATTCTCATCTCAATTTAAACGAAACGATAGTTTCAGACAAGATAGAATAGAACCTACAATTATAATAATAGCACAGCAACCGGACTATATAGACCCTTTAATAATCAATATAACAGATCAGGCCAATCTAGGCAAGCCATAAGTAATAATACTAATTACAATAATAAGTCCGACAACGACATTCCGATGGAAATAGATAGTATGGAAAATACCGAATCAAATTTTCCCAAAGAGCCTCAAAATCGAAATTACCCATAGTAACACTAACAATCGATAATATTAAGATCGACTGTTTAATTGATACTGGAGCCGAATAAAGTGTAATAAATCCCAATATTCTAACAAATTACCCAGAGAAAGATCTTGATAAAGAAAGATCTTGATAGAGTAACCAAAAAAAATATTTCCCCAATCCCAACAGAATTTAACAAACCAGGTAATGGAAAGTTATGATTTTGCCAAGCAAAAAATATGATGAAATAATTGGCCAAAACTTTTTGACTCCCTTAAAAGCTAAAATAGATTTAAAATACAGATTTGTCAAAATCAACGGTAATAAAATTTATTTCACAAATAATGATCATTACTATATTATAAACGAAGTCTGTAATTTTGAGGAAAGCTATATCGACAAATTAGATTTTAGTCATTTAAATCTCGAAGAAACATCTAGAACAATAGAATTAATTAACGAGTACGAAGAATTATTTTATAAAGAAGAAGACAAATTAACATCCGCTTATGAAGTACAACATGAAATTATAACAACAACAAATAATCCTATATATTCAAAAATTTATCAGATTCACGAACATGGAATTAGACTTAGCTAAAGGGTTCCACCAAATTTTGGTGAAGCCAAAAGATCGAAAAAAAAACCACTTTCTCAACTCCATTCGGACATTATCAATACCTTAGAATGCCATTTGGGTTGAAAAATGCACCCTCAACGTTTCAAAGATTAATGAATACCCAGACTTCAATAAAAAATTCAAATTAGTAACCGATGCAAGAACTTTTGCAATTGGAGCACTCTTGACACAAGATAGCCATCCAATTTGTTATGCATCTAGAACTCTTAATGACCACGAAAGAAATTACTCCACTATTGAAAAAGAGCTTTTAGCCATCGTTTGGGGAACGAAATATTTCAGACCTTATCTATTCGGTCAAGAATTCGACTTACAAACTGACCATCAACCAATAAAATGGCTTCATACAAAATATTCAGGAAAAGACATAAATCCGAGATTACAGAGAAGGTTGATATTGCTAGGTGAATATAATATGAAAATTGATTACATAAAAGGTAAAAACAATAAAAAAATTTAAGTAGAATAAACCCCGAAAGCAATGAAATAAATACATTACAAAGTATAAAAAACAAAAACATTTTAGAAACTGATAATTTGAGTTTCGATTTGTATAAAATGTTTGACGAAATAAAAAATAAAGAATTGAAAGGAAAAAAAGACTTAAAAACTTAAAATTTGAGTTTCGTAAATGATAGTGATAAAGAGATAAATATTTTAGATGAATCTTTGGAAAATGAAACAGCTCAATGGCACGAAGAAAATTTTAATGATCATATTGCAATACTAGAAACAATAGTTAATCGGTTTAGAACACAAATTATATTGAAAGAAACTAAAGAAAGAGAATTTGAAAATATTTTTAAAAATAGAAGAATTTATATTTATAATAACGATTTATTAAGTAGTTTTTAAGATATTTTATTAAATTGTTAGTATAAGGTTTTTCTACAATTTTCCTTCGCTTACGTTCTATTAATAATAATAATTATAAAAATAAAAAAAATTCTGTTGATATAAATAAAATTATTAGCTGTAAAGGACAATCTCCTAATCTCTAAACTAAGTATATATGTATGTTATAATGTAATATAAAACAATGAAATAAATGAATGAAGAAGAAGATATAATAACGATTTAGAAGATAAAAACGCTAATGACATTTTAAGAAGATATATAACGAAAGGAAAAATAGGAATTTATTCAGAACTGAATGATCATGAATATAATTACCTACAACAGATTATTATTAATAATTTTACAGGGAATAATAGTATAAAATTTATTAAGTGTAGTTATTTTGCAACAGACATTCAAGATGAGACAAAATTAAACAAAGAAATTTCATTATTTCATAAAAAAGAGTTAGGACATTCTGGTATTGTAGCAACATATGAGGGAATAAAAAACAAAATATATAATCCAAAACTGAAGATAACGGTACATAAAATAATAAATAATTGCGATATATGTGCTGCAGGTAAATATGATAGGAAACCGATTAGAAAAAAATTCAATTTAACTAAGACACCGTCAACAACCAATGAAATAATTTACATTGATACTTATGTTAACACTAAACACTCTTTCATAAATTTTATAGATAAATTTTAAAAACATGTAGTTAGTTTTTATTTGGAAGACCGTAATAATCAAACAATAATCGAAAAAATAAGACAATTCCTATCTATGAAAGGAAAGATAAAATAATTTGTTTTTGACAACGAATTTAATACAGAATATATTAAAGAATTTTGTTCAGAAGAAAAAATTGAATACCATATCACAAAACCAAATAGTCATACTGGTAATTCTGACATAGAACGTTTTAATAATACTATAACCGAAAGAATTAGAACACTTAATGTTGAAGAAAAACTTCCAGTCAAATGTTAAAAGCAGCTAAATTTTACAATTCTTCATTTCATTCCACTATTAAAACAACACCCATAGACGTTCAAGAACATAAAATAGACCATAAAATAATTAAAGAAAGGTTAGAAAACACAAAGACAAAATTCATTAATAAAAGAAATAAAATAAGGGAGGATTATAATGAAGCAAGAACAGAGGTTAACTAGTACTGGAAAAACTCAAGACAACACCAGTGCAAAACGAGTACAGAACTGATTTAGAATCTGACCTACATATACAAGAGGTGCAAAGTAAGGATCTGAACGATGCATGGAACTGTCTCAAGCAAACAGACAGTACAACAAGTAGCGCAAGAGACTATCGGATGTCAGCCCAGGAGTTCTAGAGAAGACTGGTTTTATCACGAATGCAAGGTAGCGGTATATCAGTGCAGCATATTAAGACATACGCATCATCAGAGATGGATATAAGGCCAAGTCAAACCTATGTAGAGATGCAAGCGGCACTTTCCAATCAAAAGAAGATGGAAGAAATATTTCGAAGGCCTATTAAATACATCAGAGACGGACCTAGAACATCTAGAAACGATTACTGAAGAGAGGGAAACCCACAGTGCGCACACGGGACGTTGGAAGAGGTGAAAGATGCCATCAATAAGCTGAAAAATAACAAAGCACCTGGTGCTGATAATATCCCGGCCGAATTACTACATCATGGAGCATAACACCTATGCAAAGCACTGCACCTAATAATACTTAAAGCGTGGACGGAAGGAAAAATACCCACAGACTGGCAGTTAAATATTATTTGCCCGATCTACAAAAAAGGTGATAAGTTGGACTGCAAAAACTACAGAGGAATATCACTTCTGATACAGTATTCACGTACATCTTGAAAGCACGCCTGGAAAGAATAGCTGAACAAATTATAGGCGAGTACCAATGGGGTTTTAGGCCTGGATGATAAACTACTATTTGTAATAAGGCAGGTACTGGAAAATTATAAAAAAAATTATAATAAGGCAGGTACTGGAAAAAATTTACGACAGCATATGATTCCATCCAGAGATATCAACTGTACATCATCCTAAGACACCTAGGTGTACCAGAACAGCTCACCAATCTAATAAAAGCAACGATGGTGCACACTAGTGCGCATGTGAAAATTCAAAACACTCTCACAGACCATTTTTCCATACAACAAGGACTAAAACAGGGTGACGGACTTGAGACAGTGCTTTCAACCTAGCTTTATAGAGTATGTTATTCGGAAAATTACTGTAGATCTGAACGGTACTCTATTGTTTAAGTCGTCGCAAGTGGCAGGGTATGCTGACGACCTAAACTTAATGGGAAGATCGGAGTCAAATGTCAGAGAATATATGTTATGGTAGTTAAACTTGGACAATGACGCAAACAACGGAAAATCTACTCGGTGGTTTTGAAAGGAAAATTTTACGAAAGATCCTGGGCCCAATAAGAGATCGAGAACAGTGGCGGATGCGATACGATGATGAGATATACAGAGCATATGCTGACAGTGATGTAATAACATTTATCAAACTACAGCGCCTTAGATAGACCGGTCATGTGCAACGTATGTCCGACAACCGCATTCTCAAGGATATTTTCAACAGCCGGGTAGATAGAAAGAGACCACCAGGAACGCCACGACACCGTTGGTGTGACGCAATTCAAAAAGACGCTCTGGTACTACTCCATGAACGAAACTGGAAGTCGGCAGCAGAAGATCGACCAGCGTGGAAAAGGAAAATTGAGGAGGCCAAGGCTCGAAGCCGGGCTGTAGCGCCATAGAAGAAGTAGAACAAACTTATATTTTAATTTTTATGATATAGTCATAATTTTTTTTTTACATTTTGTGTATAAAGAATGAAAAAAAATACATTTTTTTTAATAATGTGGATGGAATTGGTACAAGTAAAAAATTTTTATAGTTTAATTTTTATATCAATTTTGTATCTTTGTTCGGTCAAGTAAAATCGTAGTAATAGAAAATTAAAACTTTCAAGATTTGTCCAATAATAAAGATTTATCCAAAAATAAGATTTGTGCAATAATAAGATTTGTGCAATAATAAGATTTGTTCAATAATTTAAATATTGTGTATATTTATGTGTTATAATTTCTTTGTGTTATAAGATTGTGTTTTATAAAATAAACAATTGTAACGTACATGTAACATTCTGTTTTTTTTTTATTTGTAAAAAAAATTGGGATATATGAAATAATAAATCCTAATAAATAAACATTGTATTAATTTAATCTTCAGGTTATTTATTTCCAAAACATTTCCAATTGCACAAAGAAAACAATATCAGAAAAAACCAATTCTGTAATATTAAGGGATTAAGTATATATATCAACGGGGGTCGGGGTGGGGATTCTACAGGGTAGGCATTTGTATCCTAGGGTATAAATGTTGCAACTGTAGAAGTTCCTAGCCAAGTGCCTGCTTTACCTCCTCGTGGTGGCCCCTGGAACTGTGTACATATTAAACATGGACACAGACCGAATATGCAGTGTGCGACCTAATGTCAGTGGTGGTGTGAGCGCCGTGCCGAGGACTGAAAGGCTGGGGGTCAAACCAGTCGCTAACGAGCTCCCTCCGATGCCCAGGCAAGGGGTTGTATTAAGTGCCTTATCCTGGTAAGTCGGCTCTGCCAGGATGGACCGTTCTTTCCGGACATACTCGTGGGAACATTTATGGATTCTTTAAAATTAAAAACAAAAACAACAACACAAAAAACAACAAACATCGGCTCATCCTCGGAGGATGAGCTTTTAGCCTCCAGTCAGGAGACTATTAAAACCTGCACCAGCGGTACCAGCCATAGTACCCCAAAAAATACAATGCCTGGATGCAGTGGGAGTGCCAGCCACAGCACACCCACCCATCCTGAAACAGGTACCAAGCCAGGTACTAAAAAGAAACGGAGCTCAGGAGTCTCTCTCAAACGCGAGTACTCGAAAGCTAAGTTCATCCTGAGCAAGATCGCTCGGAACGAAGCCGAAGGGAAAGCGGATGAGAGGGACTTGAGTGACAAGACCAAGTACGAAGAGACAGTTCGGCGGTATGAAGCTCATACCTCAGCTGTAGAAAAACCTGCAAAAAGAAACAGGTCCCAAGATGGGTCCAGTGCAGGTGGGCAAACAGCCAAGGTCGCCAGAATGGAGACCTCAGAGAAGAAGCTGACAGTACAGTTTAGTGATATCGCCAAAAATAACTTAAACGTTGCTGTTATAGATAATAACGATAAAAACCAAAAGGTTTCGTCCAAGCTATGGATGAAACTGGAAGGCAGGCTGTCAGAGATGGTCCTGGATCATATATTGATGGGCGACGGGGGGCCACTTCCTTGTTTTGATTCATCCACTGTAGTCAGGGGCTACAGGGTAATCAAGTGTGAAGATCAGTTCTCCTTAGATTTCCTTAGCAGCAGTGTTGCTAAGATTAGCAACACCTGGGAGGAAGCCAAGATCGGCCTAATCCCAGCTAAGCAAATCCCGAGGAGACCTAGGGCGCGCATTTGGTTGCCAAGGATGGAGATTAACGGGGAGAGGCTCCTCAAAGCTCTAGCGCTACACAACCCAGAGGTCCCGATGGGCAACTGGGAAGTTATTAAAAAGGAGGAGGATACGACTGACTCTCAGAAGAGTAGCTTATCCTTCCTCCTTCTGATAAATGACGAGAGTCTGGCACCCCTAGAGCAGCTGGGGAACAGATTGAGATTCGGCATCCGCCGAGCCAAACTCAAGATTTTCCAGTCGGAAAACCTTGAGATTGGCGAGGCGGATGAAGCGATCGACCTGCTCGAAGAGATGTCTCTGGCCAAGGAGACTGTAGGAAAAGACCTACATGCCATTGATGATGAAGGTTGTCCAGGCGAATCTTAAGCACTCTAGACTCGCCTCGGACAACCTAATAGTCTTCCTGTGCAAGGAAGACATTGACATAGCCTTACTACAAGAACCCTGGGTAAACACCTCCAGAGTGAGAGGTCTGAACCACAAAAACTACAACCTATTCTACAAGCCTGTAGATAGCCATAGAGGTAAGCCAAGAGCGTGTATTCTAGTTAGAAAACACATAAATGCTCATCTTTGTTCTAATTTTAGCTATGAAGACATGACTGTCATCAAAGTTGAACAGAATGACGGCAAGGAAATGTATATCAGCTTGGTGTACATGCCGCATGATGAACAAGCCCCGTCAATCAAGCTTCAGGAACTGGTCCACGCCAAAAAAAGCAAGCTGCTTATTGGATGCGACGCTAATGCCAGACACTCCCTGTGGGAAAGTTCTGAGATAAATGAAAGAGGTGAGTCACTTTATGATTTTATACTAAATAACAACCTATATATTTGTAATAGAGGCAAAACCCCCACATTTACCTTCCCTTGCTCAGATAGGCACCCGGGATGGGAAGATATAATCGACATTACATGTACTAGTAATGACGTAGAACCTATGGTAGAAAATTGGAGAGTATCCAAAGAGAGATCTTTCTCTGATCACAGCTGGATACTCTTCAATATTAGCTTAACAACCAACAGTCCCAAACCCTATAGAAACCCCAAAAACACAGACTGGTCTAAGTTCAGATCAGTGCTAAAACAAAAATTACTACCCGTAAGCAACGACAATAGGGATATAGTAACGACCGAAGCTCTAGAAGAGCTAACGGTCAAGTTCACTAAAGCCATGGAGGTATCCTACAAGGTGTCTTGTCCAATTAAACGAAGTAAAAAATCATTCCCCCCGTGGTGGGATGACAATCTCAACAAACTAAGGAAGGTGACTAGGGATGCTTATAATATCTGCTATAAGCAAGGTGCATGGCAACTCTACAAGGACCGTCTCCGCGAATATAAGAAGGCTGTCAGGACGGCCAAAACAAAAAACTGGCAAGAGTACTGTGAGTCCATAGAAAGCACTAGGGACTCAGCTAGGTTAAGCAAGATCCTAAGTAAGGATCACACCAACCCCTCCTTCCTTAAGAATACGGATGGTACCTGGACGGAATCATACGCGGAAACGTTAGAACTACTAGTAGACACACACTTCCCAGGAAGCACTGGAACTATAGCGGAGGACACCCAGCCGGGTGACCAAGCTATATCTATGCTTCCCGCGGAATGGCTTAATACACTTATAACACCTGAGAAAGTCGCCTGGGCGATTGATATCTTCTCACCATACAAATCGCCTGGACCTGACGGTATCTATCCCAAGATGCTTCAGGAAACCAAAGAGATAACCATTCCCATAATAACGAAATTATTCAAAGGCAGCCTTACACTTGGCTATATTCCGCATTGGTGGAGGCAGGTGAAGGTAGTCTTCATCCCGAAGGCGGGAAAAAGCGGACACGAATCGGCTAAAGACTTCAGGCCAATTAGTCTATCTTCCTTCCTCTTAAAATCCCTAGAACGAATACTCGAGCTAGAGCTAAGAAAATACCTTGAAAAAGAGCCATTAAGCACAGCCCAACACTGAAACCGCGTTAAGCATGGTGGTCAAAGATGTTGAGCGTTCTATTCAATACAAGCAATATACATTAGCGGCCTTCTTAGATATTGAGGGTGCTTTCAATAACGTTCATAACGCAGCCATTATAGAATCGCTGGCTAAGTTAGGAGTAGAAGCGAAACTAGCTCAATGGATCGCAAATATGCTAAAAACAAGAGAGATCCAGACGGAACTCGGTAATAGTCACATCACTAGGAAAGTTAGTAGAGGCTGAATTGAGCTAGCCTCTAAACATAGGGGTGAAAGCACCCCACAGGGTGGGGTGCTTTCACCCCTTCTTTGGCTCCTAGTTATGGATAAATCTTGAAAAAGTTACAAGAAGAAGGGATTCAAGCAATCGCATACGCTGATGACCTAGTCATTCTGGTCTCCGGTAAATACCCCCACATACTAAGCGAGATATTAGAGAGAGCCCTAGCCTGCGTTAGTAGATGGCCCAAAGACTGTGGCCTACGTGCGAACCCAGCTAAGACTGAGCTCATGCTCTTCACCACAAAAACCAAAATCCCAACCTTTACTCGTCCTAGACTGGATGGTGTCGAATTGCAGCTTTCCCCTAGTGTCAATATCTAGGTGTGATACTTGACACTAAGTTAAGCTGGAAACTGATGTACACAGCCATAGTTCGTCCTATCCTCACTTACGGGTCAGTTGTATGGTGGCCTGCACTCTCTAAGGAGTACTACCGTACCAAGCTAGGTAGGGTCCAAAGAGGAGCTTGCATGTGCGTAACAGGGGCGTTGAGAACAACGCCAAGGGACGCGTTAGATGTAATCCTCCACCTCCTTCCAGCGGACCTCCATATAAAATACTCATCCACATGCAGCGCAATAAGGCTCAAAGAAATCGGGCATTGGGCAGAAAAACCATATGGACACTGCAGCATTCTTGACACGATAGACAGGAATCTGAGCAGGGTCCCTACGGACTACACTATCCCCAAGCTAGAGTTGAACAAGAAGTTCAAAACAAAAATTCCAACCAGAAGAGAGTGGAAAGACTTAAGCCTATTAGGAGAAATGGACACGGTCCTCTACACAGACGGTTCAAAGATGGACTGCGGTGTAGGTGCCGGGATTTTCTCAGAAACAAACGCAATATCCGTAAAATTCAGACTCCTCAACAGATCCACCGTCTTCCAGGCGGAAACCTTTGCGATCTGGAAAGCGTGCCAAGCGTTGAGAGAAGACTCCTCTCATAAACACAACATAGCGATTGTGACGGATAGTCAAGCGGCAATTTTGGCTCTCAAATCTGCCACAATTTCCTCAAAACTCGTTAAGAAATGTTCAGATGAACTGGCGTATATAAGTAACCAATTCAACGTTACCCTGCTGTGGGTTCCCGGACATAGGAACATACACGGTAACGAAGTAGCCGATGAACTAGCACGGGGGGGTCATGTTTAGATGTAGCCTTGGCGGCACAAGTCGACCCTCCTCTAAACATAGTAAAAAGAGATCTCTACCTCCACCACCTATCCCTTGCTAGCGATAGATGGCGAGGACTGACCACATGCAGGACAACCAAGAAAACTTGGCCGTCCTACAACCAAACCAAAACCAATAATCTCTTAAAACTCTCCCGTAGGCACATAGCTAGAGCGACGGCTGTCTACACCGGTCATTGGCCGATTGGAGAGCACGCAGCCAGAATGGGCATCCCGTTCAACCAATCGTGCCATAGCTGCAAAGAACTAAGTGAGAAGGAAACGGTAGAACATTTCCTATGCAAGTGTCCAGCGCTAGCCAGAGCTAGACACCGTTCACTTGGCAGCTACATATTCAACGATCTAAACGATCTAGCCGCATGCTGCCCAACGAACCTGACACAGTTCCTAAACACCACCGACTGGATCTGAAACAACCCAACCAACACCGTGGTCACGAGAATGAGTGGTTACAAAACGGCACGTTAGTGCTACTTGGAGGTACCCTACCAGTTGGTAGGGCATCTCGCCACTTCAACCAACCAACCAATATATATCAACTCTAATTAATTCATCGAATATTTTTGTTGCTTATTTCTCTACAATAATTGCATTAATTATTAAAACTGAACAACTGACTTTTCTGAATTTACCATATTATTTATTATTTAACCATCATATATATTTAGTATAAATATATATTAATTAAATTCATGTTGGTCCTTTTATTGTAAATTGCCTCCAATTATTTTTAATATAACAATAAATCCTTTATTTTTTTTCCATGTGCGGATATTTCCTTGTGCGTATTCTTCTATGTGTGCATTTTTCTATGTGCACTTTTTTTATGTGCGCATTTTTCGTCTGCTCATATATGTTAGTGCGCAATTTTCCGTGCGCTTTTATTACCGAACCCATTTGTATAATCCCTTTTATTTCCACCTGTGTGAAACTGGTTTTTCTTTTCCATTTTGTTCGGGCTTTTTCCCTTCGAAGTGGCCAGTTTTGATTCATCCCTTATTCTTTTAAAGCATTAGATTCGTATTTTTTCCTGGCGCGGCAGTGCAAAACAGCATGTCCGGGTCGGTCGCTAAATTACAATTTGGAGTCATTGTTCGTATTTTGGAGTCCGTAATGGTACCTCTCTTCGTATTTCGTATTTTGTTCCTATTTTGGAGTCCGTAATGGTACCTCTCTTATTTCCCTGCCGAGTTCTTCACTGATGTCCATTTTCATTAGTAGTTTTTTCAATAACTTCAAAATATCATTATAGATAGTAGTAATATGGGGGTTCTAGAAAATTATTACAAAATGGAAAATGAAAAAACCATAAATGTCTCTTCAAATCACCATATATACCTTGGGTGTATTTGGGTTACAAAAGAAGATTTCTATATTTACGTACAAAAAAAGATATATGCAGTATAATCCCGATTATATGAATTAATTAATGTCTGGCTAATACATATAATCAAAAATTATATGTATTATCAAAAAAAAATTAAAAAAAAAATATTACTAAAAATAAGAAAAACGAACCCCGAAAATTACCGCTGAATATATCTAAAATAGAAGAAGCAAAGCTTCCAAATCTCAGGTTATCATAATGAATAAAATTCATTTAAAGTTGAGGAAAAAATAATGAAAATATTGCATATAATACTCCACAAGTGGATAGTAAAACATTAAGAAATTGTAATGAAGAATTTTTTTAGTAATAATGAAATAGAGAATGAATATGAAGTAATTAAAATGGAGAAAAGAATACCGAAAGATGGTAGTTCAAATTATAATAATTTATAGCAATAATGCAATTTTCAGGGTGCGTCAAAATTATAGGAAATTTCGAGTACCACAAATTAACAAAAGGCGACCCCAATTAGAAAACCTGAAGTAAAACCCCAATTAGAAAACCTGAAGTAAATTTATTTTCATTTCCAGCTTGCAGTAGTACCATGCTTGGGTCCTACCCAAACTATTTAGTATTTATGAATTCGACATTAAAAAATTTAAAAGAAATGCAAAACAAGTATAATCCAGTAAATTTTTGTGTAGAAAATAAATTAAAAAATAACAGTGCAATTTTAGAAGTAAATAAAAGGAAGCAACCCAAATCAATAGAAAAATATAATGTAGTAGAACACAGTACACAATTCTAGGAAGAAAATAGAATTTGGAAATGTTATAGAAATACAGGATGATAAAACTGAAACTATGTATAAGCAACGTTAAAAATATCTAATGTAGAAAAAATAAAATAAAAACTATAAAGATACATAAAAATTAAGAAAATTCGGAAGAAGCATTAAGCCATATCAGACTTTTATATAACAATGAAGAAGTACGGGATAAAAATGAAGATATGTTAATTTCGGAGCTTGAACCGAGTCTAGTTCCACATCAGGAAAAATGTAAAATAATACAATTTAATGAAAATACAAAAAATTATATCGAAAAGCACGTAAAAAATAGAAACAGAATTGATTCAACAAAAGGATAAGAGGCAAATATGGACCAAATACAAATTTCGTTGTAAAAGTAAATAATATAACCCAAAATCCTGAAATACAAATAGCAAAATAGAAAAGGGACATTTATTGAAAATTGTTAGCTAACAAACGCGCACAAAATGCAGATATATAGTCCTTCTATAAGTCCACGGAATTATAAATATTTTAGAAAACATGCATACAATTTTATTAATCACAAGAAACCGGAAAATAATGATTTTATAACTTTATACGATTAATATGTTAAATTCTAAAACTAGATTAGTTTTTATTTAAATAAATAATTACGTGGGAAAAAGTTAATAGGATTCTTTAGCCATAGTCACCTTCTTACTATTTCAGTAACTTAGCTAAATAAGTACTCAAAATTAGTTCAGATTTTTATACTTATATGTACACTATTTTCTGTGATAGAATTATTAATTTATTTAGGTTAATATTTTTAGGAGATAAATTTAAAATCAAATTTATTGTTTTATATAAATCAATGTATTTTTATAGTAATATAACATAATACAAATAGTTTAAAAGTTTTTTTTGGGACATATGAAATTATTAAACAAATTAAATTTTTTGTAATAAAATGTTCAAAAAGTTTTAAAATTTTTGTTAGTATTTAAAATTAAACTTTTAGGAAATTTGTTATTATAAATTGTAACTTTTAGAGAATCATAATTAGCTGACCAATTACAGTTAAAATACGAAAGGAGAAAAAATAAAAAAAAAATTATATAATTATATATATATATATATATATATAAAGGGAATTACACATAATTTAAACTAAATTAAAAATTATAGTTATACAAACGGAAAAAAGGGGGAAAAGAATATAAAAATATAGTAAGTGAAAATGAATATCTTTAAAAAATTGTTTATTCAATAGAAAAAAATTACTAAATTATAGAAAATGGATGTATATTTTAAAAAAATAAAATAAGCTAAAGTGAAAAAAATATTATATTTTGAAGTTAAATTTAAAATTAAAAGGTTAAATAGTATAAAAATTAAAATTACTATAAGTTTGAAATTGTATAAAAATAAAAATAAAAAGCTGTAATTGTAATAAGAAAGTAAGATAATAATACGTAAAATTGTTTATATATAATAATATTAAAATAAAAATAATCGTTAAAATGAAAAAAATTAAAATTAAATAAAAAGAGTTAAAAGAGAAAATATTGTTTAAAAATTGTGTTTGTGAACAAATTGTGAACATTGTTAATAATAAAATGAAGATTTAAATGAAAAATGTTGAAAAGGAAATAATGAAATAATTTGTATATTGATGGAAAAATGTTTAGCATTCGATGAAAATCTTAAAAATAAAATATATATGTATATATGTAAAAGGATGTATATATATAAATATAAAAAGATGATAAATTCTAAAATAAAAAATTTTAATATTTGAAAAGAAAATATGTACAAGAAATTAATGAAAAATGTTTAATAAAATTTGAAAATGTATGTAAAAGAATAAATGTATATTTTTATATTATTACAATTATAATTATTTATTATAATAATTATTTATTCAAATAATTCAATTCAAATTTTAATAAATTACAATTAATAAAATTATTAAACTATTCTAAACTATTTTTACAAAAATAACACATGGCTGTAAGCCATCTACTTTTTTCTCTTCTTATTAACTGTCCCTATTTTGAGTTTATTGTTTTTTAATTTAGTATAAATCATATATATATTTCCTGTATTCTAGTGCTTCTTCTAAGTAACTCGATAGTCGTAGCCAATTTTTCCCGTTTAGATATTCTGTTGCTTCTTCTTGTGTTAGAATTTTTTTTCAGTTTCCAAATCGTTTAATTTCAGTATATATAGTCCACATGTAATTTGAACGTGAATAAATATAAAGGTGCCAGTCCAGTCTCCACAAATAGCATATATTCTGGTGTGTTCATTGGAACTTTAAATATCCTTTTTAAGAAGTATCGCTGTAGTTTTTCAATTTCATCATATTTCATATCTCCCCAAATCTGTGCACCATAACATATAATTGATTGCATTACTGCTAGAAATATTTTATATTTTGTTGAGTGTGTTACCCATTTAATGTCCATAATCGACTTCCATGATTCCCCAAACGCTTGTACTGTTTGTTTATACTTTTCTTCAAAATGCTTTGTTAATGTCATCTTCGTTGTTAACCACATCGCCATTTTTCATTTCTAGCCAATTTCCCCCCGTTTCTGAAGACCATAATTTTAGATTTTTCTAGGTTTACAATCAAATTCCATTTCGTGCAATAATTCCTTAATCTGTTTATCATCATCTGTAAACTTTCTGGAGATTCCGCCATAATGAGTAGGTCGTCCGCATACATAAGAATTTTAATCAGCAGTTCTAAAATGTTTGCACCACCTATCAGCGAATCACCGACATCATCAATAAACATATTGAATAATGTAGGGCTCAGTACGCATCCTTGCTTCACTCCTGTTTCATAAGTGAATTCATATGACATGGTTGTTCCATCCCATACCGACGATTTTGTTTCGAAATAAAGCGTTTTTATTATTTGCAAGAACTTGCTCGATATACCAATCGTAGTTAATTTATAGAAAAGTGCGTTTCTGTTTATACTATAAAATGCGGCTCTAAAATCAATGAACATGGCGCATACAATTTTTTCTTTTTAATTTGATATAGTTTTACTGATTAAATAATAGTCAATAAATATTCATTTGTTCCATAACCTTCTCTGAAACCTGCTTGATGGCAGGTAATTAGTTTTTTTCTCATTTACAAATCTGTTAAGGCGGGTTTTTAACATATTGCAAAAAAGTTTTGTTATCGAATCTGTGAATGCAATTGCTCTATAGTTCGCTGGATCTACTGGTATATAAAATACAGGAGATATTAATGTTTTCCTGTATGAGTCAGGTACAATATCAATTCGTTATACATTGTATTGAACATATTTATTATTTTTGATAGAATTTCATCTGGTGCGTTTTTGAAGAACTCGTGAGTTGTTCTATCCATGCCTGATGCTGTATGATCCTTGAGTTTTTTTAGAATAACTTTTAATTCACTTAACTGAAAAGGCGCAACAAGTAATTTACATTCCACATAGTTTTCCACGAACTGTAAAGATAATTCTGCTTGTGGTGGTTGTATTAAAAAATAGTTAGCCAGCTGTTCAGCATTTATGGTTTTTCCTTTAATAAGTGTTATTTTCTTGATTTGTCTTATTATTTTGCAGAAGCTTTTAGAGTGGTTAGTTGCGACCAGTTTTCTTGAGAAATTTTCGTAATAATTTTCCTTTGTATAATTCTTTATATTTTCGGTTTTGTTCCATGTATTGCATTTTGTTTTTGTGCTTTTCTGAATTATTGAAGTAAGGAGAAAACTAGTTTTCTTTTTTCACTACATTTCCAGTTGAACAAGTTTTCTTTTTTTTAGTGTTTTTTTATTTGTGGTGATTTCCTTGTCGGCCGTTTTTATTATAGAAATAATTTTGTTATTTTGGTTCTCTATAGTTTCTTCTTTGTTTTCATTTTCTAATACCAGATGTTTTATTTTTTCTTGATATTTTATACTTTTATTGGCATTCAATTTCATTTTTGGTAGCAAATTCATTTTAAGTGTTTCAGGTTCAAGGTTTTCCTCTGCTTCAAATTCTACACATATCGGGAAGTGTTCAGCATAATTTGTATCCATAACTTCAAACTTTTTTACCATTTGTATCCACGATCCTCTTATTAGTGCTAAGTCTATAACAGATTCTCCATTGTGGTTCATAAATGTGAATTTGCCATCATAGTCTCCGTTCATACATCCATTGCAAATTGTCAGTCCATATTCGTAGCATAATTCTATTAAATTTTTTCCATTTTTATCGATTTTTTTATCTTTCGAACTTCTAAGTTTTTTAGAGCTATTGGTGTCTGCTTCGTATTCTTGATGAATGTCTTGTTCGCCCAATTCTGGAGTTAAGATCACCTATTATAATATAAGTAGGTTTTCCGGGTTGAACATGTTCAGAAAGTTTTTTAATCGCAAAAAATCTCTTTGCCAGTTTTTATAATTTAAATATATCGGGAGTATGTAGTAGAATAGCATTTTTATTCATTTCGATTATTATATATCAATTTCTTTCTATATATCTGCTATTAATTTTGTTGTCGCTTTTGATACCAAATAAGTACCCCTCGCTTGGTCTGCCCATATAAATTTTTTTGCAGCCATACAAAGTTCATGTGATGGGAACATATTTTTGAAAAGTTTTATTTTATTTTCTATAAGAAATGTTTCTATTATGAAGAAAAAATTAAAATTTGATAATGTATTCTTTGAATTTTGGCAATATTATCTTACTAGCTAGACCTGTTGCATTATAAACTAAAATCTTAAAATTATAGTTAATTTTTTTACTTAAATTATTTTGTATGCGGACGGCTTTTGGTGTTATTCTGACATAAGTTCAGTTACAGTATTACTAACATCTACGTTCAAGTCTTCTTTTAGCTTTTGTATCGCATTTTTATTACTAACATCTACGTTCAAGTCTTCTTTTAGCTTTTGTATCGCATTTTCCAGGGTTATCCCATTCGTGTTACACCATCCTAATTTTATACTATCCACCATTAAAGTTCCGTTTCTTATTGTTATTTTTTTCCAGGGTGTGCCTTTTTTATTTCTTTTCTGATAGCGAGTAGTTTGTTCTCTTTAATTGCATAATTTTTTGGGGAGATCTCGTTTTATCGATATATTTGTACCTTTTAGTTCGGATGTCTTTGTTAGTATTTCAGTTAAGGTGAGTGCTGATCACATTTCAACCAACATATTTATTTTCCCATTGGCTTTACCAATTGGTATAGCTCGGACTATTTCAGGCTCGTTTTCTACTTTTAGTGTACCAGTTATATTTCTTACCACTTTCTTAGTTTTTCGTTATCTTTTATTTGTATATTATTAAATATTATATTATTTCGACGCATTAGGTACTGCATTTTATCCACTTCTTCCCGTAATTCTACTATTTGCTTCCTTTGTATTTCAGTTTTCTCTTCCAATTCCATTGTTGTGGAATAAAAACACCGCCCTTATAATAAAACTAATTGTTTGTACCATAAAATATTTGCTTTTCGCATTGCGTAACAAGAACAATATTATTATTCAATAAAATACTGTTCTAGTTAAATTTGTATTATTAAATTGTGTCAATAATTTGATAATGCTTAGTGCGCAATTTTGTCGACTATGCAATTTTGGGCATGAAAACAAACAATTAATAATAATTAATATTGAGTGCAATTACTCAATCAAAAATTAATTATGTTATTAATAAAACAAAGTTGTTTACATTTATATTTGTAAACAAAGGCCGGCAAATTAATATTTGCGTATAAATACTTTGAGTTTTTGAGGAATTGAGAGAGTCGAAATTTATTCAGCTTACAGTTAACAGCTTTCAGAATTAAAGGTTCTGTACAAGGCTAAATTGTTTAACTTATAAGCTTTGAATAAATAAATAGTAAAATTAGACTTAAATAAATATATTTGAAGTTTTATTTAAATTAATATTACTTACGCTCCCAGTTCAATAGGAAAATATATTATATAGATTGGCTATAGCCAGAAAATAATATATATCCTAAACATTTGAACATAACATTGGCGCAGCCGGTTAGCCAAGAACTACGTTTCTTGGTAGAACCATAATAATAATTTTTTTTGGACCAACAATTTAATTTTTTTTGGGGAAGACCAAAAAATCAGGATTTTAAATCAGACACAACTAGGAGTTCGAGCAGCATACAACAACTCGGATTACGAGCAGCATACAACAACTAGGATTACGAGTAGCATACAACAACTAGGAGTACGAGCAGCATACAACAACATAAACAACAGCAGAAAAGTACGTGATCATCAAACACAAAAGTTTACAAAAGAAACACCCTGAGTTTGCGTGAAGCATTAAAAGGGATAAGCAAGAAGCATTTTTTTTGCGTAGCTTATGTTTAAAATTGTAGAATTTTTGTCGTTTAAATTGTATTTTTGAGGAAACTTTTTTTTGTGGGGTTTTAAAGACAACAATTCGACACAAATCATCGTAATAGTTTATTTTTTTTTTAATTATTTTATTACATATAGTTAGTAGTTTAGTTTTTTTTTGTATAAATCAGTTTTTTTTATAAAAAAAAAAAACAAGTAAAAAAAAACATATAACTATATCCATTTTCAATTTGTATAAACCGTTTTCTTGTCGTTTTTTTTATATAACCAAAGTAATGCCGGTAATTTTTTATACCGTAGGGACTATACATAATACAAAGCACGGTAAAGTATACAATAATTGCATACACAACTGGAAAAAATTAACTTATCCCAAATTTGAGAAAAAAAACCGTACAGTTGTATAGTTTGTAATAAAACTCTTCTTTGGTTAAAAGAATAAGTAAAGAGATTGTATTTTTATTTATAAATAATTTTTTTTCTGGTATATATATTATGTTATAAGATAAAATAAAAAAAAAATGAAAATAAAATTATAAATCGTTTTTTTCGTATAACTTATTTTTTTTGGGATCATTAGATCTAAACTTAAGAGAAAAAATTTTTTTTTTTAAATATGTTTTTTGGCTAGTTAATAAAAAAAAGTATAAAAAAAAAATGTTAATAAATAGGAATATTTATTTTATCTTAAGAGTCTCGCGTTTTTTTAAGGAAATTTCTCTGTATAATTTCTTTTAGTTTGGTAATATGGGGTTTTCCAAAAATTTTATGTGTTTAATGTAGCTTTCGTTTCTTATAAAAAATGTCTTTTAGCGACGGAATGCTGTCCGTCACTGAGACATTTGAAACTTTTTTAGTACATGTACCAGTATTTTCAGGGTCAGGGGAGAACCCGACTCTGGATTTACAAAATTTTCGATATCTGGCTGAAGAAGCATATTATGTAACTGAATTTAGAGGAAGAAGTTTTGTCCTAAACAATCTTATAAGAAGTAAATTAAAAGGAAAAGCGAATGCTCTTTTCCAACATAGAAATATTATAGATTTTGAGGAATTTAAAAATGTTTTGTGTGATTACTAAGTTCCTTATAAGGACCTTCCTCAATTAGCCAGGGAATTGGAGGAATGTTATCAGGGACAGGATGAAACAGTAGAAAATTTTGGAAGTAGACTCTTGCAAAAGCTGGAGGCCTACACAATTATGGTAGAAAACACTTACCCAGGTGAGGGTAGGGTTCTAAAAGAGGAAATGACGAAAGTAGCAAAACGCAGTTTTATAAGAGGATTACTTTCGGAACCATTAAAATTTTATGTGAGATCACAAAATTGCTCAAATTTAAATATAGCAGTACAAAAGGCTATCGAATACGCCAGGAAAACTACACAAGGAGCAATTTAACTGAAAATCTGCCTAATGATAATGATATTTCCACATTATTAAAGACAGGTTATCATAAAAATAAAAATAATGACTCGGTACCAAATAACAAAATAAATTACAGGAAAAATATAAATAGCTACAATAGCTATAATAGCAATTTTGGGACAAATAATAAAAATAATTATAGAATAAATAAAAATAATATAAAATGTTATAGTTGTTTGGAACTAGGTCATACTAGCCGTTTTTGTACAACATATAGAGAAAATTTAGTGGCGCAAAATTGTGACTGGGGCGACAGCCCAGCACACAGCATTTTTCACTGCCCAGCTAAGCAAAAATACGAATCGCGTGCTTTAATAAGGGATGAATCAAAACGCCCTGATTCATCCCCCACCATTATGTTATTAAGAAGACAAAATTTACAGAAAAAAACTTATAACGAAAATATTTAATTACCAATGAATATATCAAAAATAGATGAAGCAAAGCTTTCAAAGGACAATAATGGAGCTCAGGTTATCATAATGAATAGAAATTCATATAAAATTGAGGAAAAAAGTAGTCAAAACATTGCATATAATACGCCACAAGGGCATAGTAAAACATTGAGAAATTGTAATGACGAATTTTGTAGTAATCATGAAATTGTTGGTATTCGTGCATAATGATAAAATATTTCATACATTTTTTTTATCGATATTGCCAAAAAACCCCAAACGCCTGTACTATTCTTACAATATAGAAGAAATTATTATTCTTTTTGCTAAAAATTGAAAATTGGAATTTATTTATGAATTAGAAACTTTTCAAATGCACGAATACCAACAAAACTATTCATAAATATATACAATACAATCACATATATGAGAAAACAAAAAAAAATCCCTTTTTTCAATATAAAAAAAATTATCCTCTCACGCATGCTCTCATATTAATCATTCATAATATTTCCTTTCCTAATCTAACGAAAATATATAACAAAAAACGCACGTTGAACGTTGATTTTTTTTATTAGATTAGGAAAGCCAAATCAGAAATTGGAAATTTTTTTTGTTCTACTTTATAAGTCTATATGTTATTATTAGTCAATGACTATACTTATATGTACAATACACTATTGTCTTTGATAGAATAATTAATCTTTTTAGGTGCATATTTTTAGGAGAAAAATTTAAAATCAAATTAATTTTTTTATATAAATTAATGTAGTTTTAGTATTATAACATAATAAATATAATTTTGTTTTGAGGGTATAATATTCAGTTTTAAAATTTTTTGTTAGTACTTAAAATTAAACTTTTAGGAAATGTATTATTATAAATTTTAACTTTTAGAGAATAATAATTAACTAGCCAATTACAGTTAAAATACGAAATAGAGTTTTATTAAAAAATAAATGCCCTTGTGGGTATAAAAAAAATTGATAGCTGAAAATTATTAAAATTGTCAAAATTTAAATTTGCATACATTTAGACTAACTTATAAATTAAATTAAGAAGTTTAAATAATACAGAAAACGAATGGAAAATAGAAAGAAAATCCGTAATCAATGAAAATGGATGTATTTAATGGATATATTTAATGTATTTAAAAAATTATATATATGTTCTAAAAATTTAATATGGAAATTGTAATATATAAAATAATAATATGAAAAAAAAAATATATATTTTTTAGTTAGAATAAGAATAATTTGTAAAATTTTAGCGAATAATTGTTAGAATTAATAATAAAAAAAGGGGTAAATAAATATAAAAAAAAAAAAAAAAATTAAAAAAAA
Organism: Empis stercorea; assembly: GCA_949752835.1. Classification (NCBI taxonomy): domain Eukaryota; kingdom Metazoa; phylum Arthropoda; class Insecta; order Diptera; family Empididae; genus Empis; species Empis stercorea. The sequence continues at coordinate 63,803,495 of OX457085.1, forward strand.
AAAGTGATACAAGGGGAAGGAGTGGAAGAATAATAAAGTTAATATTAAATAAATATTGAATGAAAATAAAAATAAAATTGTTTTGTAAAAAATGAAATATTGTTAAATATATTGTTTAAAATATTGTTCAAAAAATTGTTTAAAAAGAAAAATGAAGAAGTATTTAATATGGTTTTATGTAAAGGAAGAAATATGTAAAGTTGTTTAAATATGAAAAAATGAAGCATTATTTAAAGATGAAAAATGTAAAATGTATATTGATGTTTTAAAAAATAAATATTGTATAAAATTGAAGATTAAAAATGTAAATTGTATATTAATGTTGTATTATGAAAGGAAAATATTGTTTAATATTAAAAGAAATTATGAAAATTGAGTTAAAGTTAAAAGAATTAAAGAATAAAAAAAAAAGACAATGAATTGTGAAATGATTAAAATTGAAATGTAGAATTGAGATATAAAATTATTAAAATGAAATGTAACATGGTTATGAAAATTGAATTAAAACAATTATTGAAATTAAATGTAAAATTGTTGTAAAAGTAATTGAAAAAATTAAATTGAAAATATTGGAACAATTGTTAAAATGTATAAAATTAAAATATAAATAAAAAAATGTTTTAGGGAAACGACTGAGCCTAATCTTTTAAAGATAGGAGGATTTTCTTAACAAATAGTTGAGAGTGCATAATTCGGTTTTTAAAACAAAGTATGAAAAGAATGAAAATAAATATAAATGTATTGAAGAAAAAATGTATTAAAGGAATTGAAATGTATATTAATGAAAAAACGGTTAATAAAATCGAAAATGTATATAAAATTGACAAATGTTTAATAAAGTTAAAAGTTGGAAATAAAATATTGTTAAAATATAAAAATAAATTTGTAAAAGAAACTAATGAAATAATGTATGTAGAATAATAAATTTATAAAGGAAGATAAATTATTTGAATTGTATAAAACAAAAAAAATTGATATATAAAAGGTATATATAAAATTATACCTATTTTAAAAAATTTGTATATTAAAAATTGTGAAAAAAATATATATATGAAAATAAAATGTATAGAAAATAAGATTAAAAAATTGAAGAAAAAGCTTAATAAATTGAACAACTCTGAATTGCCCAACATTCAAAAAATGTATCCATTTTTTGTACTTCAAAGGGGGAGGTGTTGTGGAATAAAAACACCGCCCTTAGTATAAAACTAATTGTTTGTACCATAAAATATTTGCTTTTCGCATTGCGTAACAAGAACAATATTATTATTCAATAAAATACTGTTCTAGTTAAATTTGTATTATTAAATTGTGTCAATAATTTGATAATGCTTAGTGCGCAATTTTGTCGACTATGCAATTTTGGGCATGAAAACAAACAATTAATAATAATTAATATTGAGTGCAATTACTCAATCAAAAATTAATTATGTTATTAATAAAACAAAGTTGTTTACATTTATATTTGTAAACAAAGGCCGGCAAATTAATATTTGCGTATAAATACTTTGAGTTTTTGAGGAATTGAGAGAGTCGAAATTTATTCAGCTTACAGTTCACAGCTTTCAGAATGAAAGGTTCTGTACAAGGCTAAATTGATTAACTTATAAGCTTTGAATAAATAAATAGTAAAATTATACTTAAATTAATATATTTGAAGTTTTATTTAAATTACTATTACTTAGTACGCTCCCAGTTCAATGGGAAAATATATTATATAGATTGGCTATAGCCAGAAAATAATATATATCCTAAACTTTTGAACATAACACCATGTTTTTCTGTAAAACTGTGTCCACTATTATAGAGATTTGCATCAGCTGATTTTATTGTTGATGCTGACAGAAGAATTTTAGCATGAATATGAATTTGTATCGACGACAATTTCGTATCAGCTTTTTATCTTTTATATTAATTGTTAGATGAACAATAATTATTTTACAAATCAGTTCAATTTTTGATGTTCACTTTAAATTTTATGTCGAATTTTATTTCACTAAATACTTCTAAGATATTAATAAAAATAGGCCAACTCCATTTGCTAAGTTTTAGAGCACTACAATTTACTATAATTTAACACTTATATGATTTATGCTACTTTATTTAATTTTATATTCGATTTTTAATCCTTCTGTATTGTGTTCCTCTTGTTCTTTGACAGTTCTTTTTCAGTGCCAAATATCACGATGTATATATAATAAGGAAAATAAATAAAATAATAAAGTAATAATATTGAAAGATGTTGAAAAACATATCGTTTAAAAAATATGTAAAAGAATAAATATATAAATATAAAAAGAAAAAGAATTGAATCGTATAAAATTAGAAAAAATTGTTGTATAAAAGGTATACATAAAATTATACCAATTTCTAAAAATTTGTATATTAATATTGTGAAAAAAATAAATAAAATGAAAATAAACTGTATAGAAAGAATATAAGCTAACAAAAATTAAAAAAAAATGTATAGCAAAAGCTAAATAAATTGAGAAATTCTGAATTACCATACATCCAAAAAATATATCCATTTTTGGTACTTCAAAATGGGAGGTGTCGTGGAATAAAACACTCCTCCACTGTATTTTATTATTGTACCACAAAAAATTTGGATTACGCATTGCGAAATATAAACATTCAATATTAAATATTGTTCTAGCTTATATTTATATTGTCATATAGTAATATGACGCCCTACATGTTAATGCAACGTGACTTAAATTTTTTTTACTTTAAATTCATTCCCAAGCTTTTTTGCTGTTTATTACAATAATGTGAGAAAATTATTATTAAAAGTTCTATCTTTTATAACTGAAATATTTAAAGTTTTATCTTATTTTTATTAAAATTCAAATCCACAAATAAAATATTTAGTTTCAGATTACGAAATAATTATTAAAAAGGTCTTATCGAAATTAATTGTAATTTTTTTATCTACTTAATTCGCGATCGTCAAACTCAAACAGTTCAGTTATATAAAAATAAATATATGTTTATGTAAAATTAAATAATGTTCTAATAAAATTTATATTTGTTATTTTGAAATAAAGTTTAGCCATTATTTTTTTTATTTTAATAAATGCATATGTCTAAGAAAAGATTCTAAGAATAATACAAAACTATATTATTAAATTGTGTCAATAATTAAATAATGCTTAGTGTTCATTTATTAAAGGTATGCAAATTTGGATATAAACATTAACAATTAATAATAATTATTATTGAGTTTAATTACTCAATAGTACATTAATTGTGTTATTAATAAATCAAAGTTTTACATTTTTATATAAACGCTGAGAACTCAAAATATGCCTACAAATACTTTAGTTTTTTGGCAATTCAGAGAGTCAAAATTTATTCAGCTTGAGTTAAACAGCTTTCAGAACAAGAAGTTCTGTACGAAGCTGATTTGTAACTTATATAAGCTTGAAATAAATAAATAAATAGTAATTTTTTGAACCAACGAACTATATAATAGAAGCCTAAAGAGGTTAGAACTCGTGTTCCAACATCTGACAGCGTCTCTGCGGTAAAATGACAATTGGCGGATAGAAATTTAATAATTAAGCCATGTACTATTTGGTGTAATAATAGAAGTCGTTACGTCATTCGAGTTTATCAAATTTTTTATTGCATAATTTTTCATTTTTATTGCATTATTTATTTATTTATTGATAATTTATAATTAATCATAATTTCAATAATATTTAATTTTTTCCTAGAAAGGAAAAAAATTTAAAAACATTCAGACACTTCATGATGAGCTTATTAAGAGAATTTAAAAAAAAATTAAATACAATTATTTCAAAACTTTTCTTATTTTAAGTAAATGACATAGTTTGGTAGCCCAACCATTTTTTGTTGTGGTTCATTTTTGTCTATTATTCTTTTAAAAATATTAAAGAAATATAACTTTATTATATTCGCATTTTTGTTATAGCTTATAGCACAAATTGTTTTCATTATTTTTTAGTACGATTTATTTATATTGTTAGGTTATTTTGAAATGTTATAACCACATTTAAATTTCACATTACTAAATATAATTAGAAGTAAAACCTTTCCGTAGCATAGCATGATTATTATTACAGGATGTTTTTTACATTATTAATTTATATTTTGTTTATTTATTTAAACAAATAAAAAAATTTTACATTAAACACATAAATTATACTAAGTGAAATATTTCCAGTTATTATATGCATAATCTTTTACTTAATTATTGAAGAAGATGAATAGTTTTTTTCAAATTAATTATACAATACCTGCCATATTAGATATTGAAAAAAAAAATTAAAAAAAAAAATTGCCAACTAACTGAAATGCTAAAACTCTATATTTTTTCAGGTTTTATCCTCAGAATTTAAATTAGCTTACGTAGTGTTCTTCATCTCCTACATGAATAACGCCATTGTGAAGGTACGGAGTCGCTCTTCCTGTAAGCAGTAATGTAACAACATTAAGAGATCCTTCTTCCGATGTACTGATCAGATACGTTCCTCGACGAGAATCTAAATCTGTTCGAACTCTGCAGAAAATAAATTTTTAGTATTATATAAATACAAAACACAAGATATTACTTCGCCATAGTCCTGGTTAGAACTGCACTATACAGAAATAAAAGCGCACCTGGGCCGGGATCATCTGTAAACTAATAAAAGAATATAATCAATATATAAATTAATAATTTTGTGGTTTATAATTCTTATAATTCTGCATGTTAGTTACAATATTTTTGTATAGAGTATACAAAAATATTACAGTACATTTTGATTATTAAATCTCGCGGTGTTACCGAATTATCGTAAATGGACGAACGTAAAATCTTGCAGAACATTATTGTTAAATCCAAAAATTTCATTTTATAATAATAGAGTTAAAATAGTTATCTGTTGCAACGAATTATAGGAATGTTAAATACATACTATAATTTTATAGAATGTCATAAGTTTGCTATAATTCCCACCTAAAAAAAGAGTGTTTTGTTTCATTCTTGCCTTAGGTAATTTTAACATTCTATCTCTTTTTATTTTAATGTATGATTTATTTCTTAAGAATTATTACTTTTTGTAGAAGTTTAGTGAAAATCATTTAGGTATTTATTCATTAGTATTTAAATATTCTTAAATTAGTTATTAGTTATTAATATTCTTTCTTAAGGTTTAAAAATTAATATAATCTTACATATTTAATGTTGCGTTTTAAAAACAACTGCGTTTCCTCACCTCTTCGAAGTTCAAAAATATGTAACTGTAAATAAGAAAATAAAAAGACTAATGTTGTTTGAGTTGAAAAAAGTATCGAAATAAAAGACGGAATTTTAAAAAGTTAAAAGGAATTAACGCTTTAGCTAATTTCAGTATTATTAATGAATACCTTTTCAGTAACAGAATCTTGAAAATATGTTATGCTATGTGGAATTAATGGTTCCTCTCCAGGTAAGACAATATATATTTTGTTTTTCTCAGCTATTAATTGAAGTATTTCTACCATCGAATTTATTAGAGCTTCCGATTGTTGTTGCTCAGTTGGTCGCAATAATCTATATAAAGAATTAAAATCATTATTAATTATATAGATGGAAATAATGTTCTGTAAGGGAATCTTAAATTGATGAAAAAAATTGCGATTTCTCATTTGCTTTATTTCATAGATCCGAAAGCCTTTGTTCCGTATTAAGTTTAAAATTTATCAATTTTAATATAAACAAATTATATATTAAGTATAATTATCAGATGTGTTTAATTTAATTAGATTAAATCGCATGTTTATACAATAAATATAAGATAAAAAAACGTGAAGGGGAATTATTTTAACTTCGCTTAAATTTTTTAAGGTCTCAGTTTTATATTTAACAATAACTGTTTTAACTCATGATAAAAGTTGTCCATCCTCTTCAATAACGCAGGTTTTGTTTCCTGCTAAATTGAAGACTTAATTGAGGTCTCACTCTCCAACTCAAGTGGACCGGATACCTTAATGATGATTTAAGGTCAGATTACAATAAGGAGAAAATTGTGCCGTGATGTTCACCTACCACCTACAGGTGTTAAGTAAAGATTAATACAAAAGAAATCATGGAAACTTCAAAAAAATTCAGATTTTTGAGACCTTATCAACAGGAAAGTATCTGCAGATGATCTAAAATTGTATTATTCTTTGTATACAGGGTGTTCCAGTAACTTGGGGACAAATGGATATGAGAGATTCCTCGTATAATTTCATGAAAAATAATCCACTATGGACATGTCCGAAAATATACCGTTACAGAATGACAGCCATTTAAAAAAAAAATTATTTTAATTTTTTCTCCCATCAAAACTGAAATATTTTCTAAAATTGTTGACGGAAATATACAAAATTGGGCTTGTTGGGCCGTATTTAATTTCTGTAACACAAAATAATACTAAATTAAGTAAATTTTTTTTTTAATTTAATTTTTCTCGAAAAAAACTTCTTAAGTTCTCTTTTTATTCTATTGCATAATTAGAATGCTCATATAATTTAGTATAAAATTTTTTTACTAACTTTTTCAATCTAATTATAACTTTTTGAGTTATAGCCGTTACAAAAGTGCCGGCAGAAGGTAAAAAAGAGAAGGTCAGGTTTGAATGCTTATGCGGTAATAATTCTAATTTTCCTCTTCTAATTAATCATTTCATAAATTTGGTAAAACAATTATTAATCAGGTAAAAGAATTTGGGAATTATTACTAATTATTATTGATACTTCCTTCTCCATATTAATTTGGTAAAACAATTATTAATCAGGTAAAATAATGTGGAAATTATTATTAATTAATATTGATATTGGTCCTCAATATTAATAAGGTAAAAGAATTTGCAAATTTTAATTAGACGTTAAAAGATTGTTAGATATAAGACGGACGGACATTTTTATCACGATCAGTTCAATTTGAATTTCGTGAGTTAAAGGTCTAAGATGCCAAGATATACTGCTGAGAAATATACGGATATGCATTTAATTTATGGTTTTTACAATGGTAATGCGCAAATGACAGAGCGGGAGTATGTCAAACAAATCGTCAAAGCTTCATAATCGTTTATAGACAATTAAGAGAAAGAGTAACATTGTTTCCGTACAATAGAGGACACCAGAAATGATAATGTCAATGTTGATGAACAAATTTTTGATATGTTTAGTCAGAATCCTACGGTGCTGTAGGCATGTTGGGCTCAAGGTATTCGAGTATTCGTTCTAAATATTTTAGGAGGGAGGAAGATAGGCTAATTGGGATAAAATCTTTACCCAATTCATGTCCACTTGTTCCCGCCTTTGAGATGAAGACAACCTTCACTTGCATCCACCACTGTGGAATATGGCCAAGTGTAAGGCTGCCGTTGAATAGTTTTGTTACTAAGGGAATTCTTATTTCTTTGGTTTCCTGAAGCAGGTATTATATATGTGTTGAGCCATTCCACAGAATGCCTAGAGGTAGCTTGGTCACCCGTCTGGATGCCTTCTGCTGTAGTTTCTGTGCTTCCTGGGAGTGTGTGTTTACTGGTAGTTCTAATGTTTCCGCGGATGAGTCTGTCCAGGTACCATCCGTATTCTTAAGGAAGGAGGGGTTCGTGTCATCCTTGCTTAGAATTCGTGTCATCCTTGCGAGTCCATACTGCTTTCTATGGACTCGCAGTATCTTCTTTGGCCGCTCTGACAGCATTCTTGCATTCGCGGAGACGGTCCTTATAGAGTTGCCATTTACCTAGCTTATAGCAGATATTGTAGATATCTCTAGTGAACTTCCTTAGTTTGTTTAGATTGTCTGACGAGGGAAATCATATTTTACTTCATAAATGACACTTTGTAGGATACCTCCATGGCCTTAGAAAACTTTACCGTTAGCTCTTCTAGAGCTTCGACCGTTACTAGTGTCTATTGTCGTTACCTACGGATAATGATTTTTCTTTTACCAGCGATCTGAAATTATATCAGTCTGTGTTTTTGGGGTTTCTATAGGGTTTGGGGTTGTTGGTTGTTAAGCTAATATTGAATATTATCCAGCTGTGATCCGAAAAAAACCTATCTTTGGATACTCTCCAATTTTCTCTTTTGATACTCTCCAATTAGGCACATCTCTACTGCTTAATATTCATCTGGACAACCTTCACCATCATCGGCTTGGTCTTGCTTTCCTGTCTCTTTGGCCAAAGACATCTCCTGAAGTAGGTCGACTGTCCATCCACCTCGTCAGTCTCAGGATTTTCCAACTGGCAAATCTTGGGTTTGGCTCGGCGGATGTCGAATCTCATTTTGTTACCCAGATTCTCGAGAGATACCAGGCTTTCGTCATTTAGCAGAAGAAGGAAGGATAAACTGTTCTTCTGTGGGTCAGTTATATCCTCCTCCTTCCTAATCACTTACTAGTTGCGCATCGGGACCTCCGACTTGTGAATGGCTAGAGTTTTGAAGAGCCTCTCCCCGTCAATCTCCTTCCTAGGCAACCAAATGCGTGCTCTAGGTTCCTTAGCTGGTATGAGGCCGATCTTGGCTTCCTCCTAGGTGCTGCTAGTCTTAGCGACACTGCTGCTAAGGAAATCTAAGAAGAACTGGTCTTCACATTTGATTACCCTGTAGCGTCTGACTACATGAGATGAATCAAAACATGGAAGTGGCTCCCCGCTGCCCTTGAGTATATACTCTAAGACCATCTCTGACAGCCTACCTTCCAGTTGCGTCCATAGCTTGTATGAAACCTTCAGGTTTTTGTGATTGCTGTTAACAACGGCAACGTTTAATTGACTTTTGACGATGTTACTAAATTTAGTTGTCTTTGTATCTGAGGTTTACATTCTGGCGACCTTGGCTCTTTGTACAGCTGCAGTGGACTGAAACCTGTTTCACTGTGCACGATGAGTTTGATATCATAAAACCATCTTTTCGTACCTGAATTGTAATAGTCCCTCTCATCGGCTAGCCACGTTCCGAGCAATCTTGCTCAGGATGAACTTAGCTTTCGAGTACTCGCTCAAAAGAGGGAGCCAAGAGCTTTTCTTCTTAGTACCTTGTTTGGTACTATTCTCAGGATGCTACGGCTGGCACTCCCACTGCATCCAGGCATTATTTATTTCGGAGTACTATGGCTGGTACTGCTGGCGCAAATTTTAAACAGCTAAAGAACAGTAAAAAAATAATAATTTTGTAATAAAAAATAAAATTAAGAATTATTTCTTAAAATTTAAAGTTAATATAAATAAAATAGATATTTATAACAACAAATAAATATATTATAAAAAAAATATGAAAATATCGAGTTATGATAGTCAATATTTTCTTTTCATTGTTTTATGAGAGGAATTAGTAATAATATTTAAAAGAGGGAATATAATAATTTTTAAAAAATACAACGATTAAGCAATAAGAATAATAATATAGTAACGAATAGCTCAATATAGTTACACAAAAAATATATTTTATTTCTATTTAATTTTTTT
>OX457085.1:63813146-64204679 GCA_949752835.1 Empis stercorea
CCGGACGTTTTCGATAATTCAGTTTTAACTTAGTTCTAAGAAAGCAGTTCCTTCGATAATTCAATTTTCATCTGGGATTTTCTCTGGTACCTCTAGATGGATTGTGCTAAAATTTGGTAAACACATTCAAATTAGTGGTCTGGATGAAAGGATGAGTGGCCATATTTTCATCTGGGATTTTCTCTTGCACCCCTGGATGAATTGGGCTGATATTTGGTAAGCACATTCAAATTAGAAATGATGAATAGTCATATTTTCATCTGCGATTTTATCTGGTACTTCTGGATGGATAGGGCTGATATTTGGTAAATACACTCATTATAGTGTTCTATAGTTAACTATGCCAGTGCTCCTCCATTATTTCGCACAAAATATCATAAATCACGTTTTCATCATATAACCATATTCCAAATAGAGCTAATGGAGGAGCACTAGCATAATTAACTATAGATCACTATAATAAATGTGTTTACCAAATATCAGCCCAATGCATCCAGGGGTGCCAGAGAAAATCCCAGATGAAAATATGGGCATACGTAATTGTAGAATATAATTGTTTTGTAGAATAACCCCCATTATTTTAAATTACGAAAAATACATAGGAAATTTAGAAAAGTCGGAACTTTTTTTACTGCAAAAACAAATCTTATATATACCCACCGCCATCTAGTTCCCAATCAGCTATTATATTAAATAAAATTTTGCCCGAAAATTTACTATCATTTTTACCAGCGTTAGGTGCGTACTAACAGCATACTTAGCTTTAAGTTTAAAAATGATTTCCGGCATATTTTCTAGCGGCTATCTCGAGCAAAGCGCAATGTTGTGTTCAAATGTTTATGGAAATATTATTATATTTTGGCTATAGCCAATCTATATAATATATTTTCCTGTTGAACTGGAAGCGTTGATATATTATTTTGTTGATATATTATTTTGGCCTTTGCCAGTTAAATAATATATTAATTTTAATTAATAAAACTCCAATTTTACTGTTACTATATAGTATGTAAAACTTTATTTGTTCAAAGTAGCTTTTATTATTTAAACGTTAACTCTGTACAAAACTTTACTGTTTCGAGAGTTGTTTAACGAAAGCTAAACAAATTTCAACTCTCTGAATTACCAAAAAACCAACGTATTTATAGGCAAATATTAATTTGCCGGCCTTTGTTTACATAAAAATGTAAACGAACTTTGTTTTATTAATAACATAATTAAATTATGATTGAGTAATTGCACTCAATATTAATTATTATTAATTGTTTGTTTTCATACCCAAAATTGCATAGTCGACAAAATTGCGCACTAAGCATTATTAAATTATTGACACAATTTAATAATACAAATTTAACTAGAACAATATTTTATATTTGAATAAATATTGTTCTTGTTACGCAATGCGAAAAGCAAATATTTTATGGTACAAACAATTAGTTATCGTTTATTGCAAAGACGGTGTTTTTATTCCACAACAGCAATCTCGAAGTCCCATTTTACCACTTTTTAGAGTAGCGATGACGATGAGGCACATTTTTGGCTGATTGGCTATGTCAAGAAGCAAAATTGGCGAATTTGGGGTGAAGGTGAAGATAATCCACAAGGCACAAGCCATTGTTGAGACGCCCTTACAACGGCAAAGTCACTGTTTATATATTGTTTTTATATATTTTTGGTAATTACCAAAAATATATAAAAACAATATATATATGATTATTGATAAGCGCTCAACTTATTAAATGTCTGTTGCACCAAATAGAAAATCGTAAGTTGATAAGTAATTTTTGGAAAAGCGATAATTTGATAAATTTTTATAATTTTACAAAACAAAACAAAGGTAACAGGTGCTAGAATGGTTCAGAAGTTATTTGTAATATTCATACACAATCACAAAAAAAAAAACAAGAAAAAAAAACGTCATAATATTGAAAACATGTATTGCAAATGTAAAATACATTATTCAGTTGAATAACCTACTGTTTGTCAACAGAAAAATTGAGAATTTCTATATTCAGATTATTTAATGTATGAACTTGATATTATATTTTTTTTCAGATTGATACTAATATTTAAATACAAGGTCAAGTGAAAGCTTAAGCTTTATTTTGATTATAAAATATTAATGAAAATAACAGAAAAAATACACTAATATTCATACACAATAACAAAAAAAAAAAAAAAAACAAAAGACGTCATAATATTGAAAACCTGTATTGCAAATGTAAACAAGCGATATATATTATTCAGTTTTCAACAAGAAATAATATATATATGTTTAATAATATGCAAATAGTGTATGCGGTAGTATTTGTAAACAGTTGAAAAAAAAACACAGTTATGTTGTTTATTATTTCATTTATTTAATAAATACAAAATTGATATGGAATTAAATATCAAACTTATAATAGATACACAATAATAAAATTATTTTATGTTTTTGGGGTTATTTAGATTTTGTTCTTGCTTGATCGACCCTCTACCTGTTGTACCACAAACATCCATGCCTTCGTTGTCTTTCATTTTGTACTCATCGGAAAAAATATAGCAATTAGAAGAATATTTCTTATGATCATCTGCAATAACATCGTCTCTATTCCAATGAGATATTTGAACATTACAGTAGTAACACTGTACAATGTCACCCATGTTTAAATAAAAAACCCATTTGATGCTAACTCTTTCTTGCTTACAAAAGTTTTTGGCCACAATTCAAATGTTTTGTACCGTTCTTCTTCATCACTTAATAGTGTCATTTTAAGATATTTTTTATATAAAGGCAAATGTAAATATTCTGGAGGTATTTATACTATTTTCTACTTTCCTATGGGGAACATAAATTCAAAAATTAAAAACACGTACTAGAATAAAACAGGAACTAGCATGTATGGTTCTGTTGCAAAACTTCATGGTGTGTTAAAAAATAACAAAATAAGCCATAATAAAATCAAAAACTGGCTTAAATCGCAAGATGTTTATACCTTACATTATCCTGTTAAGAAAAAATTTCCTAGGAATCATTATGTTTTACAAGATATTGACCAATTATGGGAAATTAATCTATGCGATATGAAAATGTATAAAAAAGTAAATGACAATTATACATTTTTACTATCGGTTGGGTAGTACCAATAAAAAATAAAACTGGAAAAGAAATAACAAAAAAACTTTCATAAAATTCTTCAACAAAGCGGTAGAAAACCAAAAACAATTCAATCAGATAAAGGAAAAGAATTCAAAAATTCCAATTTTCAAAATTATCTAAAACAAAATAATATTCGACAACGTTTTCCAACTATTTTATCTACCCAAAAAGCTGCAGTTGTTGAACGATTCAATCGTACAATAAAAGAAAAAATGTTTAAATATTTTACTGAAAGTTCAACTAAGAGATATATCGATATATTACCAAACCTTGTAAATTCTTACAACAAATCTTATCATAATACAATAAAAATGAAACCATCAGACGTTAATCAGAGCCATGTTAAACAAATCTATGAAATATACAAAAATCTTCATAAGAGAGATCCACAAATTAATGTAAATATATTTCAAGACGACTATGTACGAATTGTTAAAAAAAGCAATTTTCGAGCATGGATACACACCAAAATGGACAAAAGAAATTTTTCAAGTACAAAAAATTATAAATAGAGAACCATATCCTTTATTTATATTGAAAGACTTGAAGGGACATGAGTTTGAAGGAAGATTTTATTATCAAGAACTTCAAAAAGTTTATGTAGAAAAATGATAGTTTTTAATCATCCGTTTACAATGATGATAGCAGGCCCGTCGGGTTGTGGCAAAACTACATTTATTTGTAAGTTGATTAGATATATACACAATTTTATTAAACCGGTGCCAACAAAAATATTATGGTGCAATCCTGAATTTAGCGCGGTTCCAAAAAATATAAGAAATTTAGAATATCATAATGAAGTTCCAGAAAACATCAAAAATGAAAATAATGAACCAATATTAATTGTCTTGGATGACTTAATGTTAAATGCCTATAATACAAAAGTATGTGAATTATTTACAAAAGGTTCACACTATAGAAATTTATCAGTTATTTTAATTACACAAAATGTGTTTCATCAGGGAAGACATTGTCGAGATATATCACTTAATTGTAAATATTTGGTTCTTTTTAAAAATCCTCGCGACAAATCACAAATAGCTCCTTTAGCGAAACAAATTTATCCAGAAAACTCCAAAGAATTTCTGAGAGTATATAATTAGGTGACATCTATTCCTTATGGTAATATTATACTGGATTTAACTCAAGACATTGACGATATATTTCGTTTTAGATCAAATATACTTAATAATAATTATTTTGAATGTTATTGCACATTAAAACAATTAACAGATCTATCTGAAAAACATGAAACGATTAAAACAAATCGTCATATCTTACATGTATTAAAAAAATCTAAACCAAAATTTCGTCAAATTTTGCTTAAAAACTGTGATCCAGAAGTTATTAAAACTATTTGTGAAATAGCTGTAAACACCCTTAATGGAAACCACAAAGTGTCTAATCAGATTTATAATAAATTAAATAAAAATAAAAAAGTGTTGCGTTGCTTAGCTTGTCCAAAAAATCTTTGAAATTAAAAAGAAAAGTTATTATACAGAAAGGAGGGTTTTTACCTATGTTGATAGGTTCAGTACTATCAGGCTTACTTGGAAGTTTATTATCAAAGTAGCTTTTTAGAAACATGAATAATTTACAACGGATGATTGTTATACCTCCAGAGCTTTATAACAAGCTAAAAGAGAATTTCAATAATGATGCAGAGCTTTCACACCTTGACAAAAGTGTGAAAGAAATACTTTTAAATAAAAAATTATCAGATAATGAAAAATGGTATACATATCGTCAAAAACTAATAAAATTTGCCAACAAAAGAAGACATCAATTACAGCAAAGAGCTTATAATAACTCCCAGCCACAACAATTAGAACACCCACCTTCTATAAACACAAGTAATTTTACCAAAAAAATATTTTCAAGTATGAGCACCCAAACCGAACCAGTTACCAAAGCAAAAAGAACACAAAGAGTCTTAATTACACCTGAAGATGTGGTCGGGCAACACCAAAAACTGAAAATGTTGATGTGCAACACCAAAACCTCGAAAACGATATGTATACATTTACACCTGGTAAGATAATTGCAACATCTGATAAAGATAATGCTAATTCTGAAACGGATGACGAACATTGTGATAACGAGGATGAAATACTAAATTTAGCACTCTCAGCAACACCAGCAGGAAAACGTATAAAAGAAAGGAAATCTATTGGTTCGTCAGATGTACGTATGTTTGAATCGGATGGAGGTGACATTATTTCAGTACCTATATTTGATAGACCTAAAAAAGATACAAGTTTAAATCGTAAATTACGTTCTTCTACTAAGAAAGCATCCGCTCAAACTTTATTGAAATTCCCAGTTCGTAAAAAAGTATTAAAATCAGAAAAGGATAATTTACAAGCCCAATCAGAAAAAGATAAGTTAAAACCTAAAACGACAACTCCATTACATTTTTCACAGTGGACAACTTATAAATAAAAAAAATGAATCAAACAGATGATTTTTTCATTACTCTCTTGAGTGATGCTTCCAATAATTATTATAACAATAACCCGTTGACACGTTTTACAAATAAATTTCCAACTGAAATTAATTTAACACATAATAATTGGAAAGTAGACATACATTCCATATAACAAAGATGATGTAAAATGTGACTGGAAAGCCTCTATTTTACCAATACTTCTTGAAAATATATCTGGGGGACCAGGCTTAAACAAAAAAGAATGTGAACGATATTTGATTTCGGAGATTTACACCTTTATCACAGATGATGAAAATTATAAGGATCCGGACAAAATTCTAGATATTAAAGAGTCAAAATATATTGAAGTGTGTGTAACTAGCCCTAAAATAGATGTAAAATTCCTATTAGCAGATCATATTCAGTCAAAAGCTTTATGAAAACTATTTTTTCCCAAGATAAAAATATTAGATCACATAAAACAAAAATTGTCAAAGCTTTTGAAGTATTTTTAAACGATTTTACTTCAATATCAAAAGCAGCAATGTTGTTTATGTACACTGATATAATAGAACCATTTTTTGTGGGTGATTCAAAGGTACGAGTTCTAAATTTTATTGAAACAAAAAACTCTTTTGAATCAACAATAATCAAATATAAACGTATACAATATCATAATGTTGGAAAAAAAGTTTTTGATAACATATCCATAAAACTAGCTGATAAATTTGGATTTGATATAAATTTTAGCAGGAGTGTAATACCTACAAAAATATTATTACATTTTATAAAAAATTAATATAAATAAAGAGAAATCGTTACACTCTAATTATTAATCAATGAACCGTCATTATATTAAATACTATTTATCTCAAACAGGGGATAATATTGAAGAAATAGGACCCCTGTTTCATTCGGCTGTAAATTATCAGAGAGGCCGAGGATTAGGAGACGTTTTCGGAGGTTTATTTCGCTATATAAAGCCTATATTATCATCAGGTCTAAATTTTTTACAAAAACAAGCAGTTTCAAGTGGAATTGGTGTTTTATCAGATATTGCGTCAGGAGCAAATCCGAAAGAAGTGTTACAAGATAGAGGTAAAGAAGCATTGACAAATCTGAGACGCGAAGCTGTGAATAAACTGCATACGATGTATGGTTCAGGTAAAAGGAGGGCTATAAAAAGAAAGAATTCTACAAAACCCAGTCATTTGCGTCTCAAATTGAAGAGACGTAAAGTTAAAAGAAGAAGCAAAAATAAAAAACGAGTATTAGACATTTTTGATTAAAGATGTTGGAGTGCATGAAGTCAGAGTTAGATATATTTAGTTCACCACCTATTCAATCAAGTATCTTAAAATCAGAAGAAGTTGCTTATAATCCAATTGCTTCTTTAGATAATTCTTCGACTATAGAATTTGTTTCTTTGGGTCATGGCGATACGTATAGAGATTTGTCATCAACATATTTAAAATTAAAAATACAAATATTAAAGAAAGATGGATCAGTGTGGAATGATGATAAAGATACTTCTACACCTCCTAAATTAATAGCCCAGCCGGCAATTGTTAACAATTTATTACATTCTATGATTAAACAATGCAATGTTCAGTTAAATGGTAAAAATATTACTTCATCTGACAACAATTATAATTATAGAGCTTACATCGAGTCTTTACTTAACTATGGAAATGATGCTGCCAATACCCATTTAGAATGTGCTGGTTGGTCGTAAGATAAACATGATGTAGGAAAATCTGGAAATAGTGGTGCCTCAGAACGTAAAAAACAATATAATAATAGTGGTGTTGTTGAATTGATGGGTAAACTCCATGTTGATATGTTTAATCAACCCACATTATTAATAAATGGTGGGGATGTCAGAGTTTTGCTAACTTTGGAAGAACCAGATTTTTACTTTTTCTCTGACGATAATGATGAAAGTCAAATGAAAATAATTGAAGCTACATTATTTATGAGACATGTCACAGTAAATCCTAGTATTTTACTTGCACATAATGCTGTTTTACAAAAGGCGAATGCAAAATACAATTACAAACGTGTTGAAATAAAATCATTCACAGTACCATCAAGTAGTACTAATATATCGCTTGACAATGTTTTCATAGGACAACTACCCAATACTCTACTATTTTGCATCACAGATAATGAAGCTTTTACTGGAAAACGTTCAAAAAATCCTTTTAATTTCAAACATTTTGAGGTGACACAATTTATGCTATATGTTAATGGCGTTCAAATACCGAATTTACCAATTGAAACTAGTTTTGCTGACAAACATCGTTTTGATACACGTGCATATTATACCCTCTTTAATGGAATTGGAATTCATCACTCGGACAGAGGCCATCAAATCACAAAATCAATGTTCAGCAAAGGTTTTTACATTCTTGCATTCGATTTGACTCCAGATTTATCAGGAAATAATTCGTGTCAAAGTTTATTGAACCAAGGCACTGTTAGAATTGAAGCCAAGTTTTCCAGAGCATTAAATACGACTGTAACATGTCTTGTTTATGGAGAGTTTGATGGGAGTTTACAAATTGATAAGAATCGAAACGTATATACAAACCTATAAATAGGGTGGAATAGAAAATTTAATACATTTTAAAATTGACAGTTAAATAAACAACAACAATATGGTTTATAAAAATTATGCATTAGTTGATATGAGTTTCTGCTCTAATAATAAGAATACGATATTCGTTAAATCTATTAGTATTACTAGAATAAAAGAGTCTTGTAAAATTTTTCGTAAGGAATTTAAATATCAATATCCAACAACAGATGGAATAAATGATATCGATAAAAGTGACAATTATGTATTTGGAAATTTTTCAAATGAACAGACAACTAATGAACTTCAAAATATATTTAAGAAAATTGATATTTTATTCACAAACGGTAAGATCAAAACCGAATTTTTAAAACATTTCGTGTAAGCAGATATAAAAGTAATTGATTTTTAAACTCTGGAATAATATGGATACATTTCAAATTGTTAATGTACTAAAATGCAACAAATATACTAGAAAATATTTTAAAGTAGTTTTTGCCATAAATAAAATTCCGAAATTTATTAAAAGACCTGCAATAATTGTTGTAAATACAGATCCTTCCACAAAACCTGGCGCTCATTGGATAGCAATTTTATGTCCATCTGTGGGTTGTATAGAATACTTTGACTCATATGGTCGTCGACCTTTACAAAACGAGTTTTTGCAATTTTTAAAACGTAATTCATTATGTCATATTGTAAACGGCTGAAGGTTACAGAGCTCATTTTCGGATGTATGCGGTAATTATTGTTGTGTTTATTTATGGTACAGATGTAATGGCAAAAGCATGCAACGTTTTTTAAATAGTTTTGATAGATATAATTTTGAAAGAAATGATAAACATATTTTAACAGAGTTTAAAAAAATTATTAAACATACAAACAAACATAATAATAAAAAATACCAAAACAAATTGCAAATGTGCAGATCTGGAAATGTATAAATGCGTGTACATTTTAACAAAAGTTTTCATTTTCTACTAAAATGAGTGCTGCAAAGGAGACCAGAAAACGAAATTCTTCAGAAGGAATTAAAACAACAGAAAAGAAGGTCCGTCAAAAGTCAAGCAATATACCAAAAAATTTATTATTGGCTTATACTTACTTCCTAAATGAACAGCATACCTGTAAAGTTGTTGTTGGATTCTGCGCAGATACGTTTGAGGCAGAAATTATCTTTCATCGTGTAAAGGAAATTCCTATATATATTTCTTTTAAAGAGTGGGAAAATTATTTTAATAATTTCAAAAAATTAGAAGAAAAAGTTTCTACAAATGATGTCGAATTTTTAGACGCTCTTCTAGAAAATATTGATGCAAAAAATACAACAAAATCGATATTAAACTTTACTTGGGACAACGAAAATAATAACAACAAAAAAATTGTTGCATTGTTTAAAAAAGAATGTAACCAATATTTAAATATAGTCGACTTTTTAAATATTGTTATCAGTTACAACAACAATGATATATTCAACATAAAAAAATATTTCAACAAATATTTGGAAAAATGTAAAGACAAAGCTGTATTTCAATTATCATATGATGACTATTACATTCCAATGGAACTTTCACATGTACACTGCAACTATTCCCGATTATTTTTCGAAATACCAATATACTGTTCCAGTAAATTATTTGAAAATCTTATAAAAATTAATTTTAATATTGAAATGTAAAAATTTTTTTTTTGAATTTAATAAAAAATATATAAAATTTAATAATCTATTTTATTATTTTATAACATGTACATATACATATTCATACAATTTTGAACAGCACATTTATTATTTTTATTTTTGGTGTAGTGGATTTCACAATAAACCTCATATGTTCTTAAAGAGTTTGTAGACACTAATAACTTTTGTGTACCTTTTGGTTTGGAATGAAACACTTTATCTGTACTGTTATTAATTCTACTTTTGTCTTTATTATTCATTAAATTATTTTATTTTATTCATTAATTATTATTTAATTTATTTATTTATATAACTATTTATATTATCTTTATTACATTTAATTATTTATATGATATTTATCATATTTAATTTATTTTAATGTTATTCGTAATTTCTGAATATTACATCTGCTTTTTGTCTATAACAATTAACGATCTATTTAACAAATTACAATTTCGAGCTCTTAACTTTTTGAGTATACACGATCGAATGAATATAATTCCAGAGTTGAAAAATCAATTACTTTTATTATTTAGAGACTTATAATTTTATTCTCTCTGTTACTGCATTGTAATTAATTAATAAAGACAATAATGTACAATGTCTGAACAGAATGTGTATACAGGGTGTACCCAACATTACCCCCCTTATGGATCGGAAACTAGTTTTCGAAAGTGATTGACGTTATACCGAATGCGGGTTTTAACCTGTCGATGCTAATCGTCTGGTTTTTACCATTGACGTCAATTACATAAGTTTTTCTCATTTTTCGAACTATTTTGTAAGGGCCGGCGTATGGGTTTGTGAGTGGTCCTCTGACCTTGTCGACTCTAACAAAAACGTGTGTACAAGTTTCCATTGATTTTGGGACGAAAATGTCGTTTTGTTTATGAGCCCTCGGAGGCGTTGGCATAATTTCTCGCATATTGTTTCTGAGATTGATTATAAATTGTGGGTCGTCGGGTTTGGTTTGTGAATTTGATATGAAAAATTCGCCTGGAACCACGATTGATTGCCCATATACCAAATCGGCCGGACTACAATTTATGTCCTCTTTTACCGAGCTTCTAATTCCCATAAGGACAGTTGGGAGTTCGAAACTCCAGTGTATGGTGTTGCATCGAGCTTTTATGGCTGCTTTTAATTGGCGGTGAAAGCGTTCTACCATTCCGTTTGCTTTGGGATTATACGACGTGGTACGGATTCTGTTTAAACCGATTAATTTGCATAACTCCCTGATTAGTTTTGATTCAAATTGACCTCCCTGATCGGTCGTGATAACTGACGGAATCCCGAATCTCGTCACGTAATTTTGATAAAAAGTTGTAGCAACTGTGAGTGCGGTCATGTCCTTCATTGGCATACCTTCGGGCCACCGAGTAAATCGATCGACAGTGGTTAAGACGTATGTTAAACCGTTTGAAGTTGGAAGTGGTCCGACAATGTCGACGTGCACGTGTTGGAACCGGCCACTGGGTTGTTCGAATTTACCGAAAGGCGACTTTATGTGACGGCTAACCTTTGAACGTTGGCATCCTAAACACGATTTTGCCCAGTAGCCTACGTCGACGTTCATTTGCGGCCAAAAATATTTTGCACTGACTAGTTTGCGTGTTGCACGTACGCCAGGGTGCGATAATCCGTGAAGAGACTTGAAAATTTCCTGTCTCAGCGTTTTTGGGACGAATGGTCGATTATGTTTATTCGATACGTCAAACCAAATTTTGTCGTTGCAGTCCGGGATTTTAACCAGCTTTAGCTGAATTTTTGATAATTTTGGCGGATTCTGAATTAATTTCTGTAGCTCTTCATCTTTCTTTTGGATCTTTGGCAGATCTCTTAAGGAAAATGATGCTATTTCGTGTTGTTCATTGAAGCGTGAAAGGCAGTCGCTCACCACATTATTCTTGCCTTTTATATGTTGTATGTAGTTAGTGAATTGGGAGATATAGTCTAGGTGACGTATCTGTCGTGGGCTGCGTTCGGATTTCGAACTTATTGCTGTGCATAGCGGTTTGTGATCGGTATATATAGAGAACTGTCTTCCTTCTACAAAATACCGAAAATGTTTTATAGCCGAATAGATACCGAGTAATTCTCTAATGAATGCAGAGTATTTTGTTTCTGTTAGCGTGAGCTTTCTTGAAAAAAAACCGAGGGGTTCCCAGCCGTTGTTGGTGTATTGTTGTATTCGACGCATCAGTGGTAATGTTATACTTTGCATTTTCGCGTGGGTGAGCTAGTAGTGTAGCGTTAGCAAGTTTATTTTTAACCTCGTTGAATTTCGCGTTACATTCGTCGGGCCAAGAGAATTTTTTTTTCTTATTTTCTTTCTTTAACAACCTTGCTAGTTGGGCAAGAAATCTAAGCCGTTGGTAACTTCGTTTAGGAATCTTTGAAAAGTTTGAGCCGAGTTTCTCAATCCATAAGGCATACGTGTAAACTAGTATAAGCCGAATGGAGTAGTGATCGCGGTTTTTATCCACTTTGATCATTATTGCATTTACTTGCAGCGTTGTTGTGTTATCAATTAATCTGCGATTTTTTGATCGATCAATAAATTATATTTGGACAAATAATCCGCGCCGATAATCGGTTTATTAACCGCTGCAAGTATGAATGGGTGTGTGAACGATCGTCGTAGTCCGAGAGTTAGTTTTAGTAGTTTGGTTCCGTATGTTGCTATGGGCGTGCCATTTGCAGCCTATAAGGCGCATGTCGGATCTTTATTTCCATGTGGAAATATATTATATGGAACTACTGAAATTTCGGCTCCCGAATCAATTAAAAATTGGAGTGAATTTTCTTCATCTCTAACAAAAAGACGGCGAGATTTGATTGTTCCACTGTTTGCCGCGGTGACAGTGGATTTTATTAGTTTAAATCTTTCGTGTTTGATTGCGCGGTACCGTTCGATTTGAACGTACATGGCTCTCTACACTTCCGTGCGTTAGTCTCGAATTTTCTATGAAAATAGCAAAATTTTGAAGTATCTCGTGAATCGGATTTTGACTTTTGTCTGTAACGCGATTGAAAATTTTCATTAGAACGCGACAATGATCTTCTCGACCATCATTATTACGATTGAGTTGTGACAACATTCTTTTGATTTCGCTTAACTCTTTGGTGAGTTTTTGTTCTACCGGTGTTAATGGTGTTGATTTAGTGCGTGACGTGTGCGAAAGTGATGCCTGTGCTGGTTGGTTGAGTGACTTCCCAAATTTTGTCAGCTATAGGTAATATTTCGTCGATGGTTTTGTCAGCCCATGGTGCAACAGAAGCTCTTAAAGATTGCGGTAATCGCTTTAACCAAATTCTTTTAAGTAGTTCTTTGTCAATTAATTGCGAGTCTCCTGCTTGATTGGACAGTACCCGATAGAATTCCGAAGGACTGACATCTCCGATTTCGTTAAAGTTAGATAGTAAATTGTCTAATCTTTTTTCGTTAGATAAGCTGTGTCTTTCGACTAACGCTTTTTTTAAAATATTGTATTTTGAAACCGCAGGGTCAGGATTTTTTAAAATGTCGAAAACCGACAGTGCAATATCTTGTGGGAGTGCGGCCAGAGTATGATTAAATTTATCATCATCTTTGATGGATTTGTGCAATTCAAATTGACTTTCCGCTATAATGAACCATAGCGCCGGATTTTTGTCGAAGAACGGAGCTAATTTAATACGCGTTATTGTATTAATTTACTTATTTTCGGTTGTTATTGGCGGTTGTTGGTCGTTGGTCGACATAATTGTAAATTTGTACAATAAAAATTGTTAATTTTACGATAAAATTTATTTTAAATGCCGCACCCTAAAATAGTTCGAAAAAGTTCTAATTATGTATACTAAAAAGGTTTGTAATGACGAAGCACCTTAACTATAATCAAAAAAATTTTGTAAATGACGAGCACTTTAATTATAGTCAAACAATTTTGTTATCTATATTAAAAAAAATATATATATATTTTTTTTTTTTGTATACACAATTTTTAAGTATTTTTCAATTTTTAAGTACTATATATAAATACTATATATATATATATATACTATATATAAATGAATGACGATGCACCCTGTATATATTCTGCTCCAAAAAAAAATATTTTTCGGTATAAAATTTTTGTTTAATTTTTGGCCGTTTATATATGTATATATGTATAATTTGAAAATATTGTTTTGTAATATATATATGTGTATTATTTAATAAATTGTAAGATTTCTTGACAATGCGTTTGTGAGCTAAAATTTTATAGTATATGACGTATATATTATATTCATGCCGGAATAACAATTATCGCAATATGGATCGTCGATTTTGTATACTCGATTACAAAAATTTTATATAATTATTTTAGTTAGAGCGTATTTTATTAATAGAAAAAAAATATTCTTATTGTATGTTTTATTATTTCTATTATGGAAATTATATAAGCACAATTTTGTGTAATTATTGAAATCAAAGTAAAATTTTGTATCAAAGTATGCAAAGTATAATTTTGTATTGTAACTAATTCAATAATAATGCAATATGTAGGTAAAAATTGAAATCTGTGATATTTTGTTTGAAATATTACTCTTTTAAATTAACTTATAAGTTACATTTTTACAAGTAACATGTTTCACCAAAATTTAAATTAATTAATTCGAAAAAACCTTTTTTTTTTAAGTATAGTTTAATTTTCAAAATAATAAAAAACTGCAACTTTCGGTTAATCATATTATATAAAATGTTCTTTACATATAAATTTGTCATAAAATTATATTTTCATATAACATTCTACCATCTGGATGACCTTTGGTTGTCTTTCAGGAATCTGATGATCGGTTTTTAATTGTTCGTTAGTTGACTTTGTGTTGTCCTTGGTACTTTTATTTATCTATAGCGCGTTGTTACACTGTTTTTATGCGCGTGTTTCTTTTATGGGGTGTTTATTATTTTTCCCCGTCGGGGTCACCAATTGTAGACACTAATAACTTTTGTGTACCTTTTGGTTTGGAATGAAACACATTATCTGTACTGTTATTAATTCTACTTTTGTCTTTATTATTAATTAAATTATTTTATTTAATTCATTAATTATTATTTAATTTATTTATTTATATAACTATTTATATTATCTTTATTACATTTAATTATTTATATGATATTTATCATATTTAATTTATTTTAATGTTATTCGTTATTTCTGAATATTACATGTGCTTTTTGTCTATAATAATTAACGATCTATTTAACAAATTACAATTTCGAGCTCTTAACTTTTTGAGTATACACGATCGAATGAATATAATACGATAAAGTTAACGTCTTCTAATTTGAATTATTATTTAGAGACTTATAATTTTATTCCCTCTGTTACTGCATTGTAATTAATTAATAAAGACAATAATGTACAATGTCTGTTAACAGAATGTGTATACAGGGTGTACCCAACTAGTTTAATTTAGGTATATCAAATTCAAGCACTATAATCTCTGTTGATGTTTGTAAGTATTGACGTAAAAAACTTTTTTCTGCAATCCTTTAACATAAATTTTATGGTTGGCATAAGTTTTCAAAATATTTGGAAGTTCGTTGTAAGAAATTAAACCATCATTCCACTGCAAATTGTTGATATTGTTATATATGTAAAGGCCTTGTTGTGTACTTTCATCATTTAGTTCTTCTTGAGGAAAGGGTATGGTTTGAAAGAAAATAGTGTTGGAACTAGAGACCCTTGTTGAAGTACGGCCATTTTCTTAACAAAATGGTGACGTCCGTTTCCTAGTACAAACTGAAGATCAACAAAACATATTAATTTTCCCATTATTTTTTATTATTGTTATTGTGCAGTTAATAAGCAAACGCTCTTTGTGAAATGTAAAATGCAAATAAATAAAAAACACATATTTTTTATATTTAATATATTTTTTCTCTAACAAAAAAAAAGTTTTTTTATTACAAATATCAATACATTAAAATTTTATGATTATTACATTTAACATTTTATTATTACGGTAGTTCCATTTTAATTTATATTTTTTAAATTTTCGTTATTACATTTAATTTTGGAATTGATATCCATATGGGATTGTTGCAAAATCGTCTCCGACACACACTCTTTTGGTAAAAGTAAATCCAAATTTTTTGCTCTCACTTTCTGTAACGACAACAAAATTCTTTTTTCTTTTTATTTTTTTGGCATCATGTATTGTGTATAAACCAGTATTCGATGGATCCATAATCAATTTTTTTAAATTATTGAAATTTAAAATTTTCTTGTTGTTTATATTTATACTGCATGTTACCCCCTTACATTTCGCAACTTCCCCCGTTTTTTTGGTTTCTGGATTAAATTATTTGTAGGCATAACATTTAGGACCGGTTGCAACGAATTCAGTAATAAATGTTCTTGGGCCATAATCTGCTAATTCGTCAGTAAATTCTCCCAAGAAGTTACCTGTGGTAGGTTTATATGAGGAATTTTTATTTTCAACAAAGATAATGGAATCTGTATCACAATACAGAACATTCTTTCCTATCTTATACAATTCCTCATACAATTTTAATCGAGCATGTGCCGTTGTAAATATACCTACAGTTAGGGAAACATGTTTAAGCGGTGGGGCACACTCAATGTATGTATATTTCCACTTAACCCATATTTGTTCTTTTCCAGCTATATACAAATCTTCAATTTCTACACCGGGCGAATGCACAAGTTTCTGGAATTCATCAATTGAAGATATTACGCTGGTTTGATTCATTTCATTTTTCTGAATTAGTTTCCCCCAAAGCGAATTAAGGCATAACTTTGCGGTGTTTCGATAAGATGGGTTTGGATTCATTTTGGATTTATCCAATAGAACATTTTCAGTATTAAAATATTTTTTAATATATTCATTCTGCTCCTCTAGAGTGTTACATTCTCTTGGAAAACCTGTTGCTTCCTGTTTGAGTTTTATGAAACTATTCATGTACTCTGCAAACAAACCTCCTGTTTTGGTAATAGGATCATATATAGTTGTTTGGTATTCCCATACTTCAAACAATTCCACAATTGTATAACCTTTATCTAAACTTATATTAATTTCTATAGAAGCCCATGTACCAATTAAACTACGTTCGTCCGTATTGTGTGTACAATTTTCTAATACATTTTCGGTCTCACCGCACGTCCTGCACAGTACAAAAAGTAATTTATTGTTTATTCTTGAAGGTAAAACAGGTATAAACAAATCTTTTGGAGGTAAGATGCTACATTTTATTATACCGTCAATATTAGTTATATCGGCGATATTCTTACATTCCTCTCTATTATAAATTTTAGGATGCCCAATAGGATATTTACAATTCTTATTTACAAAAGGGTATAAAGAAGTAAAATCCAAATATCGAATTTTGTCACCAGGTTTTATTTTATGATGTAGCTTGAACACTTCAGTACGCCCTCCAAATATTGCATCACGAGGTTGTAAAGAACTATACAAAATTAACGGATTTGTGTCCAGTAGATTACTTTCCTTAGGGTTTTCTTTTAAATATTTTTTGAAATCACATTCCCATATGGTTTTTACAATAAAATTTTTATTTTTTAAATAATCAAGTCTATAAGAAAGATTATTGTATTTATCATCAAATGTAACTCCATGGTTGAATGCAAATCTATTATAAAAGCATTTGTATGGGAATTATAGCCATCGACTTGGATATTACCACAATTTGGTAACATTACTTCATAATTTACCCATTACATTTTTCATTCTCGTATACTAACCATTTCAAACCTATAAATGATTGATTTTGTTTTGAAGAATAATTATTAGTAGGTACAATACCCATTGTATTCTTTTTAAGGAATTTTTTTCTATAAACAAGCATTACAGCTTGAGCTATAGTAAAGCTTTCTAGGAAAGGGTTTACATCCATTAATAATATAAAATCAGTCATAAATTTAATACAACCTTTCCTAAGTATATTAACATCCCCTTGGCAATATTTTATTAACTCCAGTCGGTTATTATAAACATAACCAGAACTTTTTAAATCTTGCCACCACTTTTTAAAATTTTTTAATTCGATTAAATTTAAAGCCTGCGTAGCAAACATATTTTGATCAGGATTTTCTCCTATATATGTATAATTTTTATCAGTATTGAAATAATGAGGGTAATCGCCTTTGCAAATTGCTTGCAAACCAAATGTTTTAGGAAATTTTGACAATGGCATTGACAAAAAATTTAATGAATCAATAAATGAAATGTGAGTATTAAAAGTTATTTTTAGAATTTTAAAACCCCCCATAATTGGTTTAATAGATTTATTTCTTTTTAATAACTCTGATACTATAAACATCCCATCGTAACTTTTAAAATCCCATCGTAACTTTTTGTTGTGTACAAATCCACAAAACATTCATGGCTCTTCTCCACTAATTTTTTACAAATATCACAATATTTTTCATCACAAGAATGTGGTTTATAGTTTCTTTTACGCAAATCATGAAATTTGAAACATTTTTCACATACTTTGATCATATCGCAAATAGAAGCCCTACCATATTTTGTTTTTTTATGGTTCTCGAAACATTGAGTACCCCTAAAAGTCCTTAGACAAGTGTTGCATTTACATGCAGTAGTGACGAAGTCACATGGAGGGTTTGTCCGACAATACTTGCATAGTTCCTGACAATTGTGTATATTTGAATACAAAATATTGCAAAAGCTACATTGGTATTTTTTTCCAAAAAATGATTTAACATTTTTCAAAGTGACGTAGTGCTTCGATTTTTCAAAATAGAACAAATTTATAACCTTTACACCCTTTTCTTGAATTTTTACGACTTTAGTAAAATCGTTTTTATCAATATTGCTGTTTTATAATATTAAAATCAGGCAAAACCATTTGGAATTTAAAAATATCCTCGATATTAAAGTCATCATCTGATCCTCTGCTAACTTTAGCTTTTTTGATCAGTTTTTCAACTCCCTGGCGTAATAATTTTGAATTTTTACGCAAACATTTTTTCAATGCTACGTTATTATTACTTGCAAAACAATTACCTATAATAATTGACTTAGGTAAACAATTATTATTAGATTCACGACCTACATCGATTATACTTGTTTTGCGTTTCAAAATTTGTGCTTCTGTCATGTTGGTCAAATTTAAACGTCCTTTACCGCTATGTACTTGTATCTTTTACTGAAATCTCAATCAAATCAGTTGAATGAAAGGCTTCATTTGATTGTATAACAGCACCTAACAAATCCGTGATCATTTCCGAATTTATACTTGAAATTTTCTTGAACGACAATCCAATAGGTCTAGTATTTTCAATAGATGGAATTGAAATTTGAAGACCCATTAAATCGTCTTTTGAAAAGTCCGATTTAACAATGGATAAAATGTGCCTAAAGCAAGTGTCTAGCCACTCAGTAATCGTGTCAAAGTCTTCACTATAGTCGTTTAATTTAAACACAATGTCCTTATTACTAACTTTAAACTTAGGACTAAATCCTACTTTTTGCTTAATAATATTAACATATTGCTTACCACCGCGGCCCATCTGCTCATTTGAAGATGAAATTGTGGAATTTGTATGTTGTTTTTGTTGTACTAAACCTCCACTAGTACTTGGGATTGCTGGTGGTTGTTGTTCTTGGTGCACTAAACCTCCACTAGTACTTGGGATTGCTGGTGGTTGTTGTTCTTGTTGCACTAAACCTCCACTAGTACTTGAGATTGCTGGTTGTTCTTGTTGTTGTAGTTGCACCAAACTTGCGATTTCCGAACTGTTTCTAATAATGCCCTGAAGTTGGTTCATCAGTGCTGAAGCTTTTTCTATAACTTCAGCAAGTTGATTCGATAAATTGTTGATATTCTTAAAATGAAGATTTGTGGGAGTGCCATACAGATGGAGTGTTACAAAATCTATATTTGATGGACACCCAAAAGTACTATTTAAATTTTAAAAGCTGCTGTTTTTATTTGGACAGTCAACAGGACTTATGCAAAGAATTCACCACAAGGGACATTTTGATATGGTGCGGAGAAAACTTTGACAACATGGAACTTGAAATAGATCCCATCTATGATATTTCTTTTATTTAAGAAATTCTTGAATTAAAAAAAAAAACAAGTTAAATATTATATAAAAAAAATTTATTTTATAAATTTTATGAAAAACAAAATATAATGTAAAATAATAATCGTAATTTATAAATTTAATATAAAAAAATATTTTAATTTTTAATACCTTGATATTTATATTGTGTGGCACTACTCCTTTTTTTCAGAAAAAAAAACTTTCAAATAACCGACCAAAAAATTGGATATAAGTTAAACTGTTTTTTTGTACTTACCATCAGTTACTTATTGAAAATATCAAAAAAACAATATTTAAAGCAAAACCTTTTGAAAATATAAAAAAAGCAATGGTAAGTTAATATTATATTAAATATTATATTAAATACATATATATATATATTTAAATCATCTTCTATTAACTCTACAAGCAAATTTTCTGGAAACACTCAACAAGTTGGGACAAAGTTCATCTGACCTGAAACCGATTCTCAGGACGGTCGACTTAATAAAAGGAAAGGAATATAAGATCTTTAACATTTCTAGGGTAAAGACAAAATATGGCGAAAAATACCTTGCGGACTTGGGGACACATGTTTTCTTTCTACCGAATAGATTTTCGGATCATAAACTACCCCTAAATTCAAAAGTACCGGACAACTTTTATATGGTGGCAGAAACAAATGAAAGATCTGATAATTTAAGTTATCGATTTATTGTGAAGGAAAACAACAAATAATAAACCAGGCAGAAAGTTGAACAAAAATAAATAAACCAGAAAGTTAAATAAAATTTTTCTTTTTATTACAAATACAAAAAAATATACAAATTAAAATCTATTAAATATTTTTCTTTAGTACATACATATTAACAAAAAAAAAAATAAAACTGATTATATTCTTTTTTTTACAAAATAAAATGTTCATACATATATTCTATTCTAATCTGTGTTTTTTTTTAATTAAAGTTGTTTTTTTTCCTAATTGTTTTGTTGTTGTATTTATTCTCTGCATGCAGCTTTTGTTATTGTTTTATTTACAGGAAACCCCAAAATTATTTATATCTGAAATAAAAAATATGAATAAAAAAAATTCTGTTTTAAAATAAGAAAAAATAAGAAATTGTTTTGTTTTCAAAATTAATTTATTGTATTTTATTCAAAAAAAATTATACGAAAAATTATGAAAAATATTTTTTTGTTGTGTTCTGCTGTAGTATTTTTTCTTTTAATTTCACTATTGGGATTCTAATTCTAAACTCGAAAAAAATAATGAAACATTTTCTGTAAATTTTTCTACAAAAATAAAGTTTATTCCTTAACTTTTATTATATTATTTGTCATCCAAAATGTTTCACTTTGATCACTGGAAAAAAATATTTTTGTTAATCTATTGTTTTTTTTTCTGATTACAATCAAAGTTTACTTACCCTCAATATAGAAAATATATACATATATAATATGAAGCTCGGAAGAAAAATCTAAAAATAATTTACATTGTTGTGAATTGAAGCACCCAGTACTTCAATTCACAACCAAAAAACAGCTAACTAAATTATTTTGAAATAATATAAAATTATTAATTAAATTTTCAAAATAATTAAAAATTAAATTAGAACAAAATTTTGAAGAGTTGATTGGCTAACCAAAATATCGCATGCGATATTTTGGAAAACCAAAAAGCTCTTCAACCAAATAAAATAGCTGTTTTTTGGTAGTAAAAATTAAGTTTACTTTGGGGTGTCAAGTAGACACCAATTAAATTAATTAAAAAGTTTACTTCGGGGTGTCAAGAAGACACCAACTAATTAAAGTAAAAAAAAGTCTAATTTGGGTTTCAATTAGATACTATAAATTATAATAATAAAAAGTATAATAAAAATAGCTGTTTTAATTAAAGTTTAAAGAATTTATTGAATAAAGTCAAAGTAATTCAAACCAGTTAAAATTGTATAATTGGTTTTAAATAAATAAATAAAAATCTAAAGTAATTAATAAAATAAATTTATAACTATAAATAAATTAATAAATTAATAAATAGGAAATATTAATGGTGAATAAATAAAAATAAATTTAACAGAACAAGATTAGTGTTTTTATTTGGTAATAAGAAAGTGTTTTATTTGAAAAGAACATAATAGTAAAAGGTAATTTTACTACAACATATGCATATCACTGCTAAGCGACGAAAAATATTTATAATACAAGAACCTATTTTATATATTCTATCAATTATTTATTATGTATAAATTAATTAATTTGTGATAAAATCGAAAAACATTTGAATTTGTATAATCAAATTAAACATAAATCTTGTATTTGACCTTGTATTTTAATATTAGTATTAATCTGACAAAAATATAATATCAAGTTTATATTATTAAGTAATCTGAATAGAAATCTTAATTTTTTTTGTTGACAAAAAATAGGTTATTCAACTCAATAATATATTTTACATTTGCAATACAGGTTTCAATATAATGACGTTTTTTTTTTTGTTATTGTGTATGAATATTAGTGTATTTTTTTTCTGTTATTTTCATTAATATTGTATAATCAAAATAAAGCTTAAGCTTTCACTTGACCTTGTATTTAAATATTAGTATCAATCTGAAAAAAAATATAATATCAAGTTCATACATTAAATAATCTGAACATAGAAATTTTAAATTTTTCTGTAGACAAACAGTAGGTTATTCAACTGAATAATATATTTTACATTTGCAAGACATGTTTTCAATATTATGACGATTTTTTTTTCTTGTTTTATATAATGTACGAATATTACAAATAACTTCTGAACCATTCTAGCGCCTGTTACCTTTGTTTTATTTGCAAAGGCGGGACTATAGTTATTGCGAATAAGCACAAAACAAAAATACAAAAATTATTTATATGCGCGGACGCAATACTATTAGAAAAAATCACAAATACACAAATATTCGGGAAATATCATCAAAAAGATCATCAACTACGACGCCCACTCTAACAGACTTGCTTACAGTTTTTGGTTAGTCACCATACAAATCTATACTAAAATCATTTTTACACTAGCGGTACATCCAGAGCATTTTTACTTCAGCGGTACATCCAGATCTGTACATTATTTACAGACTGCACGGCAAGCCCAACCCACGAATTCATATTCTGACCAACCAAAAATACAGAAAGACTAGCCGTCTCTCATCACCTGTCTCTTTATTACACACAGCAAGTATTATTTCTAGAACGGTTGTGTGATTTTGGCTTCTGTTAAGCATGTCGTCACTATTGTACGTAGTATATAATTCGATCTAAGGCGGGCTTTATACTACTCACGTATTTTCCTAATTCAATAACAGAAAATTATTTTTTTTTTTTCTAATCAAAAGTTAATTTTATTTATAAATTCTAATTATGCCTTGCAAGTGCAATAAAAACGTTGAAAGAAACGATGTTAAAATACAGTGTGCAGTTTGTAAATTTTATTTTCACGCAAAATGTTTAAATTTAAAAGAATCTTATGTTAATTTTCTGAAAAAAACAACCAAGAATTTCGATGCGATCAATGTCAATCTCTTCGCCGTGCTTCTCTTCTTGATTTACCTATACCATCAAATGGCATATCATCTAATTTAACACCAAAAAACTGTGAAAGTGTAACTCGCGAGAATTCTGATACACCTACACTAATAATGTCTACCACCCATGACAATTTGAGTTCCAATATAACACTACAACGTATTTTTAAAGAAATTGTTGATCTAAAAGCTGTTAATAGCAATGCTTTGGCTCTTATTAATTCTCTCCAAGCTGACAACAAAAGTCTAAATAAAAAAATTGCCGATTTAAAAGATAAAGTCAACGACCTCGAGCAAAAGAAAAAGAAAAAAGTTGTCGAAATCGTCGGAGTCAACAATGTTACAATTACTAATGCATTGGACTTGGCGCTTACAGTTTTTAATGTTGGCCTTGGTGAGAACGTAAGAAAAGAAGAAATACAACAGTGTTATATTAAGAAAGCAAAGAGAAATTTGTCAACATTATCATCAGCTGTGAGTAATATTGCAAATATAATCTGTGTCAAATTTTCATCTGTATTGACCAAACAACGTTTAATTAAAAAAAAGTCTTCATGTAAAGGTAATTTAAATACCGAGAAAATTTTCAACAGTGAGCGCATTTCTTCTATCTACATTAATGAAAGCTTGACTTTTTACTCTCGATCATTATTTAAAGCGGCAAAAAAATGTAAAGAAAATCTTAGATTTAAATTTTTATGGTTTAGAAATGGCTGTATCTTTTTGCAAAAAAATGAGAATACTAAATTATTTGTGATTAAGTCTTTTGAGGATCTAGATATTCTTAATTCTTAATAATAAATTTATTTTAAAAAATTAAAAAATATATATGTTCAATAATAACTTAAACGATCCTCTACTTAATCACAATAATAGTATTAACAATAATAATAATAATAATAATGATCTTAATGATAGTTTTTCTAGTATGAGTAATATTTATAGCAATTCTAGTTCTTTTGATAAATTTACAATTTTGCATCAAAATATTAGAAGTATTAGGAAAAATTTCGATATTTTGCTAGCTCATTTAGAATCTCTATCGGAATTACCTGATTTTTTATTTCTATCAGAAATATGGATCTATGATAACGAAATTGATACTTTTAAAATACCAGGATATAATTTATTTTCATGTTGTAATAATTCTTATGCGTCAGGTGGAGTTTGTGTTTTTTAAAGTCAATTTATATGTGTCAATCGGTTTCATATAACTGGTGTAGCGCAGATATTATGAAAGTTAATTGTAAAATTGATAATGAGAACATTACTTTTTTGTGTATTTATCGATTTAATGGAGATGGAAATGCTTTTTTGGTGGAACTCAATAATTATTTGGGTTTATTAAATGATAAAAACCTAATTTTAGTTGGTGATTTAAATTTGGATATTTTAGAAAATATTCCTATTATTGATAAATATCTTTTTTTATTAGCTTCTAACGGTTTAGAGTGTTTTATCGATAAACCAACGCGTTTTTCCAATTCTTCTGTTTCATGTATTCATCATTTTTGCTAGGTTTGATTGTAAAAATAATATCGTTAATTCATGTGTAGGTTCAGTTTTAGATTTGAAAATCACTGATCACTGTATGACATCACTATGTTTTAATAAATTATTTAATAATAAAAGTAATAATACTAAAGTTTATTTAACTAGAAAGATTGATTATACTAAATTGAATAATTTGCTTGTTTTTGAAAATTGGGACAGTGTCTATGGTGAACGTGATCCTTCTAAATGTCATGACAACTTCATTGATATTTTGTCTAATCATATTAATAATTGTTCTTTAGTTTCAAAAAATCTATCTCATTTTAAACCGTTAAAGCCTTGGATGAATAAAAATTACTAGAAAAAATTAGTTTTAAAAATAAAATCAGACATAAATTACTTAAGCATCCAAATAATGTTAGGCTTTTAAATTTTTATACTAAAACTTGCAAAAAAGTCGCGATTGATATTGAAAACTGTCGAAATACATATTACGCGAACCAATTCAATAAAGCCAACAATAATAACAAAAACTAATGGAAAGTTGTAAATGAAATTTTGGGCAGAAAGACTGAAAAAGAAGATAATATTGAACTTATTGTTAATGATATTTCCGTTACCGATCCTTGTATTGTTGCAAATGCTTTTAATGATTTCTTTGTTTCTGTGTCTGATAGT
Organism: Empis stercorea; assembly: GCA_949752835.1. Lineage (NCBI taxonomy): Eukaryota > Metazoa > Arthropoda > Insecta > Diptera > Empididae > Empis > Empis stercorea. The sequence continues at coordinate 63,838,766 of OX457085.1, forward strand.
TTTTTACCATCTTCTAGCTCCAATTGTGTGGACTGTAGTGATTTTGATATGGTTGAAGATATTTTTCAGCCAAGTAGCATCTTCTTTGAAGAATTTACTGCATTTGAACTGCATAATTCAATTAACTCTTTAAAAAATTCTAATTCTTGCACTGAAGATTGAATTTCGAACCAATTACTAAAAAAGATAAGTTTTAATATTGTAGATGTTTTATGTTTTGTTTTTAACAAAAGTATTTTCTCAGGCATATTTCCTTCGGCGCTGAAAATGGCTGAAGTTATTCCTTTATACAAAAAAGGTGCTCATAAAGAGTTAAATAATTATAGGCCAATATCGATTTTACCTTCATGTTCCAAAATATTTGAAAAACTAGTCAAAAAGCGTTTAGTAAAATTTCTAAATACAAATAGTTTTTTTAGTGACTGTCAGTATGGTTTTAGGGAAGGGAAATCTACTGAAGATGCTCTTCTCAATTTTTGCAACTCTACATATGATGGATGTAATAAAAACAGCTGCTTTATTTGTGGATATCACGAAAGGTTTTGATATGGTGGACCATACATTATTATTAGAAAAATTGTTTAAAGCTGGTTGTAGAGGTTTTTTGTTTGACTGGTTTAAATCATATCTGTCTAATAGAGCACAGAGAGTCAAAATAAGCCATACGTTTAGCGGTTCTAAAAACCTAATAAGTGGAGTGCCACAAGGATCCGTACTTGGGCCACTTCTTTTTCTAATTTATATAAATTCTGTGTTTAATCAAAAATTTATTGGTAAGCAAACAGCATTTGCTGATGACTTAGCTTGTTCTTATAAAAATGCAAATCTTTTTGAACTTTATAGTGATATTAATCGAGATTTACATGTATTTAGATGTTGGTTTGCTAAACACAAGCTTATTGTCAGTAGTAAAACGAAAATATTGCTATTTAACCAAACTATTCCAGAAAATTTTAGTTTTACTTTTCATTCTTTTGATTGCCATAGATTTGAATTTGGTCATAAAACCTGCAGATTTCATGATTTCACTTCTTCTAGTTTTAATAGTAATTCATTATGCTCCATGTCATGTTTTAATATTGAAATCGTTACTTCGTTTAAATATTTAGGTGTTCTTATTGATAGCAATTTAAAGTGGACAAGTCATACTACGTATTTAAAAAAATATTTGTGGCTGGTTATTAGAAATATGTTCCATCTACGTCGTTACTGTGCGAGTAATATTTTGCTAATGGTCTATTATGGACTTTTTCATTCGAAAATACAATATGGCATTGCGTGTTGGGGTGGGACACATTTCAATGCCATTCAACCACTTTTAATAGCACAGAAAAAAATAATCAGATTTATTTCTAATAATAGCCGTTTTTCTAGTAGTTTTGTCCTTTTTGTTAATTTGCAAGTTCTTCCAATAAAGCATCTCTACTTCTATTCGGTTCTAAAAGTTTTTTTTAGGAACAATGGATTCCTCCAAGTTAGATTTAATTCAGCTTACAACTTAAGAGTTAATTCTAGGGGATTATCTATTGTTCCTAGGCATCGTTTAACAGCGTTCGCTCAATATTATTTGTATGTAGCACCAACATTTTTTAATAGTTTACCTGATAGTGTTAGAAATCAAGAATCTATTACAACATTTTTAATTGAAGTCAAAAAGTATCTATTTCTATTTAATCATATCGAAATACTTAATTTAATAACTTAGAGCTTACATTTAACAACAATTTCCTAATGCTTCTAATTTTTTTGTTTTTTTTTTCCTTTTAATTTAATTGTTTTTCTTATTTATTTTAGTAATACCCCACTACAACTTTATTTAACTTATGTAATTTAAATATATCTTATGTTTCTTTGTTTTAAATTAGTTTTAAATGTGTTTACAGGGGCAATCACCACTTTTCTTCTGAAAATTGATTGTCCGTCTTACTTATTTTTCAATAATTTATTAATTTTATTTTTAGTGTTCTTATAGTCAGCGGCGGCTCGTCATATTGGGCAGGGTGGGCTAAGCCCAACCTGAATTTACAGGAAAATGCTACAAAATATTCATTTAAAATATATTATAAAAATGAGCAAAAAAAAATTCAAATTTTTTTTTCAATAAATGTCATATATAATAAGTGTATATAATTTTTTCCATCGAAATTCGTACACCACCGCTGCGAAATATAATATGTATATAAAAATATAATCTAAAATCTAAATATGAATATGAACGCTAAAATACAAATATATTATACTAACACTACATACATAACTTTTTCATTATAAAAATACAACTACTCTTTTCTCTTTACTTCAGGGGCTAATTGAAATTTGCCCACCTTATTATACTAATTTTATACAAAACAATTTTGCGTATGTGTTGAATTTTGTATGGATCAGGCTGGGCTAATTTAAACTAGCCCACAAAGACCACGTGTTCCCAATAGAAATGCGAAATATTTGTAATTGCTATATCATTTTCATAATTTTATTATTTTTTCTATGGAAGAAAATTATTAGAATATTTCCATTATATGAGCAAGCAATGTCAATTTTCAAATATTTTAAACCAAAATACCAGGCGCGCATATTTTATAATCAACACTATTGAGGTGAGTTATTTTCTTCTCCTATGTTAAAAAATTTATATTGAGAAAAATATATCATGGGATACAAAATCTCTTGTCCATAGAAGAAATATTCCTATACTGAAAATTTGCATGAAATATTTTTCATTAAAAAAAAAGAGAAATATATAATCGTGGGCTAGAAAATCGCAGCCCCTAGAGAACGAATAATTCATTTGAGTAAAAATTTGCATGAAATATTTATTTCGTTATATAAATATTTTGTATTAAAAAATAAATAAATATATCTTCATGGGCTAGAAAATCGCAGCCCATAGCAATAATTTTATCGCTTATATTTTAAATTCGCTCAGTAGACAAAAAATTATTTAATTATAGCACACATTAGAACAAAATTTTTAAAATTAGTACCAGGCGATCATAAAATTCAGAAAGTAACAATTTTCTTCTTAGTTGAGAAAACTTAAGACAATTGCATACAAATATAACTATTCAAATATGTATGGAGTGTGCCATGATTTTCGTTTATTTAGCTCGATTTTTTTTGAATGTGCCTAATTTTTTTTGTGTATCATATGTGATTTATTTTTCTTGTGTGCATAGCATATGCATAATGATTTTTTGTTATTGGAAAGAAAATGAAAAACATATTAAGATGCCAATGTGATTAACTCACTAAAAGGAAAAATTCAAAAGGTTGTATATTTAATAACCTCAAATCTTTGTTTTTCATAACAAAACTTTTTCCTTTAGCCCACCCAGAACTTTTGATCACGGTCCGCCACTGCTTATAGTTAAGATTGTTTTATTTATAAATGCTTTAATTAATTTAATATTGTATTTTTTTTTAATTTTGAAAAATAAATTATCATAATAAAAAAAAAATGTATAATATTACAACATAATTATGCAATGAAATAACATAAATAAACTTACTTAGCTATTTTTTTATTTTTTTGTGCTATACGTTTTGCTATAATATTGAATTAAAAAATTTAAAATTTAAAACTATTTGGTAAATTATTATTTTTTGGTTCTTTTGTTGTCTAAAAAACTATTGCTACAGCACCCGCACGTGCAATAACAAATACAAAATTCTACTTATCAAAATGTAAAAATTCAACTTCTGTTGCTAAGTAATTTTTTTTTTGGAGAAACGCTTAACACTTATCATTATCATAAATATGATTATTTGATAATTGATAAGTGAGTTAAATTTAATTTCCATTTGCGCAACACTTATCATTTACGATTATCAAAATAAGATATGTTTGATTAGGTGATAAGTGATAACTGATAACTGGTTGGTGCATACTATAGATCATTACTATAGATGACTGTTTATTACTTTTTAGTTGAATAATTACATAAAGGGAAGGGAAAGTATAGCTATTTAAAAAAGTTTTTTTTATTTATAATTTTTTTGCCTCGATAAATTCTGGCTCTCCCTTTCCAGTAAAGAAATCTGTATATTCGTGGATAAATCACTATATCCGAAGATACTGATATAATATTTATTGATTATTATATATATTTTTTTATATTAATGTATGTAGATGTATTTTATGTATCTTCATAGGCACTTCCTCAGTATGGTGTTTTAAATCGAAGTTTAATAGGACTACTTTTGTGGGAGAACGAAAAAAATAACGTTTGTATACTAATTTTTGTTAATAAAGTACATATATATTTTTATAAGATATTACATTCAGGTGAATATACGTTGTCCGGGTTCCCGTCTGAAGACCCCTTCTCTCCCAATTTGGATAACTTGTTGCGGAGGTCACTATGGTGTAATTTTTAATATTAATCAAGATCTTTTGAGAAATTATCATGCAGAAAGCCGCTTTGATGTATATTATTACAGTTGTTCAGGAAATCAAATTTCAATGACTATTGACAACAGAAGTCACAATGAAAGAGCTACATATATGTTACAGCGACAAGCATCGACGGCAAATCCACCATGTCAGCCTGAAAAGGAAGAAATAATCTCAACCCCATTGGAACGACTTATACATACCAAATGGGAGGAAGCTAGTATTAAATTCCACACACAACCATCTACATTAAGTTACCTATTTAACACTAGCAATTAATATACACTTAAATGTTTAATAATAAATTAATTATAATCTAAACAATTATTTTCTTCGAAGCAATAAACCTTTTCAACATAATTTTAAATAATTAAATTTTTTAAACATAATTTTAGACTTCACAAGAAAAGTAAGTACCGAAAGGAGCTTCGAATAGTTAAATATCAGAATTAACAGCTAAATAATTTCGGTTCATAGTTAGATAAAACCTAAAAGTAGTACAAGTATAAGTCGCATAAATGCATACATATACATTAATAGAATGCATACATAAATAATGAATTTAAATATTAAATAAATTTTAAAATACAAAAGTGAAGATTTCAAATTAAGAAATAAAACCCAAAGATACAAGAAATACATTAAGAATTAGTAGATTGAATTGTATGTAATATAATTTATATAATTACATAAAAATTACACATTACATAATTATATATATATCAGTGGTGGAATTCAAATAATTTAACAACCGGTTCGCTGCGAAAAAAAGTTTAATTTCAATATTAAGGCTCGAGGAGCGCACTTTCCTGTTTTATAGAGGAATTGTTTTGCCCCTTTTATTCAAAACCAGTGAACATTTTCTTCCACGAAATTTTTATAACATATCAAGATTATATTAATTTAACGGATAGATGTTTTACTTTTTGCAGACCTCCTTATAAATGGCATTAATTCTGATAAGGTCTACTTTCCCTTACTATTGCTGACAGTAGCTAAAACTCAACGGGAAAGTATTGATGTGGTATTATTTGCTTGTTTATTACTTTTTAGTTGAATATTTCTTTAAGGGAAAGTATTTTTAAAAAACTTTTTCACATGAAGAAATACTCCCCATTGAGATGTACACTTCAAAACCTTTCATTTGATACTCCACATGATTTTTTGTATTACAGGGCCCAACATTGCCCACATTTTGAACCCCACATGACCCACGGCGCCCCAGGACTACCCTCCAATGTGATGTACTCGTCAAGACCTTTCATTTGATACCCCACATGTTTTTTTGTATTATGGACCCCACATTGCCCCCGCTTTGGGCCTGACATGACCCACGGCGCCCCCCAGACTACCGTACAATGAGATGTACTCGTCAAGACCTTTAATTTGATACCCCACATGATTTTTTGTATTATAGGGCCCAATATTGCCCCCGTTTTGAGCCCGACATGACCCACGGCGCCCCCGGACAACCGCTCAATGAGACGTACTCGTCAAGACCTTTCATTTGATACCCCACATGGTTTTTTTGGTACATTCAGAAATTAAACGGCCCTCCGAGCTCCCTTCCCCATCATCAAAAATTTATATGGTACCAAGCATTTGATGACACGAGCTCAACTTCCAAATTTGAGCTCAATCGGTTCAGCCGTTTAATTGTTATGGCCAGGTGAGGAGATATATATATATATACATATATATATATATAATATATATATATACCTATATACTGGAAGTGTGAATTCATAAAAAGCAAAGTAAAATAGTTTTTGATGACTGAAAGCTCTTTCTTTGTTTGTGTGTGTTTCAAATTATTTTTTATTTGCAATTCTGATTTTTTTCTGAATTATAGCTTCGTTATGTACAAACATATAGATGGATGTATAGTATATATATAGAAAATATTAATTACCAAAAACATAATTTTTATTTTACATTTTTTCTTTACATTTTTTGTTTTTCAGGTAAAATGTACGAGAAAAGGTGGATTTTTAGATTCAGGTGTGGGTTTTTTGATGTGTTGAAATCAAAATTATTGTAAAAATAATTAAATTTTGTACTTTATTTTTTTAAATGTTTTCTTAGAATTTCTTAAACAGCAATTTAATTGAAATTTAAAATAATAGTTATGTAGTTGGGTTTTTCCTTTTGGAAACAAATTTATACTCAATTTTTATAGGTAAATAAAATTAAAAAAAAGTAGGCATAATCTAAAAAAAAATCAGGAAGGATATTTATTTTAAAAAATAATAACATACATAAGCAAATACAATACATTTGGAAAATTCTCATATTTATAATTTATTATTGTAACTGGAATAAGAAATTGATAAAATTTAATATGTTTAGGTAAATTTTTCAGAATATTGTTTGGTATTTCCAATTTATAGGAATTAAATTAATATAAATGAAAAATAAGTATATATATGAATGTAAAATCTCAAATTGTATCAGATAGTGTATTTAAAAAAAGGCGGTAAAATCTGAAATTTTTTTTGAAAGGTAAATAGTACATACATGAGTTTTTAGTTTTTTAGATGAAATAATTAGTAAATCTGAAATACATATAAATAAATAAAAACACAAGGACAAAAAATAAGAATTTTCCTAGATAATCAATGTGATTTTGATACTCTGGTGCAAATTAGGATTTCCAAATATTACTGCTTGCATTTTGAATTAAAATTGGCACATTTGTTGATAATTATAACGTTTTTTTACTATAATATAAAATACATAGGAATATTTAGTTGAGAAATATGAAATGCATAAATTTTGTTAGTGATAGATTAATGCACTGAATAAGTGTAATTATGTAAAATTTTGAAACAATGAATATATCATTCTTTCAAAGCATTATTTTTTTTGGAAAATTCTGACTTATTTTATAATTTTACCAGGAATAATTATATAATATATACATATCAAAAATTATGTATAACTAGATGGATGTTTTCATATATCTGGCTATATATGAAAATTCAATTTCTATATTATAAATTGTAGTACCCCATTCACTCAAATTATTATTTTTACTCAAATTCTATTGAGTTATTTATGACCAATGACTTAAAAACCAACAATCAACGTGCGTTTATTTTCGTTAGAGAATTTTTTTTATTTTCAAAGCAATATTCATTTCATATAAAAAAACGTTCTTTTTTGTTTTTTTCTTCGCACATATGATTGTATTTTATAATCTTATAAATAGTTTTGTTGGTATTCGCACATTTGAAAATTTTCTAATTCATAAATAAATTCTAATTTTCAATTTTTAGTTAAAGGAAATATAGATTCTTCTATATTTGAAGAATAGTACAGGCGTTTGGGTATTTTTGGTAATATCGATTAAACAAATGCATGCAGGAATAGTGCATGATTATTAGTAGTTTTTAAAGGGAATTAAACATGTTTAGAAATATATTAATCTTTTCTAAATTGAATTAATAAATTTTTCATTTCAATTCACATTTTTTCAAACTAAATTAAAGCTAACCAAATTTTAAAATATAGTTTTAAAATTTATGAATATAATATTGTTTAATCAGAAAATATTATTAATTTATTGATTTGTTAAATATATTGTATAATCAGGAAATATTCCATGCATTTTTTAATCGATATTACCAAAAATACCCAAACGCCTGTACTATTCTTCAAATATAGAAGAAACTATATTTCCTTTAACTAAAAATTGAAAATTAGAATTTATTTATGAATTAGAAAATTTTCAAATGTGCGAATACCAACAACACTATTTATAAGATTATACAATACAATCATATGTGCGAAGAAAAAAACAAAAAAAAACGTTTTTTTATATGAAATGAATATTGCTTTGAAAATAAAAAAAATTCTCTAACGAAAATAAACGCACGTTGATTGTTGGTTTTTAAGTCATTGGTCATAAATAACTCAATAGAATTTGAGTAAAAATAATAATTTGAGTGGGGGTACTACATTTATAATATAGAAATTGAATTTTCATATATAGCCAGATATATGAAAACATCCATCTAGTTATACATAATTTTTGTACATATGTATATAATATATACAACTATTTAGTATAATTTTTCAGTATAGTATATAATTCAGTATATTCAGTATATAATTTTTCAGTATATCTGCTGCATATAACGTGGTTGTGAAGATTTTTAAAACTAAGCTAACAAAATGTGCACCTATCAGCCGAAGGAACACATTGCGTTTCACTTAGGCTAACAAAATGTGGACTTACCAGCCGAAGGAACACATTGGGCTCCACTAACTTATTTAAGTGTTCCTATTTTCAGTAATTCATATCACCCACGCCGACAATACCCGAATTTATCCATTGTGTATTGTGTGTTTATTTAAACATAAAGTCGCACGAAAAATTCAGTTTGAATATTTTTTCAAGCTGTACGGATACGCGTGTGTTTACTTGTTTAAGTATCGTGGATAAAATTATTATTTTAAAAAAAAAAAGTTTCTTTTGAAATTAGAATTAGTGAATGCAATTAATAAATTGTCAGCAGCCAGTTAAATTTAGTGAAAAATTTTTAAATATAAAGATTTGGGAATTTTTTTAACTACAAGAAATATTAATTAAGCAGAAAAAAATTGTTTTGATCGAAATAAAACAGCAATAAATAGTGAACACAACTTCGACATATGAGGAACACATAAAGACGTAATTTCAAAATTCTTAATCCAATTAGATTTTGGAATAAGTTTTGATATAAGATCGTGGACAAAATTACATAATTTTACAAATTTACACAACTTAATCCAAAATCATATTATAGATGAAGAATTTTGAAATGACATGTTAAGTGTGTCTAATGTATCGTAATTGTGTTCACTGTTTAGTAAATAATGAACACAATTACGACACATTGGGAACACTTTATATTTATTTCAAAATTCTTAATCTAATTAGATTTCAGCACAAATTTTTATATAAGATCGTGCACAAAATTGCACAGTTATGTAATTTTGTGAAGGACTTAATATAAAAAAAATTCTTTAATCTAATTTAAATAAGAATTTTGAAGTTACATGTTAAGTGTGTCTAATGTGTCGTAATTGTGTTCACTGTTTAGTAAATAGGGAACACAATTACGACACATTAGGAACACTTGTAATTGTAATTTCAAGATTCCTAAACAATTTCATCTATCTAATTAAGTTGAGAATTTTGAAATAAAATTTTGTGAATTATTGTTCCCTGTTTTGAAATCGACCTAAATAATTTGTTTTGTCAATTATATGTAGTAAATTTTAATGAAATAAATTATATTAAAACAATAAAACTTTTCTGTACCATTCTATATATAGACTAAATATGCCTCAGTACAAGACTATTTGTAACTTGTCGAAAAGACAAATTTTGCGTCGTGCTACAAAAAATCAACAACAAATTTCTGCAGTTCAACCATCTCCTACTAAGGAATCTTGTACATTAAATCAGATTTCCAATGACAATTTAAATTGTAACTATTTATTAGATGCAGAAGAGGCAGTCCAATCTTTATCCGATATGTCCCTTGAGCCAGACGGAGATAACCAAAGTACAGAAAAAAAAGAAATAACAACATTTTTAAAAACTTGGAAATTTACACATAATATTACGCATAGTGCTTTGAATGATTTAAAGAAAGTGGAATATAAAAATCAAATGGTATGAATACGTTTTAATTAAATTAACTTGTAGGTGATTTTGTCTGTGCAAAATTTACCAATATGAAAACGCCCAAAAACCAAAAATGAAAAATCGCACAAATATGTTGAAACATTTTTTAGGCGATTTTTCATTTTCGGTTTTTGGGTGTTCTGTTATTGGTAGATTTTTCGCACAGCCCTAATGTATATTTAACGTTTCATATGCCTTATATGAGTATATACATCTTGTTACAATCTAATTTTCTTTCAGATAATATACTTTAAAGAAATAAGAGGACTATTAAACGAGAATATCAGAGAAACAATTAAAAAATGTTTGGAAAAAATCGTTAAATACGATGTGCTAATTCTTTATTCCTGGTCCGGAAAGAGCAGCTTTGAGTGCTCTGGTACAAATATTTCAAAATAGGGTAAAATAATACACTAATAGTGTTTTCTCTTCTGGATTGTATAGAAAAAGATAAGCTGGAATTTGTATCATTAAATGGTATTATTGATTTTTTGCGTGACCTTTTTCCAGCAAATTTAACGAATAAAGTTGATTCGGAAATAAAATATTTTATGAAAAGAGTGCCGCAAAAATTCAAAAGAAGTTTAAAAAATTAAATATGTATAAAAAAAAGTAATTAAAAATTTTTTGTTTCCATAAAATAATAATTATTAAATAAATAAAGAATTCTAAAAAAATAATTATTAAATCAATAAATAATTTAAAGTTTTAAAACTTTGTGACTTAATATTTTTGCTTTTATTTATTCACTTAATATTGTACATGTATTACATTGGCCTTGGATTTACTCTAAAAACTACAAATCTGGTGAAACTTTTATATGTAATGTGTCGCAGAAGTGCCTGGTCAGTAGTTGACTCATGTGTAGACACATGTGGTGCAATGTGTCGCACAAGTGCCTGGTCAGTAGTAGACACATGTGTCGACACATTTTCTGCAATGTGTCTCACGAGTCCTGGACAGTAGTTGACTCATCTGCAGACACATTTGGTGCAATGTGTCGCACGAGTGCCTGGTCCGTAGTAGAAAAATGTGTCGACACATTTTCTGCAATGTGTCTCACGAGAGCTTGGCCAGTAGTTGACTCAGTAGTAGACACATGCTCAGTAGTAGACACATGTGTCGATACATTTTATGTACTGTGTCTCACGAGTGCCTGGTCAGGAGGTGACACGTGTGCAGACACATTAGGTACAATCGTACAATGTTTCGCCCAAGTGCCTGTATAAGTAGTAAGCACATGTGCCGACACAATTCGTATAATGTGTCGCACAGATGCCTGTTTCATGTTTCGACATATTTGGTCCACAAATGTGTCTCTGATTTTTCTATGAGAGACACATGTGCCTGGGCATTTGCGACATTTTGCACGATTTTGGGTCGATTCTGTGTCATGAGTGTGTTTTACGGACACAAAATACATTCACGACATTTTTGGAGCAAAAAACTGAAAATTGTTTGCCGGGTAATATTATAATATCCGATCAGATACTAATGGGTAACGAATTCATTTTACTTTCCCTTTATAGAATTTACAATTATTTTATATAATAAATAATATATATATATATATACCTATATATATATATATATATATATATATATATATAGGTATATTTATATATATATATTATATAATATATATAAGTATAACTATTTAGTATATACTATTATAACATCCGATCAGGTACTAATGGGTAACGAATTCATTTTACTTTCCCTTTATAGAATTTACAATTATTTTATATAATAAATAATATATATATATATACATATATATGTATATATTATATATAATATAATATGTATATAGTATATAATATTATCTGATCAGATATTATAATATTATATACTAAATAGTTATACTTCTAAACTATTTAGTATATAATATTATAATATCTGATCAGATAATATTATATACTATATACATATTATATTATATAAAATAATTGTAAATTCAATAAATGGAAAGTAAAATGAATTCGTTACCCATAAATATCTGGTCAAGCAATAATAGATATATTACATATATTATATTATCAAATCGTTTCCAAAAATCAAAATTTGTTGGATAATTTTTGTCATCACATATAATTATACATTATATGGCAACGCCGCATTCCTATAAAAACATCAAATAATGTATTACAAACGCATACACACAAAAAATATAAAAGCTCTTTTTCAGAAAAAAAACATTGGTATGACGTGTCGTCACGATTCGGGCTTTTTTCTGGCGCTCCTCGAGTACCAAAAAAGTTTTTTATTTCAAAGGGAGTTCATTTAATTTAATTTTCATTTAATTTAAAAAAAATCATTCATAATTTTACTACGAACGCAAGTTCGTTGATCTTTAACAAAAAAAAAATGAAAAATACAAAATTGAAATTTGAAAAAATAAATGAAATTTGTATCCTTTAAAATCCTTTGGTGTAAAAAACCCAAAACAGGTAGAATTTTTGCTTCATATAAAGTATATTATTTTTTTCCAGAACAAAACTGAAAATAAATATAAGATTCCAAATATCAGTTTCTAAATTTTTGTTAAAATAGATCAAAATAACCAGAAATATACATATATTTCCTTACCCTTTCTATCTCATACAAATTTTTTCCTTTGTCTCTATTTTTCTTCCTTATTCCTTTTTATATTATTATAGTACATATACAGAAAATAAAAGAGCGCATATTATTAAATTTCACCATAAAAAATGTGTGTACCTTCTGTCGTCTCTATACAATTTCTATGTCTTATCTACAAACTCGTTATTTCAACTTTCTTAACAAAAATATTTTGATGTGGTGAACTACTCATGTTGGCCACCTAATGTTTTCAGTTTTTTAAGTCTTTTTTAAATTTTGAATATCTTTATATTATATACGGCTTTGCTTTGACTATATAATATATGGACTGCTAGTAATAGTAACCAACTTCATTGCGGTAGCCAACACCGACTATGCGCATACCACCAGAGATGGCGAAAAAAAGAACTAACATTCAGAATTGCCTTTGGCGACGCTTGCCTTTTTGACGGCCAATAAAACAACTAAATCATTTATTCAAAAATATTCAACGAATTTTAATAATTCAAAGAATTTGTATTTTTTGGTTAAATATGATTTAAATTTTTTGAATGTTGAATGTTATTTAAATTATGTGAGTGATTTCCAAATGTGTAAAAATGTTGCATTCTTTCGCTACTTATTCAACTCTGGATATTTAAAACCAAAACAATTTAATTTAACTCTTAGGAAAGTTGAAATTTATATATGTATGAATTTAGTTTTGATTTTCTTTTAAATTTTGAATTTCAATTATCAAATATATGTATGTGATGTTATTTAAAGTTTAATATAATAAATTACATCAGGCAGAGCAGCAGCAAGGACAAGTGGTTATAGAGTGTATTTATATTGTTGCATCCCTAAATTTTGAAGTAATTTCAATTTTAACTAAAAATGAACCAAACAAATTAAATTTATATTACTTTCTAAAAAATTATGAAAGCAACTAAAATATTTTTCCACCGATAGAATAAGAATTCCATAGATTTTACTTGAGAATTCTACTCGATTTATTTCAGAATTCCATAACTTTAGTTCTCTTATTGGCCATTTCTGGTGGTATGCGCTACCAGTCCTGTTAGTATTTTTTTCTTTGACAGCAAAGGAAATTATAAGCGATTAGCAGTCCATATATTATATAGTCATAGGATTAATTCTTAACCACCTTTTCACAAAGGGAACGGGATCCCAATCCCATTCCTTTAGAGGTAGGCCAATTAGACTAATTATCATTATATTTGATATATTCCACAGTTAAGAAACTTCTTTTATCTGAACATATTAAGTTAATTTTTGAGAAGCCCCTTTCTGCTTCTGCATAACTGACAGCAGTGGTTCTTACTATATTTTTAGCTTTTTGGATACTTCCAGGAATTGCATAATTCTGGGTTGTTTTTTTAAAAAAAAATTCCACGAAATCTCGATAATCATTCGTATCTATTTTGTACTTACAAATTTCATTAAATGCGGGCAATTGTTCTTCAGCTGCTTTCCACGGAAGAAGAATTTCTTCAATAGTCCAGTTATCCGGCTCTAAAATATTTATCAGCTGTAATTTATTATTGCCTTGAATTTCGTTAGAACTTGATTTTAAATTATCGCAGTCCATTTGTATTTTCTTCAAATTCAGTACTATATTTTCTAAAAGTCTTTGCCGAGGAAGTCCGACAAATCTATGATTTTCTACAAAGTTGATATTTTTGAAGGTTTCAGAGGTAATTAAATCATCTTTTTTTTCATATAAACCCTTATCCTTTTCAAGCATTTGAAATGCTTTAATAGATCTTATTACCAGTTTTTCAGCCTTTATTATACCTAAATTTCTTGCCTGTAGCGCATTTGAAAGAAGAGAAATTTCGTTTCAAATATCAATCATCAATGACAAATTCTTCAAAAAAAAGATATTTTCAAGACGTGTAGCCATACCTATGTACTTTTTATTTGAATAAAAAAATGTATGTAGTGCAGGATAAGCACGCCAAACAGCTATGGTTGATCTTTAACTACAGGCAGCCCATCTTGGTCCTAAGACTCGACCAATCTTTATAATAACAATTTCAAGTTGCTGGGATATTTTGGAAAGTTCACTTTGATTCTTATTGGACTGATGAAAAATTGCATATATCTTATCTATGCAGATTTTAAAATGATTTACTTGCTTTACTGAGTTTATAGCATCATCTAGATAGAACAAGCTGGAGACGGTGGTTTAAACAGTGCCATATTATTATGTTTGGAAACTGATTTGTAATCCTCGTGCTCAACCCAGATTTTCGTCGAAGCATAATGCTTGCGCCATCGGAAGAAAATCCAACCAGCTTTTTTTCTAAGTAGCTATTAGTAAATCCAATATATTATTAAAGTTGCTATCACTGAACAACATATTGTTTCTGGATCTTGTTTTTCTAATTCAACTAGTGCAACGAAAATTGTTGGTGGTGCAACAGAATCTTCTACTTTTAAAAAAATTATGATGACTGGTTTGCAGGATATTGTTGAAGCTTCATCAATAATCAAACATATTTTCTGTTTTTTTTCAATAATTCTATTAAATATTTCTTTTCTAATGTCATTTGCAATCAAATCTACTATTTTAACTGCAGTTTTAGGAGAATGTAATGATATTCCCATATCTAATCCATTTTTAATTTGTAGCTCAACTTCATCTTTTATATCTGAAAATGGTTTACAACTTTTTGTCAGACTATTATTATTATTATTATTATTATTAGCTATTCAACCTTTTTATTTCTTAAATAGTTATACTTCAATACAATCCATTATGTATTACATTTTAATTTAGATTATAATTCATGTTTTCTTTGATATACATAATGCAATATATTAATTATTTTATAAATACATATTAAAATTAAAAATTAGAAAAATTAAAATTAGAATAAGGCAAAAGCCTCCCCCATGTTTTTCCAGTAGTTTCTATTATGAGCTGTTCTAAACCAATATCGGTCAAAACTACTAAGTTCATCCCTCCATTTCTTTTGCTGGTGGCCTACTTTCCTCACTCCATTTAATGGTATCCATTCTGTAGCCTTTTTTGTCCATCTATCATCCTGCATTCTTATGACATGTCCTGCCCAGTCCCATTTCAGGTTTTTCGCTCTTTCACCAACATCTGTGAATCCTGTTTTATTTCGTACATTTATATTTCTAATTCTTTGACGGCGACTAATTTTTAATAAACTTCTTTCCATGAATCGTTGTCATATTCTTAGTTTACTTATAAGTTTGTTGTTGTTGCTCCATGTTTGGCAACCATACGTAAGTACAGGAAGTATTACAGAATCAAAAATATTTTTTCTACACTGCTTTAAGATATTAGGAGTTATTAAAACGTTTGTTATTCGGCGTTCAATTTCTTTTTCTTCTCTGTTATTGAATGAGACAAGTTAACCTAAATATACATATTCTTTTACATATTCTAGTGGTTCGTTTTCTAAATTTATTTGCACTTCATTTCCATTCGTCATTATTTTTGTTTTTGATTTATTCATTGATAATCCGATCTTATTGCATTTTTCATTTAACTCTGAAATCATTCGTTGCAGTTGTTCTGGTGAAGTTGGAAACAGCTCGATATCATCCGCAAATCTTAAATTTGTAATTTTACTGCCATTTATCATTAACCCGTAGCTTTCCCAGTCCATATCTTTAAAAATTTCTTGTAGTATAGCAGAGAAAAATCCAGGTGATACAGGATCTCCTTGTTTGACTCCTCTTGTAAGTTTGAATGGATCACCTAAACAATCTGTTTTTATAGACGCTTTACTAAAATCATATATTTTCTTAAATAAACATATCCATTTAGGATGAACTCCTTGATTAAGTAATGCTTTCCATATAAAATAATGTTCAACGGAATCAAATGCTTTAGCAAAGTCTATAAAGGCAATATATAGTGTAATTTGGTACTCGTTACATTTTTCTATAATTTGATTTGTTGTTTGCGATCCATTGTAGAAAATCCTGGCCGAAATCCGGCTTGTTCTACCGGTTGATTTGTGTCTAGCTGGTAACTTATTCGCTTATAAATGCACTTAGCGAAGACTTTGTATATGGTAGATAGAAGGCTTATTGGTCTGTAGTTATTCACATCGTGTTTATTCTCCTTTTTGTGTAATAAAATTATATATGTTGATGTCCATTGTTCAGGTATCTCCTCAGAGTTGATTATCTGATTAAATATCTCCTTCAGCCAATCTATAAGAGGTTGTCCGCCATATTTTAGCATTTCTGCACATATTTCATCACTACCTGAGCTTTTTTCATTCTTTAGATCATGTATGACCGCTTCGATTTCACTTGATAAAAAGTTTGGTACAGTATCTTCATCACTTTCATTAAGAAGTAAATTTTGTTGTTCTGAAATCGGTATCGTCGAAGAGTATAATTCAGCATAAAATGCAGAGGCTGTTTGGTTGATCTTTTGTCTGTCACCAATTAACATATTACTATTTGTTAGACCTAATATCCATTCTTTTCCATCTGATAAAATATTTTTTGCCTTTTTTACTGAATTTGTTAAGCTTAAAATTTGCAGTATCTTATTTTCTTCGTAGATGCGTATGTCTTCCTTTATTTGGTTTTTAATTAGTTTTCTTATACACTTCAATTCATTTTTTTCTTCTTCTGATAGGTTTATTTTCTTTCTCAGTATTTCTCTTTTTTGAATAAGTTGTTTCGTATTGTTTGATATTTTACTTTCTTTCAAGTTATTATTTTTCAGAATATGATTTCTTGCTGCTGATGATATACAATTATGAAATTGGTCGTATGAGGACTGAAGATTATGAGATAAACGGAAATCATCATATTTGATCTTTATAGTATTCTCATATTCCTTAATAATCTCCGGTGATAAGTTTGCTGGTATACTTTTTCCGGAAATAGTCCGTTTTCTTGTTTTATGATTAATTCATAGCGTACATCTCACTAGTCTATGTTCCGATTCAAAATCAAATTTATTTACTATTTCTACATTTTGAAAAATATTACGATTGTTTGATATTACAAAATCTATTTCATTTTTGTACAATCCATCAGGCGATTTCCAAGTCCATTTTCTATTACTTTTCTTATTAAACAATGTGTTTCCTACAGTGAAATGATGTTGCCATAGCCATTGAATCATTCGGTCACCATTTCTATTTCTACATCCGTAACCATAAGGACCAAGTATCTGCTCTTCTCCAGGACGAGCAAAACCAATTTTACTATTGAAGTCACCGATTATTGAAATAACTTCTGATTAAAAATAAGCTATTGAATGGTCCAGATTATTGTAAAAATCCTCTAATTGATCACTAGTTGAATTTTAAGTTGGAGCGTATACTTGGATTATTGTGCATAATGTTTTTCCAATTTTAATTTGTAGTCCTATAATTATTTCGTTAAAACATTTGATTTCTATGATGTTTTTGACCCATTGTTTGCGTACTAAAAAACCAACACCATAGAGTCCTTTGGTTTGACCGATGTATGTAAAAAGAGAGCCATCATTTTTTTCTATTATTTTTTCGCCAAATATTCTTACTTCTGCTAGTCCAATTATGTCCCATTTAATTTTGGATAACGCTTCTTCTATTGTATCATTTTCTCTTTTCTCTTTAGATATAAGAGACTGTGTATTAAATGTGCTTAGATAAATTTCGGTCAGATGGTTTAATTTATTTGCTTCTCTGCATTTATTTTGTTTAGTAGTTTCTTATCCATTATATTCGTATTTCTGTACTTGTTTTCTCAATATTTGATTATTATCTTCGCAATTTGATTTTCTAGTTCGACTTACATTTTCTTCTTGATTTAAGTATAAATTATTTAAATCTATATTATCTATATTATTTAAATTTAAATTTAAATTTAAATTATCTGGGGGGGTTTTGGCCAATTTTTCCCACCGGGTTGGGAAGTTTTTTTCATTTATCATTTTTATCTTTGTCGTTTTAACTGTCGCCGGGTCGTTGTTAAGTAGGTGTACATTTTGTGTTTTTCCTGGTTGCTATATCTTATTTGTCGTTAAACTTGAATTCATAAGTAAATTAGTATTCGTTTTTATAATTGAATTTTGATTTTTTAATTTCTTGTATTTGTTCATTGCTAGGAGGATTTTTTTGTGTTAAACTTCTCCTTCAATAGACCTATCCCTCTTGTTTTTATTTTCCATATGTTTTAATATATGTTGTGTTGTTTCCTCCGCAATTTCTTTTGGTAAATCATCACCAAAGAATACTTTTGTTGGGAGATGTCTAAGTTTTGATTTGAGGCTCATTATATGATTTTTCTTTATATTTGTGGTAATAGCCATAAGCACTGGTCTGGCTTTTTCTGTTTTTTCCCCAAGCGGTATATAGTATCTATTTCTGTAAAATTTAATTCTATTCTAATTGTATTATTAACAATATCTAGGATTACATTTATCAGTTCTTCTTGGTTATTTTCTATTTCGGCTAAACCATATAGTATTATATTATTTTTTCTTATTATTTTCTCCATTCTTATGATGCTCCTTTCTTGAACGATTTGTTTCAGATCAACTTTGTTTAAATCTTCCACTAAGCATCCAAATTTAGTATCGATTTTCTCGTTTATCGATTCAATATCTGATTTCAGTTCTAATTTTAAATCTTTAATAGCTTGTAAAATGTTTTCTTCCATATCGCTAATTGATAGAACTCCTAAATATATGCAAATTTAAATAATTTAATAATTGTGTTTTTTGCGAAATTGATGAACTTTAATTCTTTAATGTATGCAATTTCCCAATAATTAAGCTTTTGTAACTAATTAAGCTTCTGTAACTGATTATGTTTCTTCTTGGAGATTTATAGTAGTTTGTACTTGGTATGTAATTTTTCCACCAGATAAATATTACTAATTAAAACAGCTGATCCAATTTTTTGCTGATGTAATCATCTACTTTTCTCTCCCGAAACTTTTCTATTTTAATATTTAATTTTTTTACCTGTTTGATCCAAGAATCTAATTTTTTCCAATATGTGTGACCACAAAATACTTTAAATTATTCTTTAATTCACAATTTTTATTTACTTGATATTCGAATCCAAGTTATCACTTATTTTTTTCCACAGAGCAAATTTATCAAAACCAAACACCTTGACAGCTTTGAAGATTTGTCAGACTATAAATTGTATTAAATATTCTACAACTAGTCGTCAAATATTTTTCATTCATCGTATATACTTTTCCCATGGAATCCTGCTTAAGTTGTTGAAAGTTCTCTACACAAATGCTTTTGATGAAAAATGTTCTTTCATTTTTTTTCTAAGAGAACCTTGCTGAACATTTTTATTTTTTCCTGATGCCTTAATTTGAAAGTTTTTCCATTCTTTTGGAACATGAACACTTTTTACTTTTATATTTATTCGTAATTATCAATCCGTCATATTTTTCTTTAAAGTTTTTATATTGTTGAACAGACCAGCATTCAGGAAGATTACTTTCAGTTTTAGAGTTACTGCAGTCTTCTGTTTCAATTATTGACGTGCTGCTTTCTTGAGCAGTTTGAGGTTCTGATTGTAACTGATTTGTATCAACTAATGCCATTTCGAAAGCAACGGCATCCGTTTTTGTTTTTTTGGTGAAAAAATCTATCAAACACTATTGCCTTCTCATTGTTATTACTTGGACGAACAGGGTCAGTGCAAAAATAAAAATAAAAAATGATAATGGCATACCAACAAAATTAAAAATTATTACTTACGTTTAAATTTCCAAGTGATAAAAACACGTAAAAAATCTCAACAAGTGCGAATTTACAAACCACATATAGACAATTTATGACTACAATTATTATTATTAAGCGTTACTTAATAAAAAATTTGGATATTCAAAACGAAACAGAAATTATACAACTGCTGTAAATGGAAAACCAAAACAAATGGACATAAATTGTTTCACATTCAAATTTATAACAATTTGCATGGCCTACTCATGGAGATTAAAAGTACAATTTTAACAACCGGTTCGCCGAACTACAGAACTTTTAGGAAGCGGGT
Source organism: Empis stercorea (assembly GCA_949752835.1). Lineage (NCBI taxonomy): Eukaryota > Metazoa > Arthropoda > Insecta > Diptera > Empididae > Empis > Empis stercorea. The sequence goes on from OX457085.1 coordinate 63,859,434, forward strand.
CTACCGAACCGGTGCGAACCGGCTGAACTCAATTATATATATATATATATATATATAATTGAATGATATTTGTTTACAAAAATTCTGCCAGCGGCAGTGTGTCAATATTTCACTTGCCAAGAAATGCACAAATATCATTAATTAATCTAATAATCTCACATTAAAATCAGTTATTCTAAGAAAAAAATAAATATTATCATTAATTTTAAATAACTAGATAAATCACCGAAACTGCTTTAGTTTCGTCAACAGATACCGCCACATACACCATTCTTAGAAATTTGAAAAATAAATGGAAAATATATGAGCACCAACATAAATTCTCTCTGACAGTGAGAAAATAAGAAAAAAAAATATATTCCTTCTTAGCGTTTTTTCTTTTTTGTTGAGTTTCAAGTTTTTATGGCCTTGAGAATTTTTATTTTGCTTCATTTAAAGAAAAAATCATTTTGAGAAGAATAGAAAAAAAACTCAATGTAGAGAATTTTTTTATTTTCATATTTTATGTTAAGCTTCGTATATCGTACAACTTGAACGAAATGAAGAGCATAATTTTTCATTTGGGTACCGACGACATTTAGCTAATGATGTGAGTTGGTGAATTGATTTCACTTTACTCACTGATTCGACTCACTTGCGAAAATAAAGCGATTTAGCTAAAAAAGTGAGTTCGACTAACTTCGAAAATAATTTCGAAATCATTTTTGAAGTACAAATCATTTTCAAGTAAAAAAATCATATGTTTTTGTAGCTCTTACCGACACCAAAAAAAAACATAAAATAATTTATTTGTTAAAAGCTTCAAAAGCCTGTGTTATATCTGACATATTTTTTTATATATCATTAGAAAGTTTATATGATTAATAGTTAAATACTGAATTTGTATTAAAAAAAACAAAAAATAAAATCATAATATTGTATTAAAACCAATCATGTTATCGAATTTATGAATTAAAATTTAATATATACTAAATAAACAAACATAAAATAAAATAAAAAATAAATAAGATTTTTTTTAATTTTATCATTTTCAAATAATAACTCCAATTTAACTTTAATCATTATTAAAATATATGGTCAGTAAAATGACAGCTCAATCTCACTTACTTCACTTGTTATTTCATTACCTAAATCTCTTTTAGCTACTCACTCACTCACTAACTACTCACTTTGATAGCTAAATCTGAGCACTGATTTCACGATGTTAAATTTGTCTGAAAATTTCATTTCACTCGACCTTTAGGAAAAATGAATATTTGTCAAAAAAATTTATATAATATACTTAATGTTTATTATTAATTTTTTCCAGGAATTTTGATTTTACTTTATTATATTTTTAAAAAAAATTTAAAAACCTTTAATGAAATTAATTTTAAAAAAAATATTGTCTTTGATGGGGATTGAACGATTGAACCCGGATGTTATTTTTCATACAAATTGCAAATATGTATATATGAAAAAAATTAGTTTTGTTTTATTAATGAAGATGTGCGTTCCTCAAAAATGCAACGTAAATCAAAACAACGTAGGTCAAATAAGAAAAAATATGTGAGGTATACATAATTAAAATCAATAGTTGAACAAAATATTTTTACTAAAGTGTAATTCATCTTAATTCTATGTATTAAATAAAAGCGAAACTAAATGCTTTCAAATTCAAAATAAAAGAATCATTACACATATTCAAAATAACGAAATTATAATATTTTGTTCATATTTCTTTCTAAAGATTTTATTTAGAGGAAAAATATTTTAGAATTCATTGGAGTTATACCTTTTAATGTTTTTTTCTAGCTTAATGTTTTGCCTAATTACCTGTCGCAATCGGATTCCGTATGGATTCAAAAATGAAGTCTAATTTATATTGGCAACTTCATTTCGGATTCTATTTTCGGATTCCGTTTGGAATACTTTCATGTTCCTAAAGAAATCTCTATCTTCGTGTATAAATCACTATATCCGAAGATACTCCCATTAAGAAAAGCGAACCGTAAACGAACCGCCGGCGAAGTCTTTTGTTCTTATATGAGTTCGTTTACGAACCGCCTTGACAGTTCGTAAGCGAACCGGAAACGTAAATATTAGAAATTAGAATTAGAAAAAAAAACATAACGCTGCGCTGCAGCGATTCGTTTTGGAACGGCCAAATTCTGTCCGTTTACGAACTGTTTTTTTTTTCTAGATATAAAAAAATCGGAAAAGTAATTTTTTTACTTTTTTAGCATTTATTTCATATAAAAAATGTAATTTTTAACAATAAATAATAACATTAACATTCAACAATAAATAATTAATTCACCACTTACTTATTAATAAGATTTTTTATCAATTTTATTATTTAATTTATTATATAGAACACGAAATTACTTATTAATATTTATTTTATTATATTTAAACACGATATTATTATAAGATACAATTTTCTTCACTCGCTATTTACTTTTGTTATGAAATTATAAAGTTTATTAAAAAGGCGTTACTTATCTAGTTCATATACGGTTCGCCAAGAGCGAATTCGCTTATTTTCTTAAAGGGCTGATAAAATATTTATTTATTATTAATATATATATATATTTTTTTATATTCATGTATGTAGATGTATTGTACAAATTTCTGAACTCATGAGTTCATTTTTGCTTCAATTTGTAGTTCATATTGAATTCAGTTTTAGTTCATTTTGGGTTCAATTTAAATTCGTTTTGGCTTCAGTTTGAATTCATTTTGGTTTCAAAAAGGAAGCCAAATTAAACTAAAACTGAATTCAAAATGAACTCAATATGAAGCCAAAAGGAAGCAAAAATTAGGTTAAATTGAAGCCAAAATGAAGGAAACTAAAGTGAAATTGAGCTCTGAAAATTACTTCCAAATTATTAAATAACTCTGAAAACTACTTCGAATTATTCATATAAATTTATTTTATGAATTTAATTTACAAATTTATCACAATTGTAAAAATATTTTTTTTGATTATTAATAATAAGAGGATTTATAATTCTACCTCTTTAACAATAAAATATGTTTCAAATCTTTAATACAAACTAATATAAAAATTTGGGATTTAATATTCTACATATTAATTAAAAAAAAATTTACTTTACCTAATAACTAATAACACAAATTTAGGATTTCAACTTTTACCTATCTAATAATTAATTAAAAATAATAAAAATTTAGGATTTAAAATTCTACCTAATACTTAATTAATAATAACACAAATTTAGGATTTTAATTTCTACCTAAAACTTAATTAATAATAACACAAATTTAGGATTTAATTTCTACCTATGATTGAAATTTCTAATTATTAATAAAAAATTAAAAAGAATTAATTTAAATTTTCCATATTTTTAATGTATTTCAGTCTATCTATGATATATTCGTCTAACCATGCATTTAAGAAATTCCCTCGAGTATTATATTGATTACCCCAGTTCTTATGCTTCGCGTTTAAATCTCTAACCGGATTTTTCCATTTGTAAAACAAATGATATTAAATAATATTATTCATGAATAATAATTGAGGGTGCGGCTCCACAAGTTCCGAAAGCGTCTGGAAAACCTCTGGCGATAAATGAAAATTTTCATAAAAAAAATGCTTATTGCTTTGCATGTCTTCAAACTAAAAAAAAATATAATTTCAATAAATCAATCTGAATATTTAATTTATATTTGTCAACATACGTCTATAGCAAAACGTCCTTTACTTTTGCGTCCTTGCAAATATATCTGAACACGACATGAAGGTTTTTTTTTGTTTGCTTCACTGCGCTTTCTCACGACCAACGCTGCACCAAGGATTATTAGGTCATCCATTTCACCGTCCATTGCTATATTTTTTAATATCGTTGAATTCATTATTTATTATTATTTCATAAACATCCACCCCACAGCGCACGTGACTTATGTAGGTGTTGAGATCGTATGCGTTGCTCTCAAATTATGAACCACAATGTCGCGTGCGTTTGAGAAGTCTGAGTAATAAAAAATAAACAAAATATCAAAGCAAACTAGAAATATACGTGTGTGAATAAATATTTTTAAGTTAATTATGAATGTCTATATTAAAAAAATTGAAAACTAATTAAACACTTATTTTACACAATAATAAATTAATATTAAATTTTCAAATATCTTAATTAAAATAGTTCACATTTATTTAATTTACCAGTTTCTCCAAGCTCTTTTGCTCTTTAGCAAACAAAAATCCATTACTTTTAACTTTTTCGATCAAAAGTTCGTAATTATTTAATTAATATTAGATCTTAAATACAAAAATAATATCAGAACAAAAAATAAATATAAACAAATCATTTGTCAAACGCATCAACGCATCAAAAAAGTAGAAAGTAGATCTACTTTACGCGTGCGTTGGAATAAGTACATTTAAAGTTGCTCCATATATTTTCATATTTTATACACAACCAGTCAACGTCTTACGCGCGCATGCACGCGTATATTGCAACATTCTGTTTCTCTCTTAAGCGATAAAAGTATTGCTCTGGGCAGTGATTTTCTAGCCCATGATGATATATTTCTTCTTTTCTTAAAGAAATATATTTATTTATTTATTTATTTCAAGCTTAATACAAGCAATACATGATAACAATAAAAATAACAATAAGGATCTTAATAATATATTAAATTATAACGTCACATAAAATTTACAAATTACATCGTATATTTTGTAATTTGTAAATTTTATACAAATTATTACTTAAAAATAAAGATCTTAATAATATATTAAATTATTGCGTCATAAAAATTACAAAATACGAAATACAGATAACAAAAATTATGCAAATAACGAATACAGAAAAAAACATTTCCAATACAACTTTATACTTGTAAAAAATATAATATAAAAAATGTATATTGAGATATGTAAAAAATAGAAAAATAGTTACGTCAAAAACAATAAAAGTAATAAAATTTACTTTAAAAACTTAACTATTACTATTAGACATTTTTATTTCAAAACTTAAAGTTATTTGCATAATTAAACATTAAACATTAACCTCAGATTGGTAATGGATAGTAAATATTAAAAAATAAAACGGGGAAATATTGGAAATAGTAGGAAGTAAAGGATAAAGAGCGATCAAATTTCAATTACTACGTCTGTTGTAGGTTAACGCGTACCTCAGCTTTGTTTTATTGCTATTGAAATCGAAGTATTCAGAGTTGTAGTTTGCAGTACGAAGCATTCTGGTTATTGGGTCATTTTGACCATAGTCAGTACGGTGTGAAGTTAAGTTAAATAAAGGGATCGACCTTAAATTACGATAATTGATGTTAACAGAAACTTTCCCCAACAATATTTGGCAGTCAATGTTCCCTGAGACCAACTCATGAACGAAAATCGTATCAGTAATTTCTCGTCTTTTATATAGTGTTTGTAGATTAATAAGCTGCAAACGATCCTCGTAAGGTGGCAGATTATAAATATCAGCCCAACCAAGGCCACGTAGAGCAAAGCGGAGGAATCTACGCTTCGATCCTTTGGATATGAACAGTATGATGTGGTGACCAAACCTGACTTGCGTACTCTAGAAGGGGTCTAACAACGTCATATAGAGTCTTTGTCACATAAGGATTAGAAAATTCTTTTGACCATTGCTTAAAATAACCTAGCATAGAGTTAGCTCGCCTGATAATGCTGTCCATGTGAGGACGAAAGCTGAGCTCCCTATCGCATATGACGCCGAGATCACGAATTGATTCAACTCTGCAGACTAGTTCGTTATTAATGTAATAATTCCGTGGAGTTCTAGGTATACGTTTCCGGGAGTAGGTGATAGTTTGACATTTGTGTACGTTAAGCTCGAGAAAGTTTTTTGGCACCAGATCGAAAAATTATTGAGATCGTTTTGTAGATGGTGAGAATCTGTGATTTGTCTATAAATTTTCATATCGTCCGCGAAAACTAACAGATCACAAATTTTGATTATTTGATCCACGTCATTAACAGATATAATACATATTAAAGGCCCCAAATGGCTCCCTTGTGGAACCCCAGAGGTCACGTTGATAGGTTTAGAAATAGAGGATCTAAATAGGACACTATATTGTCGATCACTCAAATAGGATTCCATCCCCTGTATAAATTTTTTTGGAAAACCAAGAGCTTTTAGTTTGAAAAGGATAATTTTGTGGGAGATTTTGTCGAAAGCTTTACTGAAGTCGGTTGCGACTACATCAATCTCATTTCCACTTTCCAAGGCACATAAGGCGTTCGATACAAAGACTGACAATTTGGTTGTTGTAGACCTTCCCCTGAGAAACCCATGTTGTGTATCGGAGAAGATGTGTTTGCAGTGGAAGTACATGGAGTCGTATAAGATACTCTCAAACAGTTTCGGTATACAGGAAAGTTTAGCTACAGGTCTATAGTTGGAGACTTCTCCTTTACAACCCTTTTTATGGATAGGAATAATATATGAGTGCTTCCATAATTTGGGAAACCTTCCATTTAAGATAGATATCTGAAAAAGAGAGGTAAGTGGTTGGTCCAGATTGTGAAAAATTTTTTTTAAAACGACAGGTGGAATACCATCAGGACCAGCAGAAAAGTCATCCTTAAGTTTAGTAATTTTATCAATAACTGAAGCAAGATTTATGTCGACTGACACTAAAGAAGTCTGAGGACATGAGTCCATATATTTAAAGTAATTTACATCAGGTTCAATATTATTATTCGAAAACGCCTGATTAAACAAATTTGCAAATAAATTAGCGACTATTTCTGGTTCCGTAGAAGATTGATCAGCAAAATTAAAAATGGCTGGGTAACCATCTGATTGCCTTTTAGAAATAATAAATTGGTAGAATCGTTTAGGTTCAGAAATTATGTCATACTGTATTTGGACGAGATAAGAGTAATAGAGACTGTTGCATAGTTCAGAGAATTTAGTGAATGTTAATAGATAAGATAATAGGTCAGACTCAGCTGTGGATATTAGATATTTTTCCCATAATTTATTTCTAAGGTTTCGAAATGAACGTAGTTCCTTTGAGTACCAAGGTGGAGATGAATTAACGTTTTTACGGGGTAGGTAAGGAACCGATTGAATAAAGCAATTGAATACAAGAGAGTAAAATTTTGATATAGATATATCCAAATCATTGGATATCTCCGAAATAAAGTCAAAATTTATGGAGCTTAATAGAGTATTAAGTTTATCAAAGTCCGCTTTTTTTAAATTAAAACTGTACGATTTTTCCATATCAAAAGTAAGTTCAACTACAACTACAACACTTTCAACTACAACACAGTTATCAGTATCGGTCGAGAAAATAAGATCAAGTTGACGACCGATATAATTCTTGAAACTGCTTAATTCGAACAAACCTGAATCCGCCAATCGGTCTGTTATTAAAATTTCTTTATCAGATGTAGCTTTTACTTCGATATAATGAGACTCTTCGTTTGATATGATCCAATGTAACTTTGTAAAATTATTATTACTTCGTCTGATATGTAACTTTGTAAAATTATTATTACTTCGTCTGATATGTTCCAATGTAATTGAAGTCACCTGAGAGAATTACGGCGTCGGCCGAGTTGACGGTCTCAGTTAAATAATCAATGGCGTCAACGACTATCTGATAGGAATCATTAGGGCGGATATAACAACAAAGAATGTAAAGAGCGCGTCCCGAAATATTTATTTTGACACAAACCAGTTTACACTTTTCAGAATTCGGAACCTTAAAAAGATATGAATCATATTTGTTGTGAACAGCTAAGAGAACTCTCCGGCCCATTGTCACTTCGTCATCTGTCAAAGCGTCTTTGCGAAACACACTGAAGTTGGAATCAAATAACTCATTATTATGGAAATCGGACGTTAGATTAGTTTCAGTTAGGGCGAAGTTATCATACGAGAGCTTTTGTAAATTTAGGAATATTTCGCTTGTTTTAGTTCGTAGCCCCCTGACGTTCATATAATAAATGGATAGACAATGCAATTTAACTTGATTGATACATGAAGAGGAGGAAGTGTGATTACAATCTGAGGGGGTGGAATTAGTACGTGAAAGTGTGGTTACTAGCGGAAAGTGCTGGTGACGTTGAATTACCAGAAAGGAGACTTTCTTTCTGGCAAGGCACGAAAAAACCTATTGGTATCCACCCGAGATTTCTTAAGATATGATATTTTCTTCGAGCTCAGATGATCAGCATATGAAGTGAGATCACATGTGACTTCCTCTGGGGAAACACAAAGTTACTACTATTACAATTTCTAATTCTATTACTATTACTATAAATGTTAGTCTTAAAGTTACTATTTCCAATCTTGTGATAATTAATATTGTTGTTGTTGTTTTTGTCAATATTCTCATTAATTTCATTATTTTTGTTATTGTTAATAATATTATTATTATATTATTGATATTATTATTATTGTTATTATTATTATTGGTACTATTGTTATAGTTATTATAATTGTAATTATGTTTCATATTAAGCTTATTGATATTTTTATTATTGTTGCTAGTATTAGTATTGTCATTTGTAAAATTATTATTACTATTACTATCATTGTTTTTATTAATATTATTATTAACATCATCACTATCTTTAATAATAATTATGTAATTATGTCATTATTCTTGATTAAGTTATTATTTGTGGTGTTATTATGGTTAGTATTAATTTTGACATTATTAATACCAGTATAATTCCTATTCTTAGCTATCTTTGCCTTAATAGTATTATCAGAATTAATATTTGAATTAAATTTTTTTATTATAATATTATTAGAATTATTAATATTATCTTTATTATTGGCAATTAATTTGTTATTATTTATCTTAAAATTAATCAAAGGTTTAAAGTACCAATTACATATTTTAACATAATTCCCAACAGGATCACTGAATAACCACGAATATTTAGCAGGAAGCTGAATTTCGAACGATCGATTAGTTATTCTAGACCTTAACTTCTTTGATGTTGGGCGTAGTTGAGAACATGAGATTATTTCTATGTGTAGAGCTTCTTGAAGGTATTTTGATAGCGCTGATTGACTTAATACGATATTGTCTCCTTTAACGTGGAACATAGATACGTCACAATTTTGTTTGATGTTAAAACTTGATTTATCTAATTTATTTAGTCTATTTTTCCATTCTGTTTTAGTCCAACTAACACCAAATTTATTGATTGTATTAACAGGGACCTTACTGGATTGGTTTGGAGCTTGCGTAGTTCTTGTGATGATTTCGGGCGTTATTGTTGGCTCAGGTCCGGTTTCTCGAATTAACTCAGATGTGAGAGGAATTTTCCTTAATTTTGAAGGCGAAGGGACTGAAGTGTGAACGTCTGCTGTTACTATAAGAATATTATTACTATTCGATTGGCTGACAATAACAGAACTATCAGTCTCTTCTCGATTAGAATCTAAATGTGTGTGTACGTCCGATCTGGGACAGAAATTCATTTCTAGAGGATTATTTAATAGTGTTAATTCTGAGGGCGTAGAAACTGGTGTATTGACATCTATCAATACTATATTATTAATAATATCGTCATCATTATCATAATTAATGATTTCGTCATATATAGATGAACGGTTTTTAACATATACTACATCGCGTTTGAAAATATTTGAGCTCATGCATTTAATTTCTTCTATGGCATATGTGACATTTAATTTAGCAGTCCTAATCTCATCGCTGAAGTGATCAATTTGAGATTTAATCGCCAACATGTTATCATTGGTTTTCAATTTAGCCAATTCATCAAAAACGTTGTGAAAATTCTCACAGATTTCAGATAAATTTTTGTCTAGCGATGATTGTAAAATATGTACATTACTGTCTGAGATTATTTTTAATTTTTGTAATTATGAATTTATATTGTCTAATTGAAACTTAACTTTATCAATTAGTAAATCATTATTTATAGTATAGTTTTCATTCATACCTTCAATATAAAAGTTACACCTGTCAGCACTCATTGATAATATACCAATATTTTCTAATTGCGAATTACATTTTTTGTCAACATTATCTATCTGGGAGCATAACTCGTGAACATCTTGAAGTATAGATAGCATATTTTCATCTACTTTCTGAGCTTTTTCTCAGTATGCAATTTTTTTCTATTAATACAGTCAACAGAGTCAGAAAGTAGTTTAATTAAATCGTTATTTGATTTAATAGCTATCATAACATATGAGAAACTGATAGATTTGCATTCGCTACAATAGAATGTAAAAGCCCTATTCATTTAGATATTTAATAGCGGAACGTGAGATTCTAAGGCAATGGTGATGAAAATATTTTTGGCAAATACCACTACATGATATTAGTCAAGTGAAATACAATTGGCACTGCTGCACTTATACATGATAACAAAAATCTCCGGGTTTATATTAAAACATTGAATTTAATTAATTAAACCACTAAATAATTTTATGATTAAAGTTCAATGTCAATAACAGTTAATGCACTTTGCTTTTCCGCTGTTAGCAAGCAAACAAATAAATAATATAAAATTTAATTAAAAAACAGAAAACAAATTGTCGGTAATTTGATAGCTATTTTAAATTAATATTATACTAAATATTAAATTAGGTCCAATGAAAATAAATGACAAAAAAAGTTAATGCACTATAATGTTCAATATTTACAAACAGAAAATAAAAAATTCATATGAAATCAAATTACTCAGCACAATAAAATTAATATTTAGAATTATTATGTTGAATTTATACACACGACAAATTTTTGGTGATTGAACTTAATAAGGTGATTGTTTTTATTTATTCAATTTTATTTATTACAAAATAAATATTTCATGCAAATTTTTGTTCATAGCAAATATTTGTTTTAGGGACAGCGATTTTCTAGCCCAAGATGATATAATTCTATTTTTTTTAATGAAAAATATTTATATTACGAAATAAATATTTGATGCAAATTTTCAGTCTAACGGCAAAGATTTTGCAGCCCATGATATATTTTTATTCTTATACCTACTTAATATATAACTTATTAATAGAAAAGTAATTCATATAATCATACAGGAGAAGGAAATAAATGTAAATAACTCAACTCAATAGTGTTGATTATCAAATATGCGCGCCTGATATTTTTTTAAGAAATTTAAAAATTTGCATAAAGGCTGATTTTAATTTCAATGCAAATCAAAAAACCCATTTTCATTACTATAATATTTTAATATTTTGCAGAAAACTAGAAAGAGATAGATATAAAAATATTGTATAAGGCAGAACGAGACAGCATCATTAATTTTGCTTTCAGCTATTAGATGCCACTAATCTTTTTATGGTTAAATATTTGACAGAATATAATAATTATTTGTGTATTCATTAAAAAAATAAATAGTTTTGTAAACTTTGTGTCAATTAATTTTTAATTAAGCTAAGTATTTACTTCCACAAAAAAAACAGACAAAATTGTGAGCAAAATATCATATTTTAAAAAAAATTGTCCTAAAACACCTGTTTGGTATCGAAACCACCAGTTATTATACTGTATGAATATGCCAAAGTTACAACTAAGGAAAAAATTTTGCACCTTTGGAAAATTTTCTACATAAAATTATACTTTTTTTGAATTGAGTACTAAGTACATACCTAGCTTTAATTAAAAATTAATTTGCAAAAAAAAACATTTTGATCATTCATATTTTTGACATTCATATCTTTTTCATATGACAATCATATCTTTTTATAGGAAAGTATCTCAGCCGACATACTTTGCTATAAAAAGAAGCCAATGTCAAATTTTACACTATAAAAAGATGTGATTCTCAAATTATTTGCCATAAAAAGATATGAATGTCAAATAATTTTTTTTAAAAAGATTATCTTATCTCTCTATCACACAACTAATATATATGTATCTCGCACCCCGTTCTGGTCGACGACTTCAAGTTTTTTGTAATGAAAATCGAAATATTTATATTTTCTTCTTATGGGCAGAAATTCCTTTGCCAAATGCCACTATAGTGGAAATTTTCTAATAATTTTTCTTTCCATATAATAATAAAATTCTGAATATCATATAGCAAATATAAATATTACGTATTTCGATGGAGAACATGTGGTCTTCGTGGGCTAGTTTAAATTAGCCCAACCTGGTCCATACAAAAGTCAACACATAAGAAAAATTGTTTTATATAAAATTAGTAGTAATAAGGTGGGCAGATTTTAATGGGATTAAAAATTCTGTGCATGTGGGGTTTTTTCATGTAAGAAACGGAAGGGTTTTTTATTGATATTTTTACTATGTATGCCCATATTTTCATTTGGGATTTTCTCTGGCACCCCTGGATGGATTGGGCTGATATTTGGTAAACACACTCATTATAGTGTTCTATATTTAAATATGCCAGTGCGGCAAATCTGTATTTCAAGTCATTTTAGGGGGAGTGAAATTTAGATTCTAATCGAAACACCCCTGCTTTACAACCCACTTTCATAACTTGGCCCCCCTGAGCTCCCCCAGGGGGTTTGTATGGGAACCATTTATTAGAGGGGGGAGGAGGTCGTGTGGGGTAGCAAATGAGAGTACTCCATGAGTGGAATACACATATAAAAAAAAACATTAGTTTGGGGCTTTTTGGACCCTTGGGGCTCAAGATATTAATATGGGCCTCAAAAGTTGCGCCCAACTCTGCCCATTCCAAAACGCCCAAACTCAAGGCTGTACGACCTACCGTTCAGCCAGGGTGGGTCGGCCAGTGGTACTACTTTGGCCTTTTATATGAAATTTTGAAATTTTTATATGAAATTTAAGTTTGAAAGATTAGACTGTGGGACATTTTGGATTTCGAAAAATCTAAAGGACATTTTGGATTTCGAAAAATCTAAAGACAGGATTTCCTTCTCCTATATGCCCTTGTTCACCTCCCGCTTTCAAAACATGGCGCTCGGACCCCTGAGCTCCCCCAGGGGGGCGGGAGTTTGTATGGGAACACTTTATTAGAGGTGGAGGAGGTCGTGTGGGGGTAGCAAATGAAAGTACTACATGAGTGGAATACACGTATAAAAAAAACATAAGTTTTTATGAGGGGGAACCAGGGCCCTAAGACAAAAATGGGGCGTATTGGACCCTTGGGGCTCAGGATATTGATATGGGCATGATGAATCATATTTGTTGTGAACAGCTAAGAGAACTCTCCGGCCCATTGTCACTTCGTCATCTGTCGAAGCGTCTTTGCGAAACACACTGAAGTTGGAATCAAATAACTCATTATTATGGAAATCGGACGTTAGATTAGTTTCAGTTAGGGCGAAGATATCATACGAGAGCTTTTGTAAATTTAGGAATATTTCGCTTGTAGCCCCCTGACGTTCATATAATAAATGGATAGACAATGCAATTAAACTTCATTGATACATGAAGAGGAGGAAGTGTGATTACAATCTGAGGGGTGGAATTAGTACGTGAAAAAGTGTGGTTACTAGCGGAAAGTGCTGGTGACGTTGAATTACCAGAAAGGATACTTTCTTTCTGGCAAGGCACGAAAAAACCTATTGGTATCCTCCCGAGATTTCTTAGGATATGATATTTTCTTCGAGCTCAGATGATCAGCATATGAAGTGAGATCACATGTGACTTCCTCTGGGGAAACACAAAAATTCTCATGAAATTTATAATACAATTGGCTTAAAGTACTAAGATCGGTTGGTAACCCTTCTTGCTGAATTGATACTATGACATTCGTTTTAGTTTTACCATCCACACAGACAGAATTAGGTTTATCATGTAAATAGGCAAGATATATCCGTACATTATTAAAGATTCTCGTATCTCTAAAACGAGATAAAAGATAACGATTTTCGGTGTTATTTGCTGAGTTCATTGTCAATTTAACATTAGGAGGTAATAAGGGATCTAAAAAAGATTTTTCTACGTTTTTGGAGACCTCATTAAGAGGGTGGGAAGTTGGAGTTAGATGAATAGGGATGTTTGTATCTGGAAAAGAAAGACGTATCTCATTGACTGGAGTAAGAGGATTAAGGGTTGGACCCTGAATATATGTTTGAATTTTTTTTAAATTTTTTGAAAGTGATCTTCTGAAGGAGTTACTACTATTACAATTTCTAATTCTATTGCTATTACTATAAATGTTAGTCTTAAAGTTACTATTTCCAATCTTGTGATAATTAATATTGTTGTTGTTGTTTTTGTCAATATTCTCATTATTATTATTATTTTTGATATTATTATAATTATTATAATCAATATTATCATTAATTTCCTTATTTTTGTTATTGTTAATAATATTATTATTATATTATTATTATTGTTATTATTATTATTGGTACTATTGTTATTGTTATTATAATTGTAAGTATGTTTCATATTAAGCTTATTGATATTATTATTGTTGCTAGTATTAGTATTGTCATTTGTAAAATTATTATTACTATTACTATCATTGTTTTCATTAATATTATTATTAACATCATCACTATCTTTAATAATAATTATGTAATTATGTCATTATTCTTGATTAAGTTATTATCTGTGGTGTTATTATTGTTAGTATTAATTTTGACATTATTAATACCAGTATAATTCCTATTCTTAGCTATCTTTGCCTTAATAGTATTATCAGAATTAATATTTGAATTAAATTTTTTTATTATAATATTATTAGAATTATTAATATTATCTTTATTACTGGCAATTAATTTGTTATTATTTATCTTAAAATTAATCCAAGGTTTAAAGTACCAATTACATATTTTAACATAATTCCCAACAGGATCACTGAATAACCACGAATATTTAGCAGGAAGCTGAATTTTGAACGATCGATTAGTTATTCTAGACCTTAACTTCTTTGATTTTGGACGTAGTTGAGAACATGAGATTATTTCTATGTGTAGAGCTTCTTGAAGGTATTTTGATAGCGCTGATTGACTTAATACGATATTGTCTCCTTTAACGTGGAACATAGATACGTCACAATTTTGTTTGATGTTAAACCTTGATTTATCTAATTTATTTAGTCTATTTTTCCATTCTGTTTTAGTCCAACTAACACCAAATTTATTGATTGTATTAACAGGGACCTTACTGGATTGGTTTGGAGCTTGCGTAGTTCTTGTGATGATTTCGGGCGTTATTGTTGGCTCAGGTCCGGTTTCTCGAATTAACTCAGATGTGAGAGGAACTTTCCTTAATTTTGAAGGCGAAGGGACTGAAGTGTGAACGTCTGCTGTTACTATAAGAATATTATTACTATTCGATTGGCTGACAATAACAGAACTATCAGTCTCTTCTCGATTAGAATCTAAATGTGTGTGTACGTCCGATCTGGGACAGAAATTCATTTCTAGAGGATTATTTAATAGTGTTAATTCTGAGGGCGTAGAAACTGGTGTATTGACATCTATCAATACTATATTATTAATAATATCGTCATCATTATCATAATTAATGATTTCGTCATATATAGATGAACGGTTTTTAACATATACTACATCGCGTTTGAAAATATTTGAGCTCATGCATTTCATTTCTTCTATGCCATCTGTGACATTTAATTTAGCAGTCCTAATCTCATCGCTGAAGTGATCAATTTGAGATTTAATCGCCAACATGTTATCATTGGTTTTCAATTTAGCCAATTCATCAAAAACATTGTGAAAATTCTCACAGATTTCAGATAAATTTTTGTCTAGCGATGATTGTAAAATATGTACATTACTGTCTGAGATTATTTTTAATTTTTTTAATTATGAATTTATATTGTCTAATTGAAACTTAACTTTATCAATTAGTAAATCATTATTTATAGTATAATTTTCATTCATACCTTCAATATAAAAGTTACCCCTGTCAGCACTCTTTGATAATATACCAATATTTTCTAATTGCGAATTACATTTTTTGTCAACATTATCTATCTGGGAGCATAACTCGTGAACATCTTGAAGTATAGATAGCATATTTTCATCTACTTTCTGAGCTTTTTCTCAGTATGCAAATTTTTTCTATTAATACAGTCAACAGAGTCAGAAAGTAGTTTAATTAAATCGTTATTTGATTTAATAGCTATCATAACATATGAGAAACTGATAGATTTGCATTCGCTACAATAGAATGTAAAAGCCCTATTCATTTAGATATTTAATAGCGGAACGTGAGATACCAAGACAATGGTGATGAAAATATTTTTGGCAAATACCACTACATGATATTAGTCAATTGAAATACAATTGGCACTGCTGCACTTATACATGATAACAAAAATCTCCGGGTTTATATTAAAAAATTGAATTTAATTAATTAAACCACTAAATAATTTTATGATTAAAGTTCAATGTCAATAACAGTTAATGCACTTTGCTTTTCCGCTGTTAGCAAGCAAACAAATAAATAATATAAAATTTAATTAAAAAACAGAAAACAAATTGTCGGTAATTTGATAGCTATTTTAAATTAATATTATACTAAATATTAAATTAGGTCCAATGAAAATAAATGACAAAAAAAGTTAATGCACTATAATGTTCAATATTTACAAACAGAAAATAAAAAATTCATATGAGATCAAATTACTCAGCACAATAAAATTAATATTTACAATTATTATGTTGAATTTATACACACGACAAATTTTTGGTGATTGAACTTAATAAGGTAATTGATATATATATGTAATTATATATATAAATATAAGAAAAACTTTTGAAAAATATTAATAGCTGTGTTTTTTTCAATCGGGTCAGGATCAAGGTCTCATTTTTTATATAGAAACAACAACAACATAACCCAAACATTTATCTGGATCAGCAAAATGAGACCCAAATAGATTTTTATATGGAAATTTACAAACAGATGGCGGTACAAACAAAATTAGAGAAAAAATCTTTTTTTAGTGATTTATTTTCTTTTAAATACTGTAAAAATATAAAATTTTTTTTAAATATATGTTGCTAAGATGTTATTAGGCTTTTTTAAAACTATTCATATATACGAATAAAAAAAATTATCATATCTACATAAAAATAAAATTATGACAAACCGGTCCCACCTGTTCAAATTTATGAAACCCGAATATATGATCCTTATTGTTTTTTTCAAACCTTGACCCTGACCCGTTTGAAAAAAACACAGCTATTATTAAAAATAATTAATTAGCGGAGTGAAATTAAATCACGTCCGATCTATTAAAATTTTAAAAATTTTATTTATTACAAAATAAATATTTCATGCAAATTTTTGGTTATAGTAAATATTTGTTTTTGGGACAGCGACTTTCTAGCCCAAGATGATATAATTCTATTTTTTTTAATGAAAAATATTTATACTACGAAATAAATATTTGATGCAAATTTTCAGTCTAACGGCAAAGATTTTGCCGCCCATGATATATTTTTATTCTTATACCTACTTAATATATAACTTATTAATAGAAAAGTAATTCATATAATCATATAGTATAGGAGAAGGAAATAAATGTAAATAACTCAACTCAATAGTGTTCATTATCAAATATGCGCGAAATTTAAAAATTTGTATAAAGGCTGATTTTCATTGCAATGCAAATCAAAAAACCTATTTTCATTACTATAATATTTTAATATTTTGCAGAAAACTAGAAAGAGATTGTTTAGCCAACCTAAAATAAAATAAATATATTAGTAAAAATGAAATGAAATGATTTTAATTACTTAACTTTAATTCCATCCAAGGTGTGGTACAATAAAAATTCCAGGTTGTTTTATCTGAAAATAAATGTTTTTTATATTCAATATACAAAATAAAAAACGCAACATACCTTAGGTGTCCTCAACAACTATTTCATAGTTGAATTTACCAATTGGATCAATTTATTGGAAATTGATGTCCAATGGTAAACAAACCGGCATAACCTGTAAAAAAAACAATGAAAATTTAGATATATATGAAAATATTGGATTAGACATGTACAATGCCGTAATCCATGGTTTATATATATTAATGGAACCAGAAAAGGCTCCTAAATAATAAATTGTAGAACTTACCTGAATTTATTCTTGATTTTAGCCGAAATTCTGGAAAAACTTCTGCTCGTTTGCGGCTGTCAAACGAGAACTTGTTGATTGCCCTATGTGCAGAACTTTATGTTCAACATATACAATCTTACTTACCCAGTAGAATGAAGTGTCGCGAATCCAAAAATCTTATGCCAAACATAAGAAAAGGAGCATAAAACATAAAATTATGCTTTTAAATATGTTATGGAAAACATAATTGGAGTGAATGAAACCGATCGGGTAAGCGAGATAGATATAGATATATTGAAGTATATAAAACGGCAAGGTGCCACTATATCGATGAAATGTAACGCAGGGATGTACAAATTAGATAAATTATAGCATAATCTAAATCACAAAAATTATAAAAATTTTTTCTGCCATTTTGGGAATAATTCGTACAATTCATTCCTTTGGTTTTTTTTTCGAATATTTTAGAAATTGGAGCAATTTAAAATTATAATTTGGAAATTATAATTTACAACATCACACATAAATAAATAAAATATTTTTTTTTGAAATATAATAAAATCATATTGATTCTTTTTTTTTTATTTTAATATTTGTATATAAGTAGAGTAATTTGGTTATATTTGGTCAATGCAAAATTAAACAATATAAATTGCTAACGGGCCATAACATAAAGTAGAATTTATTTTTTCTGTGTCAAACAATCAATTACAATAAAGCAATTGCGTTAACAACAGTATTTGAAACCCCAACTAAAACCGCAACTGACAAGTATAAATCGTTTTTTGTTGTTGTTTAAAGTTAAAATTTTACGGATATATTTAAAACAATTTTTTTTATTATCGTGAATTTTATTTACACCACCGTGGTAGTACTTTGATATTATACATAATAAACATATAATTTCATTTGTTTAATTAAAATTTGGCGCAAATATTAATAAATTTTGATAATCATTTTGACGTTAGTGTCTTTCGCATTGGTATCGCTTTTGCATCAAACATAAAAGAACACGCGGTTTGGTATACAGTGTCAGTATTGGGTGACAGTTAAATACTTTTGTTGTGCATATTGAATTAAGGTATACACATAAATAACGCAACTTCAAACGCAATTTTTTTTATTAAGGCATACATACAATTAACGCAATGTGAACGCATTTTGTAAATTTATATAAATTAATATTTGAATTTGTTTGTAATTTTTTTTTGTAAATAATTTGGAAATTTAGATCAACAATTTGTCAACAATTTGAGTTTTATAAATTAATTATATTAAAGTAATACTGAATTTATTATTATAATTTTATTTTTTTGAGTATATCAATTTTATTTTAAATTTTAATTTAATTTGTTTAAAATTAAATTTTAAATTTTAATTTAATTTGTTTAATAAATTATATACAATTTTTTTTTCTCGATATTTAATAAATAAATAATTTGATCGTAAGCGAAGCATAGTCTTTTATTTTTAGTTCACGGAGAAGAATTTAATTAATTTTAATTTTATCTAGCTCACCGAACAGAGATAAATATAAAAATATTGTATAAGGCAGAACGAGACAGCGTCATTAATTTTGCTTTCAGCTATTAGATGCCACTAATCTTTTTATGGTTAAATATTTGACAGAATATAATAATTATTTGTCTATTCATTAAATAGTTTTGTAAACTTTGTGTCAATTAATTTTTAATTAAGCTAAGTATTTACTTCCACAAAAAAAACAGACAAAATTGTGAGCAAAATATCATATTTTAAAAAAAATTGTCCTAAAACACCTGTTTGGTATCGAAACCACCAGTTATTATACTGTATGAATATGACAAAGTAACAACTAAGGAAAAAATTTTGCACCTTTGGAAAATTTTCTACATAAAATTATACTTTTTTTGAATTGAGTACTAAGTGGCTGTTTATACACGCCTGCCCAGGCGACTGCCTGAACCATTTTCGTAGAAGAGAGGTAAGTGCGGGCAGAGGTAAAAAAAGTTCAAAAAATTTAGAAATTTTTTCTGTTGCCCCGTTCCTCTCCATTTGTTTCAAGTTTCCATAATTCCTTTTTTGTCAAAAATTTATTATTATTTTCAAACTGCCGGACGAGTAACATCTCCGGAAGAAAATATTTTTCATTGACCATAATTTTCAAACTGCCGAACGAGCAACATCTCCGGAAGAAAATATAAATAAATTAGTAATTGTGGAAAATATAAATAATATTTTTATTAGTGAAATATTTTCCATTATTTCTAATTATTATTTTTTTACAAATGATTTTAAAAGCAGATAATTATTATATCTTTTTCTAAAAAAAAATTATATTTTTATATTTATATAAAGATAAAAGGATTTCAAAATTATTATCGTAATACTTATATATTTATTGGACTTTATTTGTTTGGCCTTAATTTCCTTTTTCATTTTTGTTATACAAAGGAAAATAAAATATTATAGAAAGATGGAAAATAGTAAAAAAATTGACCTTTCTAACTTTGTTTAAAATGAATTAATCCTTCTTTCTTCTTTTAAATGTTGAACTATGAAGTATTATCTTATCTTTCTATATCGTAATATCAAAACTTCAATTGAGTCATATATAGAAAACTAATTTATAACTATGTATTATAAAATAAAATTAGAATAATATAATAAAAATGTAATAATTGCTTAATACAAATAGAGAAATATTTATATAAAAACAAATAAAATAGATTTCATATCTAATAGATTTCATAGATTTTATAATCGTAATGATAAATCAAAACTAATAATTTTCAGGTTTTGTATTTTAGGAATATAAAAAAAATTAGGATAAATATATATATCTCTCTGTCCTTAATTTTTTTAAATCTGTCTCTATATTATTATACATATAATAATATAGACAATAAATATGTATATAAAATATTATATAAATATTTAAATTTTCTATGTTTCACGGAAAAAATATAGAGCAAATAAATATTAATATTAATATTAATACTGAATATTAATGAAATATATAATTAAAGAGGAGGAATTAAGAAACAGAGGAGGAATTAAGAATTTTGTGATATGTTTTTATAAAACAAATATTAAAATAATATTAAATTAAATTATATTTAATATTTGTTTATATTGAAAACAGTGATGGATACGTCGATCGCATTATTCGAGGAACCACAAATTTGGCAAGCATCATAGCTGAAAGTTATACTTGCAGTCAAGTATAATATTTTACATAATTTTAGATAATTTATACCATGTATAATATACATAGAAACAAATATATTATATTTATTATACATAGTATTAATTATCTAAACTCAATTAAAATGTAAAATATTATACTTGACTCTACAATGAAATTAATTCAAATTCATGATTAGTTAAATATTTGTATTTACGAATATGTAGTAAAACTTAGATTTATTAATACTTGTAACTCTACGATTATGCGCTTCGTGGCTCATTAAGAGTTACAAGTTACAACTCTAGCATTCAAAATCAAAATGATTTTTTTCAATTTACGAATGTCAAACTTAACATATTTCAATACCAAAATGTTCCTCAATAAACTCCCCAGGTACGATCTTTTCCCTAAAATTCAGTTTCGGCCATTTTGAAATTGTTGAATTTTAAATGAAAAAATTGGGTGAGGAAGGCGCATCTAATCACAAAAAGTATATCAAGTCGCTCCTAGGCAGGCGTGTATAAACAGCCACTAAGTACATACCTACCCAGCAAGAAATTTTCCATTGATTCCGTCAATCAAAAATAAATCAATAGTCATTTTTATCATTTATTGGCACGTGCTATTGAAATGTAAAAAATTGATTACTATAGTTAAGTGGTAATCAATTATTAAACAGTTAATAATTGATTCTAGTAATCATTTTCTGATTGGCTTATTTTTTTTATTTTAATTAAGTGTCAATGTGAAATAAAGTGTCAAAGTGAAGTAATATATTCCAGTGTGTACAAAAAGTAAATAATTATAATTATTTAGATTTTTATAAAAAAAGTTTATTATATTTAAGTGTAAGTAAATTTTAAAATGGTTTTAATAATAATAATGGACAAGATTTACTTAACTTAAGAGAATAAGGGAATCTGAAAGCGATAATGAAATTGATTCAGGTGATGAAGACATAACTTTGCAGCTTCATCAGGATAGAGAAAATGAAATTTCTCAAGATTTAATAGCTGCAAGCACAGAATCCACGCACTCAATAGAAATTTAATAGATATGACAATAGAAAATGATTTGGAAGATTCCAATACAGATGAGGCTAGTGAAAGTGAGGAAGAAGATGACAATTATTTATCTGAAAATTATTTCTTTAACTTAATTTTATTTCATTGTAGAAGCTGTTGAAACGTAAAATTTCGGCGAAATTGAATTTCAGATCGCCATCAATTAAACTTTCAGAGCTGCAAAATTAAGTATTAATAAATTTAACTGGTCCCACAGGCAAAAAGAAAAGCATTAGTTATTTATAAATTTTAAGTTTTTTTAAAGTCAATGAAAAATAATATTATTTTAACTTTTTTTTATTTTTGTTAAAGATGAACTTTTTTAATTTAATTTTTTTGTTAAAAATACGAAATCTTAAACTTTATTATTAATACAAAAAAAATTATTTTACATATAAAATACATTTATAAAGACTGAATTCATAATTTTATATTTTTTATTTAAAATTAGTTATATATGAGATTATGATTTTAAAATTGAACGATTTTATATTGTATTTGTGATCTTTGCTGGATAATTTATTAAAATGTAAAAGCAAGAAACGGAAATATAAAATTATACAATTTCAGAATCATAATCTCATATATAACTAATGTAGATGTAGTGGTTTATTTATAGAATCAGTTCCTAATTAATTTTAGGAATCAACTAAGGAATCACTGTTTTATCAATTATTCTTTAATTTTCAGAATGGCTTTTATATCAAATATATATCAATTTTTAATTGATTAGTAGAACCAATTTATTATAGGTCAGGATCTAGTCCAATCAGAAGCTTTAAAAAAGCGGACATCATCTATATAAAATAAATGGTTAATAATTGATTATTAATCAATATAATAATCGATTCTTTGATTCCAGAATCAATTTATTATCAATTTGGTTTCAATTCATGTCTTGCTGGGTAGCTTTAATTAAAAATTAATTTGCAAACAAAAAAAACATTTTGATCATTCATATTTTTGACATTCATATCTTTTTCATATGACAATCATATCTTTTTATAGGAAAGTATCTCAGCCGACATACTTTGCTATAGAAAGACGCCAATGTAAAATTTTACACTATAAAAAGATGTGATTCTCAAATTATTTGCCATAAAAAGATATGAATGTCAAATAATTTTTTTTAAAAAGATGAACTTATCTCTATATCACACAACTAATATATATGTATCTCGCACCCCGTTCTGGTCGACGACTTCAAATTTTTTGTAATGAAAATCGAAATATTTTGTAATGAAAATCAGCCTTAAATCTATTTTCTTCTTATGGGCAGAAATTCCTTTGCCAAATGCCACCATAGTGGAAATTTTCAATAATTTTTCTTTCCATATAATAATAAAATTCTGAATATCATATAGCAAATATAAATATTACGTATTTCGATGGAGAACACGTGGTCTTCGTGGGCTAGTTTAAATTAGCCCAACCTGGTCCATACAAAAGTCAACACATAAGAAAAATTGTTTTATATAAAATTAGTAGTAATAAGGTGGGCAGATTTTAATTATCCCCTGAAGTAAAGAGAAAAGAGTAGTTGTATTTTTATAATGAAATAGTTATGTAGTGTTAGTATAATAAATACGTATATTTGCCGTGATATTAATATTATTATAAATATAATTTTAATATGATATTTTCGCGTCGTGGGTATGCGAATTCCGATAGTAAAAATTATATACATACACGTATATTATGTATGACTTAGAAAAAAAATTCTAATTTTTTATTTAATTTTTGAAATTTTGTATAGAAATTTTTAGGAGCTTTTTCCTGTATATTCAGGGTGGCCTTAGCCCACCTTGCAATACAACTTTCTTAGTTTTAAATATTCAAGATAAGTATTTCGGTAGACGATAGACTCATATTTAAACTTTCAATAACATTAAAAAATCGTTCTGAATAATAATAGGTTATCAATCTAAAAACGATATATTAACACTACCTCGAACGAGCCACTGATTAGCACAAGTGTTATTAAATGGCGCAACCCCTGTTAATAAATGGCGCACATATAATTCACAAAAATTACAAATGATTATTTGAAAATAATTTATACTTAAATGCTGTTCATGTGGGATTAAAAATTCTGTTCATGTGGGGTTTTTTCATGTAAGAAACGGAAGGGTTTTTTTATTGATATTTTTACTATGTATGCCCATATTTTCATTTGGGATTTTCTCTGGCACCCCTGGATGGATTGGGCTGATATTTGGTAAACACACTCATTATAGTGTTCTATATTTAAATATACCAGTGCGGCAAATCTGTATTTCAAGTCATTTTAGGGGGGCGGAGTGAAATTTCCCCTCCCCCCAACACCCCTGCTTACTCACCCACTTTCAAAACTTGGCCCCCTCAGCTCCCCCTCGGCCCACTGAGCTCCCCCAGGCGGGGCGGGAGTTTGTATGGGAACCCTTTATTAGAGGGGGAGGAGGTCGTGTGGGGTAGCAAATGAAAGTACTACATGAGTGGAATACACATATAAAAAAACATTAGTTTTTATTACGGGGGAACAAGGGCCCTATAACAAAAATGGGGCGTTTTGGACCCTTGGGGCTCAGGATATTGATATAGGCCTCAAAAGTTGCGCCCAACTCTGCCCATTCCAAAATGCCCACACTCAATGCTGTACGACCTATCGTTCAGCCAGGGTGGGTCGGCCAGTGGTACTACTTTGGCCTTTTATATGAAATTTAAGTTTGAAAGATTAGACTGTGCTTTAGGACATTTTGGATTTCGAAAAATCTAAAGACAGGATTTCCTTCTCCTATATGTCCTTGTTCACCTCCCGCTTTCAAAACATGGCGCTCGGCCTGTAGTGTAAATTCATAAAGGAAAAGTAACAAAGAATAATTTCATTCTGAATTTAGACATCGTTTTGTTCAGAGCGTTAGATTTTTGGTAGAGTTGTTTGTTAATAGTTTGATAGTTTTCGGTAGTTTTGCGGATTGATAGTTTTTGGTAGTTTTGTGGTTAGATAGTTTTGGTAGATTGTGGTAGTGGTAGTGGCACTGTTATTGTTTGTTATTGAATTGTTATTGTTATTGAATTGTTATTGTTATTTTTATTGTTATTGTTATTGTTATTGTAAGTTTGTATTTTTAAGTTTGTATTTTTAAGTGTAGTAATAGTTTTTGTATTTTTAAGTGTATTTATAAGTTTGTATTATTAAGTGTAATATTAGTTTTGGTATATTTAAGTGTAGTATTAGTTTATATAGATTTTAGTATATTATTATTAAAAATGGCTCTGAATATTAGGAAATTAATAGACTTTGACAACACCGACAATGGCCTGGGACTTATCCAGTTTCTTCAAAACATTGCTGGCCTTCCATCAGAAATGGTATGTCCCAAGGGGCATGGTTCTCTAACATTAAAATTTAGGAAAAAAATAAAACCTCCTCCTACACATGGATTTGCCCATTTAATGGAGGAAATAAAAAGAAAGGGCAGAAATGTGGTTTCGAAAAATCCTTGAAGAGGTATACGCTTTTTAACCACTCCCATTTGACCATATTACAAATTTGCAAATTTGTGAGGATATGGCTAAGGAATTGTGAATTGGGATTTATAGGGGAAGAATGCGTATTCCTAAATGACCACGCCCTCACAGATTGGTCATAATTTTGCCGAGAGGTTGTTTTCGACATAATGATGTTGTTGTAATAAATTATTACAATCATAAATACTGTTTTCTTTTAAATGTTTATCTCACCTTTTATTTTAAACTTAACTTTTCGTCTTTTTAAAATAAAATACTTGTTTTTGGTTCTAAACTTTAACTATTTATTAATAATTCAAATAATGTTTTAATTTTTATTCACTTATTACAATTTTTATTTAGTTATAATTTAATATAAATAAATCATAATTATTTTAACTGATTTAGTTTTTTTTTTTAACATATAACTTTACTTTTTTTTATTGACTGAATTTTATTTAGTTTAAAATATAACTTTAGTTTCTTGATTCAGTTTTTTACAATTCTAAATTGATAAACTATTGAGTACTAAAATAACCGAAATTTACAAAATATTCTTCACAATTTTCTATTTAATTCTTAAAACTTTTACCAATAATTTAAATTATTTCAATTATATTTACTTTAACCAATTTTAATTAAATAAAAGTTAAATATAAACCAACTGACTAATTTTGATTGAAAAATATAAATCTCATCACTTTTCCCGATTGTCTGAACTTTTAATTAACAATTTTAACCGATCGACTGACTAACCGATCAACTGCCTTGATTTTAATTTTTCTTTCTTTTTTATTTTGTTGGAGAGCTTTTTTGGCTTTCCAAAATCTTTCCAATAAGATTTTGGAAAACCAATCAGCTTCTCCAACAAAATATTTAAAATCAATTCCGATTTAATTGGCTGATTGATTTTACGCGTTGTCAGCACAGAGAAATTATTATTAATTAAATTAAATTATTTCTCTGTGCACGAGCAACGCGTAATTTGAAACTTTTGTTTTTTATTAATTAATTTTAATAATTTAATTTATTTTGAAATGGATTGGAATTTTATAATTTCCGTTGTGAATTGAAGCACAGGGTGCCTCAATTCACAACACCTTCCCTCTTAGAAAAAATATAAGGGTCGGAGAAATTTTTCTTCGACTCTGATATTTTAAAATTATATATATATATTTTTTTTATATATTGTTTTTAATAAAAACTATGTATATTTGTATATATTTACTAACAATTTCTTTTATTAATATATTTTTGTATTTTAAAAATTTTTTTTTTTTTTTTTTTTTTTACTTTTTATATATATATATATTTTTTAAACATTTTTTTTGTAAATATTGTTAAGTATTTTTTACTAAAAAATTATTATATCTTTGTATACTACTTTTTCTTTTGTACATTTTTTCTTTAATTTAATAAATTTCTTTTAATTTTATTTATATATTTATAATTTTTATTTGAAGTTTATATATTTTTACTAAATATTTTATATTTTTGTAATTATTTTTTCTTTACATTTATTATATTTTTTATTATTTATTTCAATACAGTTACAATCTTATCGATTTTATATAATATTTTATTTTATCAAATTCTATAACAAATATTTTATATTAAAAAAATCCTTTTGTTTTATAAAAATTAATGGTTAATAGTTTTGTAAATTATTTTTAATTATAAATTTATTTTATTTATATAAACAAAAAAAATTGCATATATATATTAGAAATTTAAGAAAAGGAATAGGAATTTAAGGAATAAGAATAAAATTTTTTATTTTCTATATTATCCCTATTATTTGTTTTTGAGCGTTCACGCTCCCCTTCCTATTTTATCCCAAAAAATTTTTCCCAAAAAAAATTTTTTTTACAAAAAAAACTTAATTACCCTGTGGGTTTTTTTTTTATTTAATAATGCTTACTATACATAATTATAATATAAAAGTTAAAAAATTTAGTGCAATTAATTAATTATGTCTGATAACGGCAGTGTAGCGAGTCTAGCCACGACCGTGGTTTTTCCAAAAAATAAGGAGAATATTCCACCTCGGAAGGTATCTTCCTTGGTGGTTACCAATTATCTATTTAGGGCTTATCGCCCTAAAC
Organism: Empis stercorea; assembly: GCA_949752835.1. Taxonomy (NCBI): domain Eukaryota; kingdom Metazoa; phylum Arthropoda; class Insecta; order Diptera; family Empididae; genus Empis; species Empis stercorea. Next base: position 63,887,242 of record OX457085.1, read on the forward strand.
ATAATAATCATAAATTACCGTAAGTAAATAAAATTTCCTAGAAATAAATTGTTTTATACATTTTGTTTACTTTTCAGAAGGTTGTGAAGAGAGATACAAAAAAAATGAACATAACATAATTAAAAAAAATATTTATATGATTTTACTACAATTTGAAAATATGTCTATAAAATAAATTAAATAAAAGTTGTTAGATTTTAATAGAAATAAGAAAACAAGAGATTTTTAGTCTTTAGTTATATAAGTGGCTTATATAAAAAAAATTCCTTAATCCTTCCATCTTTTTAATCTATTATTATGTACATTTCTAACTTTTTTGTTAATTTTAATTAAGGAGTTTACTTGATCCGAACCTACCACCTCATATGGTCCTAACCAATTTTCGCTCAATTTGTGAATCTTTGCTGGATTCAATAATAATACCTTATCACCTATTTCGAATTTTTCTACCTTTTCATTTTTGTCATAATAAATTTTCGATTTAACTTTGCTTAAATTTAGATTTGTTCTCGCTATTTCGTGTACTCGTTGCATTCTTGCTTTCATTGATAAACAAAAATCATCAAAATTATATAAAGGTTCAGGTTGCCTTTTAAGACTACTAGGTAAAGGCTCCGAAAAACCATACAATGCAAATAAAGGTGAGAACTTTGTACCTATGTGTGGAGTGTGATTGTGTACGAAAGTTGCTTCAGCTACCCAATCATCCCAAGTTTGAGGATTTTCATTTACAAATATTTTTAAATATTCCACTAGTGGTCCATGTCGACGTTCTAGCGAACCATTAGTTTGTGGATGATATGCAGTAGTCTGAATCTTTTTTATTTTTAATATTTTGCATAATTGTTGAAGTAGTTTACTAGTGAAATTGGTACCTTGATCCGTCAATAATTCTTTAGGAATTAGTGCATATTTTAAAATTATTTTAGTATAAAATACTTCAGCCACCGTTTCTGCTTCTTGATTTGAAATAGAAATACCATCCAATATTTTCGTTAAATCATCCTGAAATGTTAATATATATTTGTTCCCTTTTAGAGTTATAGGAAAAGGTCCTACTATATCCATATATACACGATCAAATGGTTTTAAAGCTGTCCTTGTCAGAATCATTGGCATCTTTGTGATCCGACCTCTTTTATTTTTCTGACATTTGGGGCATTTTTTAATGTAATTGTATATATCTGCTAACATTTTCTTCCAAAAATAAAATTGTTTTATCCTTAAATACGTTTTTGTGATTCCAGCATGACCTCCTAAAGGGGAGTCATGATATTCCTTTAAAACAGCTAGTATTTCTTCTCTGTTGTTTAACATTATTTTTTCGGTATTTTCTGGTATTAATTCTTGTTCCTCATTCAAAGTTTCATCCATTTTGTCAATTTCCATTGTTTTGTCCAACTTTATATTTTCTTCTTTTGTATTTAAAATTTCTATTTCTTTTTGTCGAGTTTTTGCCCTCGTTATAGCAAATGTCTTTGTTACTTCATTATTCTCCTCTTCTGGAATTCTACTTAAAGCATCGGCATTAGTATTTAATTTACCTGGTTTGTATAATATTTTAAAATTATATTCTGCTAATCTCGTTTTCCATCTATTTATTTTTCCTTCGGGGTCTTTTTTCTTGTATTCACTGATAAGTGGCTTATGATCAGTATAGATGTTAAATTCCTTTCCTAATAAATAGCATCTAAAGTTTTTTATTGCCCAATAAACCGCCAACATTTCCTTATTTATTGTAGCATAATTTCTTTCTGCTTTATTTAACACCCTGCTTGCATATGCTATTGGTAAATCCTTGCCTACCTCCCCTTGCGACAAAACTGCTCCTAGTGCATGGTTACTGGCGTCAGTAGTTAATAAAAACGGTTTTGTAAAATCAGGATATTTTAATATAGGTGGTGACGTTAACAACTTTTTTATTTCCTCAAACGCCTTCTGATGTATCTCTGTCCATTCGTATTTTTTATTTTTTGATGCCATTTGATACAATGGTTCACCCTTTTCCGCTAAAAATGGCATACTTGCACGATAATAGTTTACCAGCCCCAAAAACGATTGTAATTGTTTTGTTGTTTTAGGTACTGGGTGTTCAGCAACACACTTTGTTTTTTCTGGATTCGGTAATATTCCGTCCGTTGTAATTCTATAACCTAAATAAATAACTTCCTTCTTGAGAAATTTACATTTTTCTGGCTGAAGCTTCAAGTTATTTTCCCTTAATCTGTCAAATACTGCTCTAAGTTTTTCGTCATGATCCTTTAAAGTTCTTCCATAGATAACAATGTCATCTAAATATACAAAACACTTAAAACCTTGTAAACCGGATAAAATGTGGTTCATTAATCGCTGAAATGTTGCTGGTGCACCTGATAAGCCAAAAGGCATTCGTTTAAATTCGTAATGTCCGAAAATAGTGCTGAAAGCCGTTTTTTCTCTGTCTTCGGGGTCTACTGCTACTTGATGGTATCCACTTGCTAGATCCAATGTTGAAAAATACACAGATCCTCCTAATTGATCTATTATGTCTGCTATCCTTGGTAGGGGGAAAGCGTCTCCCAATGTCACCTCATTAATTTTCCTAAAATCTACTACCACTCTGTATCTTTTTTCTCCCTCCGGTCCAGCCTTTTTTGGAACAACCAGTAAAGGTGAATTCCAAGGACTCCGACTTGGTTGTATTATTTCTTCTTCTAATAAATGTTTTATTTCTTCATTAATCACCTTTTTGTGACATTCCGCTAATCTGTACTGCCTGCTATTGATTGGTATTTGTTCCGGGGTCGTTCTTATTTTGTGTGTAATAACATCAGTATGAGTTAATCTCTCTCCTGGTAAATGGAAAATGTCATTACATTCTTCACAAATTTTATCTATTGTATTTTGTTCTTCTGTTGTTAATATTGAATTATTTTTTAAAATTTTCTTCAGAGATTCAATTCTCTCTTTAACAGCTTTATTTTCTGTTTCGTCTTCCTGATAATTGATACAGCTGTCTTCTTCAAATAATCTAAATATATCCGCCAATGGTGTATCCTTGCGTCTCCCTCGGGGTTTTTTTTCTTTTTTGCTTTTAATCTCATGAGTCTTTAGTGGTCCATTTTTTATATACTTAGAAGTTTCATTTTTTAGGGGTCTTATATGAAAATTTTCTATAGGAGTCAATTTAAGTTTTATATCCTCAATTTTTACTTCTTCATTACTTACGTTGGCTATACATACCTTTACCGTATTATTTTTTGCTTCAACCAAACAATTTCCTAATAATACACTTGGTTTTAGTTGTTGTGCCTTACAAAAAAATTCTCCCACCTCTGTTGTAGGTAAACTTATTAATTTTTCCATACGCGCCGGAATCCATATTTCTCCATTCGTTCCATTTTTTACATTAACATTATCCATTATAATTTCTTCTTTATTTAAAATATTTCCTGTGTTAATTTTTTCTTCATAAATTTCTCCAACATTTATTTTATTATTTAAATCACTATCACTAACTTCCACTGAATCATCTGTAATTTCAGCATTAACTAATATAATTTCATCATTTATTTCTTCCTTTATTTCAACAATTTTTTCAACATTTTCTTCATTAATGTTAAAAAATTCTTTTTTCTTAATCACTTTCTCTTCTTCTTCTTTTACTATTAATTCTGTTTTTACCTTGGATTTATCTTCGTCTAATAAGATTTCATCCTTATTTTTATAAAACTTACTTTTTATGTTGTCGAAAATTCCCTGAATTTCTTTTATTTTAATTTGATCTAATTGTTTAAATGGATTCTCAATGTAATGCGTATTTATTATACCTATTTTACTTTTCCTTATAAATGGAATACAGAATTCTGTTGTATTATTTTCCGTTTTTGGGAAATGAAGTTTTTGTTCTGGTCCTAAAATATTACAATTTGAAGATAAAAAATTATTTCCTAAAATACCATCAACAGGTAAATTTATGTCATTATCTGTGACTTGAAATTTGCAATCGAAATTACTTCCTAATAAAAAGTTTCCTTCACAGGAACCTATAGTGGAGCTTACATTTTTTGTTATTGTACTTAAATTTGTTTTATCATTTGTTAGTATAGGTGTTCCTTCTTTTAAAGTTGTATTTTTAATCAAACTAACTTGTGCTCCCGTATCTACCAATAATTTAATTTTATCTTTTTTAGCTATATCTAATGATAATTGAACTATGGGCTCCTGTAAGGTGGTTTCTTCGCCCTTTTGGAGGAATGAGCTGGGCTTTTTTAGTTCACTCCATCCTCGTTTCCCGATTCCAACGCTTTTTTAGATTCATATGCTTGACGTGCTTCGCAATGCACGATTTTATGACCCTTTCGTGCACACCAGTCACATTGATTTTCAGCTATATTTTCACTGTCTAATGCAAGTACTCTCTGATTTGTTGTATTGACATTTCCTGATCGCAATTTGAAACAATGAGTGGAAGTATGTCCATTCATTCCGCAGTGTGTGCATCGTAGAATTGAAAAATTTATATTTTGTGGTGCTTCCCAAGTACATTCCCTACTAATATGTCCCGGTTTACCACACTTGAAACATTTAATATTGTTAGTTGTTGGCCCTTTAAATGGCACTTTGTTGTTACCATTATTATTATTACTATTATTATTCCGATTGTTATTGTAATTATTATTATAATTACTATTATAATTGTTTGTATTATTTTTATTGTTAGTTGGAAAATTATTACCACTAACCATGTTGTAATTTCTGTTAGGGGTCTTATTGTTGTTATTAAAATTATTGTTGCTACTATTGTTTGAGAATTGTTTATTATTATTATTATAATTATTATTATTTGTAAATTGTGCATTATTGTTGTTGTTGTTGTTGTATTTAACGTTACCTGTTGTTCCCCGGAAATAATTATTATTACTATTATTTCTAAAATTGTTTCCATGATTTAACCGGTTATTATTTGGTTGTTGCCCATGTCCGCCATTTTCATTTAATTTTTTCATCATATTGGTTAATAAATTCATCATTTGGTCCCCTTGATTATTACTACTATTTTTATCCGAACTCCCTATATTTCCTAAGTTCCTTGTTTCATTCAAGTACTGTCGAGCCGCTCCTATGGACACTCTTAAGTTTTCGGGGTTTTTAAAAATTAAATATTGTTTCAATTCTGATGAACGCAGTCCTCCTAAAAATATTCTCTTTGCGGTTATCTCCATTTCGTTTATTAAGGCTCGTCCCTCGTTTTGATACCTTTCATTGACTCTATTTCTATATGCCGCCAATTTTTCTGCTATTCGTTCCCCAAATAATTCCACTGATTCGTTTTCGTATTGGTACATTCCCATCATTTCTGATGCTAATGTAGCCATATCTTTACTCTCTATGAAACGATTACGTAAAATATCTTTATATTGGTTAAAGTTTTCAACGTTGGCATATCTGAAAAGTGCGTTGGCTGCACCAGTCAGTTTACTTGTTATTAAAATTCTTAATAATATTCCCTTTTGTTCATCTCTGGTCAATTCGTATGCTTGATGAGCTAATTCGAGAAAATTGTTCAACTCATTCTCAATGTCCAATCCTACACCCGAAAATGTTGGAACTTGTACCAGAAATGTTTTTATTATTTTTTCAACTGGTAACAATGTTGGTTCCAAATGATATGAGTTGTCGTTTGTAAAATTTTCCGCAACGTATTCATCTCGGTGTGCCATTGGTGGTGGTGGTGGAATAGGGGTCGAGTTTAATCCTGATGGTCCCGGTTTATTTATTGTTCTATTTGTATTATTTACTTTTTGGAAATTAAAATAATGGGGGTCGTTTAATGGATTCATCTTGTCACTTGTTTTTATATTCAAACTTTGTCTTTCCGTTTTTGCAATTATAATCTTATTTCTTCTAGTTTTTCTTGTTTTCCGTATTGGGCCAATTCTGTTATACTTTACTCCTGACCTCAATGTTCTAAAACTTTTTCTATTTTCTGATATTCGTTCTCCTTGCACTTGATGTAAAAAATCAACAAAATTATTTCTATCCAATACTTCTAAATTTGGTTCCGCTTCTATATTTTCTACGTTTGTTTTAGTTTGTTCGTCCGAATTTTCAAATTCCGGACTTGAATTTAAAAATGAAAATGTTGATATTCTCTTTGAAAATTTTAAAATTGATTGCGCCAACGTTGGGGGTTTTGAATTTTGCGACATTAGTTTATAAAAAAAATTTTAAACAACAACAATAATTTATATATGCTTTTTTTTTTTATATTACGATTTAAGGGTCATTTTTCTTTTATTTAAATTTTAGTAAAAAAAAATTTTTTTTATTTTAGGGGTCATTTCTCATAAAAATTTCAGTGAAAAAAAATATTTTAGGGGTCATTTTATATAAAAAGTGCTGAGAAAAAAAAATATATTTTAGGGGTCGAAAAAATTTATTTTATTTTTTCTAAAAATTTTATGTAATTTCCTTTATTTATTTTATTTTATTTAAAAAATCATTCTATAATTTTTATTCAAAATAAAATACTCCTTTATTTTTATTTTATTTTTATTTTTCTCATTCCCTAAAAATATGCAATAATAAAAAATTTTGTTTCTCAAACAAACAGTAAATTAGTAGGAAATATAAGTTTTCCAACTCCTAAATTTATGTAAAAAAAATTTTTATTCCCAAAAAAAATTTATTAATTTTCATAATAGAAAATTTGTTTGCTCCAAGAAAAAATTTTTATATGTTAAGTTACAAAAAAAAACGCGCTTTGTTCTAATGAAACTTACGTACGTCATTTAAAATATTTATATTAATATCAATTTAAGTTGACAATAATATTTTATATAAAAATGAACAAACGTAAATTGAAAATATATATATATATCATTTTATATATATGTATATATAATTTTCGTCATTACGAACAAAAAATAAATGAATTTTTAATATAAAATGAAAATATAGGGTAACGAAAAAAAATGTTGGTTATTAAAACCAATTTTTATTAAAAAATTTTTAACACTTATGAAAAAAATTTTTTTATTAAGTTCTTTATTTTTACACAGCCCTGTGTCAACTTAGTGCACAATTTTATTCTGCACTTTCTTTATACAGTTTTGTGTTAAATTAAATAAACTTAACCTTTTACACCGTAATTAGTTTTGTTACCCTATTTTTTGTCGATTTTACTTTGATAATAATACACTTCTATGTATATTATTTTTCACGTCAACAAAACTTTATTATAAAATTTTTAAATTCAAATTGATCAGAAACGCACAATTTGCAATTTATACTTGGAGAATAAAAAAAACTTTTATGAATACAAATATAATATGTGATAATAATGTTTAATAATTTATCATTTTCCATTGTATAGGTATAAAACATTTACTTATTATTTTTTATATACCTATGTATGTGTACCCCAAAAAAAATATTTATTATATACTTATTTATTTTTTTTTTTTTTTTAAATTGAAGAGAGAAAATGAATTTAGGTCAGATATTGGGATAGGTTAAGGTTTTTGGAAGTATATAAGAAAAAAAAATATCATTTTTTTTTGTATATGTATATTTATACATATATTATTTTAGGGGTTTTTTTTTTTTATATATGCATTTTATTTTATTTGGACTTTGTATATAAAGATTTTTTTTTCTGATTCACTAGGAATTTAAAAAAAGGATTTTTTTTATATATATATTTTTATAATTTTCTTAAGGATTTTATATATTTATTATTTTATATATATTTTTTTTTTTTTATTTAAAAATTTTAATTTTATTTTTTGGCCATTTTTTTTTTAGATATTTTTTTTTTGTTTTAATACCTTTTCTACTTTAAATCAATAAAAGGTAAATCCAAATTTAACAATTTTACATTTATACTTTAATAATTTTAATGAATCTAATACAAAAAATTAATCAAATCAATTTTAACATTATTTTTCTTTTATTTTTTATTTATTCGAATAATTTGTTTTTTCAACCAAAATTTTAACAAATTTAAATTTAATCAATTTTCTATAAATTTTACTTTAATAATTTAATTTCATATTTTAATTAATTTAATTTGTTATATTTGTCAATTTTAATTTAATAATTAGCCAAAAAATAAATTTTATTATTCTCCATTATTAAAACAATTAGATTTGGAGTAATGATAATTATATAAAATAACGAAGAACCGAATCTTCCTAATTTGTTATTCATTTTTATATAAAATAAATTTTTTTTATTTTTTTATCAAAAAAAATTGATTTATTATTTTCTGTTTTGTTATAATATATATATATAATTTTATGATTGTATATACATATATTTTATTTTTTTTTTTTAAAATATTATAAACAGCGTGTTTTATATATTTTCGTATATAAAAAAAATATTTGAAATTTGTATATTTTAATATAGTTAGAAAAAATAACTTACTACTTTAATATATAAAATTTTTTTTTTTAAGTTTTTCTGCTTCTTCCGCTACTTTGCTGCAAAAAATCTTTTCTGCTTCTTTTACTGCAACTTTTAACTGCTTCTACTGTTTGTTCTGCTACCACTGATGTTAAATTTTATTATTGATAAAAATGCTTTATTAAAATTACTGCTACTTTTATTTTTTTTTTTTTACAAAAAAAAATTTTATAATAATTATTTATAAGATTTTATTTAACGTTAAATTATTATATTTTTTTTTTTACTATTTTTAGTCCACTTTTATTTTATGATAATATTTTTTATTTTTATTTAGCTTTAATCTCCCGTTTTACCTTTACACAAATTCTTTTGGATGAGAAACGTACTTCTCATCCTGTCCGCAGCGCCAATGTTGTAATAAATTATTACAATCATAAATACTGTTTTCTTTTAAATGTTTATCTCACCTTTTATTTTAAACTTAACTTTTCGTCTTTTTAAAATAAAATACTTGTTTTTGGTTCTAAACTTTAACTATTTATTAATAATTCAAATAATGTTTTAATTTTTATTCACTTATTACAATTTTTATTTAGTTATAATTTAATATAAATAAATCATAATTATTTTAACTGATTTAGTTTTTTTTTTTAACATATAACTTTACTTTTTTTTATTGACTGAATTTTATTTAGTTTAAAATATAACTTTAGTTTCTTGATTCAGTTTTTTACAATTCTAAATTGATAAACTATTGAGTACTAAAATAACCGAAATTTACAAAATATTCTTCACAATTTTCTATTTAATTCTTAAAACTTTTACCAATAATTTAAATTATTTCAATTATATTTACTTTAACCAATTTTAATTAAATAAAAGTTAAATATAAACCAACTGACTAATTTTGATTGAAAAATATAAATCTCATCACTTTTCCCGATTGTCTGAACTTTTAATTAACAATTTTAACCGATCGACTGACTAACCGATCAACTGCCTTGATTTTAATTTTTCTTTCTTTTTTATTTTGTTGGAGAGCTTTTTTGGCTTTCCAAAATCTTTCCAATAAGATTTTGGAAAACCAATCAGCTTCTCCAACAAAATATTTAAAATCAATTCCGATTTAATTGGCTGATTGATTTTACGCGTTGTCAGCACAGAGAAATTATTATTAATTAAATTAAATTATTTCTCTGTGCACGAGCAACGCGTAATTTGAAACTTTTGTTTTTTATTAATTAATTTTAATAATTTAATTTATTTTGAAATGGATTGGAATTTTATAATTTCCGTTGTGAATTGAAGCACAGGGTGCCTCAATTCACAACAATGTCCAGAAAACAACCTCTTGGTGGGCCAGGGAAAATCGTTGAAATAGACGAGAGTAAATTTGGAAAAAGAAAATACCACCGAGGACACTATGTCGAAGGACAATGGGTCTTCGGTGGTTATGAAAGAGGATCGGGTAGATGTTTTATGGTGGTAGTGGAGCAGCGCGGTTAGGGGACCCTGCTCCCTATTATTCTTGAGTGGATTTTCCCGGGAACTACAATAATTTCGGATTGCGTAATTTCGGATTACACCCATCTAACCGTGAATTTTAAAGATCCAGAGACTGGAGCATGTCCTAATTCAATCGAGGCATCCTGGAACTCCGTTAAAAGGACATTAAGTCAGAGTGAACGGAGAAAGGCATTTTTTCCAGGATACCTCGCGAAATACATGTTCCAGAAATTCTGTAGAACTCAAAATCTGGATCTTTTCACCGAATTCATGAAGGATGCAGGACCTTGTACAATGGGTCGGCTCCACCAAAAGAAGCCACACAAGAGAGTAGTGAAGAAGATGGAGAAGCAGGAGCATAATTCCCCACCTAACCCGATCCACCTTCCCTGGCCCACCTTCCCTGACCCACCTTCCCATCTAACGAAACCTAAATTTTAAGGTTCGAGAACCAACAAAACTCCCCGACAACGCACATGGCAGTCGGCAAGGGGGCCTGCCTAACAAAACTCCCCGATGACGGACATGGCAGTAGGCAAGGGGGCCTGCCTAACAAAACTCTCCGATGACAGACATGGCAGTAGTATTTAGTTTATTTTAGGTTATAGTATTTAGTTTATTTTAGATTATAGTATTTAGTATTTAAGTTTATAGTATTTAGTATTTAAGTTTATAGTATTTAGTTTATTTTAAGTTATAATATTTAGTTTATTTTATTTTATAGTATTTTAGTTTATAGTGTCTTTATATACGACGGACATGGCAGTAGCCAAGGGGGCCTGCCTAACAAAACTCCCCGACGACGGACATGGCATAATTACCCAAGAGGAACGATATATGGTCACCTCTGCGTGGTGTTCCTTGGATAACGCTAAGAACCATATAGATCCCATATTACATCCCTCCTTTTTATTATTCACCTGAGGCCAGTAGACCTACTTTTTGAGTGGTCCTTTTTTTAATGCGGGATTTTTCGGTATTTTTTAAATGCGGGATTTTAGATTGCCTCTAACAATATCCCTTCTTTTTTTAATGCGGGATTTTTTCGGTATTTTTTAAATGCGGGATTTTAGATTGCCTCTAACAATATCCCTTCAATATCCTCAAACAGGGGAAACATCTACCCAGTCTAAGAAATTCGAATTTGTGACAGATTCCTTGCATACAATTCGATTCGAATTTATATCATATACCGAGAATAAGATTCAAAATCAATACTATTTTTCATTTTCGAATCTTGCCCTGGTCGAAAATTAAACTTCGAATCGGATTTGCTTGAACTGAAAAAATCGAATAAACTCAACTTTTAAACTGGCAGTTAAGCTTATTTGGTCAAATATTTGGCGGCCTTTCTGATTGGGGCCTTTCTGATGGGAGGAAGGGAAATGAGGGGCATATACCCAAAAAGTAATTTGGGGTATCAAATGAAAGCACTTGAAGAGTACATCTCGATGGGGGGAACTCCGTGGGGTTCAGTAGGTCCCATGCCTTTAGTTTGGTCATTTTAGAATGGGCAGAGTTGGGCGCAAGGCCCTTTTGAGGCCCATATCAATATCCTGAGCCCCAAGGGTTTTCGTCTTAGGGCCTTTGTTCCCCCGTAATAAAAACTAATGTTTTTTTATATGTGAATTCCACTCATGTAGTACTTTCATTTGCTACCCCACACGACCTCCTCCCCCCTCTAATAAAGGGTTCCCATACAAACTCCCGCCCCGCCTGGGGGAGCTCAGGGGACCGAGCGCCAAGTTTTGAAAGCGGGAGGTGAACAAGGGCATATAGGAGAAGGAAATCCTGTCTTTAGATTTTTCGAAATCCAAAATGTCCTAAAGCACAGTGTGACACCGTGTATTTTTTTATATGTTTTCCTAAAAAGAAAATAAAAAAATTATTAAATTAAAATAATTTAAAAAAATACCTTGTTTAGTTTTTTACGTCTGCGTCCATCTTGATGTTATTTGTATGCCGGCTTGTCACATCTCAGATGTCAATTAGTAGACAGGCGCGGAGGTAAATTGGAGGTGGGTAGCCATAGTAATAGGTTTCGAAATTCCCGTCAGCGCTGCGGTCTCTTGATTTTCGGAACAGAAAACAATAAACCACCTTTGTTGCCCTTGCGGGTCATGTTTTGATTCCGAAAGTCAAGAGATCACGCGATCGAGGAAACAATAGTTTTTCGAAATGAGAAAAATTTGAAAAAAATTATTATTTCGGGGAGTCGAAAGAAAAATTTGGTTGCGGCGGTCAGACAATTTTTTTAAGATTGAATTTGAATTTTTGAATTTTGTTTTTTTTTGAAAAATTATAAATTCCTTTGAATTTTTGCGGAATTTTATTGGAAAATAAATTAAAGGAAAATTAAAGAGACGAGAAAAAAAAATATAGAAATAAAAATTAATTTATGAAAATTAAATATAAATGATTTTTTTTAAATAAAAATCTAATTATTTATAAAAATAATTTGCGTCCGGTACGGAAATAAACACTATTAATAATTGTGCTATTTATAAAAAAAAAAAATTTTGAGTGTATCCGATCCTTGGGGGTTGTGTTGCACCCGTACCAATATACTATTACCCAAATATAAGAACCACAAGAATTAATTGCCGACCAGGAAAAGAAAAGGAAAACCATTCCAGAGAAAAAAGATAGCAGCCAACGAGAATAACTCCAATTCGCAACATTAAAGCCAGAGCAGAGTAGCGGTTTTTTTAATAATTTTTGGTAGTGTAGGTACAGGTAGCTGGTTCCGGATCCAGACATGGCGGGAGATGGAAACAGTTTCCCAGGTACTGTAAAATTTTGATTATTATTAAATTATTTATTTATTGTGTGGTGTACGAATGCATTATTTATTAGTTGCTTTTGCTTTATTTTTAGTGTTAATTTATTAATTTTTTTTGTAGAGTAAAATTTTGTTTGTTTGTTGTAAAGTAAAGTAAAATTTTTTTTTGTAAAGTAAAATAGTAAAAATATATTTTTGTGTTATTTATTGATAATTATATTTATAATAGTAGTCATTAGTTTAATAGTAGTATACAAATATTAGTACACCACATATATTTTTTTACATATATATAAATATATTCCTTTAATTTTTTTTCTATTTAATATAAATAAAAAACAAAAGAAACCACCGATTGTGATTAGAAAAAAAAATTTAAGCGTATTTTATTTATTATAATTTCATTGGAATTTTATTTATTTTTTTTTTGAAAATTCCAAAATTTTTATTATTTTATTGTGTTGTGTTGGCACCGCTGGGTTGTTGCTGCTGGGTAGTTTTTTTTTGGATTTCTTTTTGTTGTTGAATTTTTTTAGAATGGCTGGCTAATTTCAATCATTCCCCAGGATGGATCGCAATGGATTTCTCTTCCTTTCTTTGTCCTTTTCCTTATGGTGATACTTCATAGAATTGGTTGAAAAATTTTCTATGTTGGAAAATTTTTGTGGAAGTATCGCCATGTTGTAGTATTGATTGCCGTTTGGATCACTGGTCGACTCACGCCCCACAGGCTGAGCGTAGCTGGCACACTTAGGAGGAAATCCCAGTGGTCCAAGGAGTTCTAGTAATAGAAATTTTGGTCTAGCGTTTTTCTTGTGATGCGCTGTTGGTCACCCTAGACCTGGCGCCCACTTCACTAGAACTCCGAAGTTACCTCCTCCGACTTACCTTAAGCTAACAGGTGGTAATTTTTTTTTGTCGATACTAAAAATTACTCATCCTGTTACAATTGGCGCCCAAAATTTCGGCAAAATTGGAACTTTTAATTATTAATATTGATATCAACGTCATGAAGAAGATTTTTTTTTGTGATGGACGGATGGCCACCCGAATTCCTGAAATTATTTTATTGAGAATTTTTTTTGTGATGATAAAATTTTATGCTGGACTGGTGGTCGCCGAAGGTATAAAATTTGTATTTGCTTGGAAAGTTAGTTGTTCAACATCGATTTTTTTTTGAAATCTCCATCTGAGGTTGCTTAAGTCGGATGGAGGGGCGATCAATACTGCAACGTCTTCCCCTTCCGTGGGTGGTATTCTTCCTTCCCTATGGGGAACATCGGAGGTTGTTCCAATTTAGATTTTGTGCTGGTAGTTAGATAAGGGTTTTGGTTGTCCATTACCTGTCCTACCAGTGTCCTTTGTATTATTTATTTTGGGGGGTTAGAAATTGCGTTAAGGTGGTCTTTGACGTATCCTCCCCAAAGTGTCCGTCCACTAGTTAGACACCCGCTTTTAGTAGTCTAAAAGGGGGTCCTAGCATGTTTGTGTTTTTGTGTTCAACGTAGGTTGAACTTTGTGTGAATTGGGACGGCCAAAGATGTTTTTTGTAGTGTTGGGGGAATATTTCTCATTGAAGTTTCCCTTCTCCTTAACCCTATTCCTACCCTAACCCTTTCCCTTCCCCCAGTCCATTATAAAAAGAAGTCCAGAGTACATCCATTCTGGGGTGTTGAAAAATTAGCTCAGAAAAATTGAATTTTTGTTATTGGATTTTGGTTTTTTTTTTATTTTTTTTTTTATTTGTATTTTTTTTTGGGGTTCTGATATTTCGTTTGATTTTTTTTTGTTGTATAATTCTTTGTGCTATTGGTTCCTCGGTCGAACGAGCGCTGACGGAGAGAAAAATTTGAGAAAAAAAAAAAAATTAAAACGAGTAATGTTTTGTTTATTTAAAAAGTCTTTTTTTTTATTATTATACAATATTTGTTAGTTTTTGCTTATTTTTACAATATTCGTTAGTATTAGTTTAGTTTGTTTTTGGATAATATTATTTATATTAGGTGTAGTTTTTTTTCTCGTTCATTTACAATTATTGTTATTTATTAAATTATTTGTTTGGTAGTCGTATTTAGTATTAGTCCTTTTATACAATTAGTGTTATTTATAATTTACACTATTTATAATTATAAGAGTTGTTTTTTTTAAGATTATTTATATTAGGTGTAGCGTTATTATTATTTATTTTACAATCATTAGTATTTATTTATATTATTATTTTTTTTTGTTGAAAATAGTCAGTAAATTTACAATTAATCTTAGTTATTTTTCAGTAATTATAATAAATAGTTTAAAATTATTTGATTATTTACATTGATTGTTATTTATTAATTTATTTATTTTGTAGTTAACTAGTAGTAGTAATTACAATATTTGTTAAATTAATTCTATAAAGAAAAAAAAAAAAAAAAAAAAAAAAATATCACGGTTAAGCTGCCGGTAGGTACACGCATAATTTGTGTGCTGGTGGTATTCTACAAATAGAAAAATTTTATTATAAGTAGTCTTGGCGGAAAATTAATTTTTATACCTGAACCAAATATGGATCCAGCCAGGTTAGATCCCGACGAAATTCAATAAGAATTAGAGCTGCGTGGTTTGTTAGGGTCGTCGGGCCACGCCCAGAGTAAATACGCTCAATTGTGCACCGCCTTAGAGCGCGAGCAACGTATGGGTCGTCGTCCACCAGAATCTACCATTCCAGATCCTGCCGCTGAACTCGCTCTTTGCGAAAGCAAAGCCTCTGCATGTCAGTCGCTGGTCAGTGATGGTATTCGAGAAACGGATGAAGATCTGTTGCTCCGCGCAGTAACAAAAATTCAGCACATTAAAAATAAATTATTTCGATTAAAGTCGGCTCGTAGGGATTACTCGGCATCTGTGCGGCGAATTAAAAATGAACTTAATTCGGAGCTCACTCGAATTGCAGAGCAACAGTTCATTACCGCACAGATGCTTGGCTTGGACCATTCGTATTCTGAGGATGGGAGGTTGACGGTAATCGACGAACGGGAGGGAGCTATAGGTCCACCCCTTGACCAATTTCCGCTGCCGCCTGTGGGCACCGTTGCAAATCAGCCTGGTAATAAGGGGGTGTTGCCGAAACAGCCGCTTATTCCAGCTCCGACAATATTGGCCGGCCACCCCTCTTCTGATCCTGGTGCGACGTTGATGACCTCTCGAAAAGGAGTTAGTCAGCTGAGCTCCTCGAACAATTCGCCGCATTCTGACCCCACTTCGATACAGGGGTTATCAACTCGGTTGTCCACAGGCGCCGTTCACAAAACTGGTTCGTCTGGAAGAAGAGGAAAACGGTTTAAAAATCAATCGAACCGTCAATGCGTCCACTTACCTCATGATAGATCTGTGATAGCCTCTGCAACCCAGTTCGATCACACGCAAATTTTCGCTATGTCCAGTCTGCTCGAAGAACAGCGGCAACAAATCGCCGAACTCCAAGCGCTGGTAGCTCGACAACATCTTTCGGAACCAGCTGCAGCGCCCCGGTTTGTTGCTCCTGTTCGTAGCTACCCACCGTCTGTAATGCCACCACTGAGCGGGGGGAGGCCAGTGAGGGAACCATCAAATGTCGCTCCTTTTCAACTCAGAGATACCGACGATGAGCCTGACGACCGCCTCCCTGAACATTTTAGGCGTCGTAATCCAGTTTCTAACTGGCGGGTTCGATTTGATGGTTCGGGCAAAGCTCTGTCGCTAGTGGAGTTCATCTTCCGAATTGAAACTTTGGCCAAGGGAGATGGATATCCGTTGGAAGGTTTGGTGTTGTCGATCAATCAACTTCTTCAGGGCTGTGCCGAGACCTGGTACTGGCAATATATTCGGAGGCATTGGAACACGTCATGATCCAACCTGAAAATGGCCATGAAAATTGAGTTCGATGATGGGGAAGATGATGGTGATGTCAAACGGTTGATGGAAGCCAGGAAGCAACGTTCTCGGGAAAAATTTTCTGACTTCCGAATGGACATGGAGGGACTTCGTCTTCGTCTGACGCACGAAATTTCCGATGATGATTTTCTTAACAGGCTCTTATATAACCTATACCCGGGTTACAAGAAAGCTCTGATTTTGGAGAATATTGTAACCCTTAATCAGTTGGATAGAGTTGTAAGAGACTGGAAAGGAAGTGGAGGGAAATTGGTGAGTCAGCCGAGGACCAAGTTCGTCCCCGTAGAATGTATGTCCATGAGTTGGAAGAGAACGTTGACTCAAATAACATACTAACAAATCCGGCGCTCCAAAAGTCCAATCTGCCAGAACCGCCATGTCCGTCCGCTCCAATTAAAGAAGTCCTGTCCGTCCAAGATAATAAATTTCATCCGGGAGTTCCGTCTGCCACTGTCGTACCTGCCGACAAAAATACATATGTTATTTGTTTTAATTGCGATGATTTGGGACATCTATTTCGAGGTTGTCCCCATCCATTAAAAGTATTTTGTAATCGTTGTGGTTACAAAAATACTTATGTTAATAAGTATTTTTGTACAGGGAAACGCCAAAGCGGGTTTGGGAAACTGGAGGCAACCAAGCTACCGCCCTCGTCCGCATCCTCCAGCGTAGAGTCCGGTGATTGGTAAAAGTTAGGTGTAGCTTCTAAAAATCCTCCATTAAGTAGCATAAGCGAATTAGGTTTAGTTAATAATAGAAATAATCGTAGATCCAAAAAACATTTTAGTAAGAGGGAGCAAATCCGAAAAACGTTGAAAGCTACGTACCTCAGGCCGGATGGAGACAATCGACCTTTCATGAAGATACAAATTGCAAATAAAAACCATTTTGCGTTGTTGGACAGTGGGGCCAATATTAGTTGTTTGGGGAAGGATGGGGAAAATTTGTTGCGGGAGTTGAACATTTTGTACACTCCGATCACGACCAGTGTGAATACAGCCGGTGGTAACCCTCAAGGTGTCAGCGGTTACGTATTCCTGAACATTATTTACAATGGCGTGACAAAAACCATCAAATTTTTTCTGATCCCCTCCATTCAACGGTCCATGATTTTGGGAATGGATTTTTGGGACGCTTTTAATGCGATTCCGTTTAAAAATCTAGAATTATCTGAATTAACTAATGATGATAAAAAAATGCATAAGTTGAATATTGACCAACAACAAAGGCTTCACGAAGTGATCGATTCGTTTCCGTCGTTTAGTACATCTGATCTGGGGAAAACTACAATTCTTAAACACGAAATCGACGTTGGAGATGCGAAACCTCAGGTAGTCCGTCCGTATCCATTATCTCTGCCTATGCAAAAATTATTTGATTTAGAATTAGATAAAATGCTAGAGCAGGACATAATCGAAGAGAGTCGAAGTGCATGGGCATCACCCTTGGCGTTGGTGAAAAAAACAAACGGCACCTAAGGTTGTGCCTTGACGCCCGCAAGGTGAATGCCGTCACCAAGAGTGATGCCTATCCGCATCCTCATATCAATTCGATTTTTAGTAGTGTCAAAAAAACTAAATTTATCACTAGTTAAGATTTAAAAATGGCGTTTTGGCAGGTTGAACTGGAGGAGAAATCCAGAGACAAAACCGCATTCATCGTCCCCGGTCGTGGGTTGTACCATTTCAAACGAATGCCTTTCGGTTTGTCCAACTCCTCGAAAACACTTTGCAAGCTTATGAATAAAGTTATCCCTTACGAGCTTCATGAGGATGTCTTTGTTTACCTTGATGATCTTTTGATCCTCTCGGAAGACTTTGACACCCACATGGAGCTCTTGAGTAAAGTAGCAAGGTGTTTGAGGGAAGATGGACTAACCATTAACATCGAGAAAAGCCAATTTTGCCAGACCGAAACTAAATATTTAGGTCATATTATTGACCACGAAGGCATCAAAACGGACCCTGAAAAGATCGACGCCATCCAAAACTTTCCGAGGCCAAAAACTGTGCGACAGATCAGACGGTTTTTGGGCATGACTGGATGGTATAATCGGTTCATTAAGAATTACGCGAAGTTGCAGCGCCTATTACGGATTTATTGAAGGGGAAAAATCCGGACAAGTGGAATGATGCCGCTGAGGCAGCATTCCTCGCTTTGAAACTGGCCTTAACGCAGGCCCCCGTACTCGTGAATCCCGATTTTAATCGTCGGTTCTCCGTACAATGTGATGCGTCGAAGATCGGTGTCGGAGGTGTTCTATTCCAAACGGATGAAGAGGGGCATGAACATCCCATAGCGTTCATGTCTCAGAAATTAAATTCCGCTCAAAAAAATTACAGCGTGACGGCATTAGAAAGCCTCTCAGCGGTACCTTACATTGAGGGGACGGAATTTACTGTGATTACCGACCATGCCAGCCTAAAGTGGTTGATGAACCAAAAGGATTTGGCGGGTCGGTTGGCGCGTTGGAGTTTGAAAGAGATCAATATTGTCGACGCCAAGGATCCGGCATTTCAAGACCCTGAATATGAACGCCACGTGAACACTTTCGCCAATAATCATGGTAAATTCCCAGACATTAAAATCGTGGATGGGGTCATTTTCAAACGGCAACATTTTCGAGAACTTCAACTTACCGATGTTCCCGTTTGGAAATTGTGGGTGCCTCCTGCGTTAAGAGCCGGCGTATTCCAAACCACAACGATTACAAAAAAAAAAGACACGAAAAAACTTACGACCTGCGCTCAAATAAAATTTTTAAAAAGTATTTACCTGGGCAAGTTGCTTACCGTCGAACCCACGTTTTAAGCGATTTCAAAAAAAATATTACAGCGAAATTTGCGAAACCCTGGACAAAATGCACCATTGTCGCCGAAAAGGGTCAAGTGTGCTACATTGTAGAAGATAGCGACACCCTAAGGCAATACATTGTCCACGCGAAGGATCTAAAAACCTGAAAAAGAAAAAAAAAATTACAGTATTGATTGAAAAAAAAAAATAAATTATGGCCCGGCTAGCATAGAAATAGAGCATGAGATAGTCAGGGTGTGGGACAGCCCCACGTTGACTCAGAAAAAAAAAATTTACCACCTGTGATATTTGGGATAATTGTTATTTATTTCGTGTTTGTTAGATTTTTTTTATTATTTACAATTATTTGTTATTTATTAGTATTATTAGTTAATTTTTTTTGTTATTATATTATTATTAGTTAGTATAGTTAATTTTTTTTTGTTATTATTATTATTATTAGTTAGTATAGTTAAATTTTTTTTTGTGTTATTATTATTATTTATTAGTGATTAGTTAATTTACAATTATATGTAGGTAGGTTAGTTTTTGTTATTTATTATAGTTATTTTAACCTATAATACCTGGCTACCCACCTTTACCCCGTGAGTTACTAAATTTTTTTTGTTATTATTAGTTAATATTATTACATTTTTGAGAATAAGTTAGTATAAGTTTAGTTAAAATTTTTTTTGTTATTTATTTACCTGTATATTAATTATATATTAAGTATTTACTAATTTATTTATTTGGGTAGGAATATTCAGTAGTAGTTAAATTTATTAGTCTAAGTTAAAATATTAGTTAAAAAAAATTATTTTTGTGCTAGATTTATAGGTATTTATTTATTTATGGGAAATTTTTTTGTTAGTATTATTTATTTAGTTTTATTATTATAGCTTATTATTTATTTATATTATTTATAGTTAATATTTATTGTAGTTTGGTAGTTAAAATTATTTATTAAGTGTTATTATTTTTAGTGGTATTAGTTGTATAGTTTTTTTTACATCTGGGGTGTGGCGAGTCGGTGTTTTCCAGGCCTGTCTGGAGCTCTAAGCTCCAGACGGGTCTGTTTTGTGACACCGTGTATTTTTTTATATGTTTTCCTAAAAAGAAAATAAAAAAATTATTAAATTAAAATAATTTAAAAAAATATCTTGTTTAGTTGTTTACGTCTGCGTCCATCTTGATGTTATTTGTATGCCGGCTTGTCACATCTCAGATGTCAGTTAGTAGACAGGCGCGGAGGTAAATTGGAGGTGGGTAGCCATAGTAAGGTTTCGAAATTCCCGTCAGCGCTGCGGTTTCTTGATTTTCGGAACAGAAAACAATAAACCACCTTTGTTGCCCTTGCGGGTCATGTTTTGATTCCGAAAGTCAAGAGATCACGCGATCGAGGAAACAATAGTTTTTCGAAATGAGAAATTTGAAAAAAATTATTATTTCGGGGAGTCGAAAGAAAAATTTGGTTGCGTTGGTCGGACAATTTTTTTAAGATTGAATTTGAATTTTTGAATTCTGTTTTGTTTTGAAAAATTATATATTCCTTTGAATTTATTATATATTCCTTTGAATTTTTGCGGAATTTTATTGGAAAATAAATTAAAGGAAAATTAAAGAGACGAGAAAAAAAAAATATGGAAATAAAAATTAATTTATGAAAATTAAATATAAATGATTTTTTTTAAATAAAAATCTAATTATTTATAAAAATAATTTGCGTCCGGTACGGAAATAAACACTATTAATAATTGTGCTATTTATAAAAAAAAAAAATTTTGAGTGTATCCGATCCTTGGGGGTTGTGTTGCACCCGTACCAATATACTATTACCCAAATATAAGAACCACAAGAATTAATTGCCGACCAGGAAAAGAAAAGGAAAACCATTCCAGAGAAAAAAGATAGCAGCCAACGAGAATAACTCCAATTCGCAACATTAAAGCCAGAGCAGAGTAGCGGCGGCTCAACGTAATTTTTATTGTTAAAAATTTTTTTGGTGGTTGTTTTTTTTATAATTTTTGGTAGTGTAGGTACAGGTAGCTGGTTCCGGATCCAGACATGTCGGGAGATGGAAGCAGTTTCCCAGGTACTGTAAAATTTTGATTATTATTAAATTATTTATTTATTGTGTGGTGTACGAATGCATTATTTATTAGTTGCTTTTGCTTTATTTTTAGTGTTAATTTATTAACTTTTTTTGTAGAGTAAAATTTTGTTTGTTTGTTGTAAAGTAAAGTAAAATTTTTTTTTGTAAAGTAAAATAGTAAAAATATATTTTTGTGTTATTTATTGATCATTATATTTATAATAATAGTCATTAGTTTAATAGTAGTATACAAATATTAGTACACCACATATATTTTTTTACATATATATAAATATATTCCTTTAAACTTTTTTCTATTTAATATAAATAAAAAACAAAAGAAACCACCGATTGTGATTAGAAAAAAAAATTTAAGCGTATTTTATTTATTATAATTTCATTGGAATTTTATTTATTTTTTTTTTGAAAATTCCAAAATTTTTATTATTTTATTGTGGTTTGTTGGCACCGCTGGGTTGTTGCTGCTGGGTTGTTTTTTTTTTATTTTTTTTTGTTGTTGAATTTTTTTAGAATGGCTGGCTAATTTCAATCATTCCCCAGGATGGATCGCAATGGATTTCTCTTCCTTTCTTTGTCCTTTTCCTTATGGTGATACTTCATAGAATTGGTTGAAAAATTTTCTATGTTGGAAAATTTTTGTGGAAGTATCGCCATGTTGTAGTATTGATTGCCGTTTGGATCACTGGTCGACTCACGCCCCACAGGCTGAGCGTAGCTGGCACACTTAGGAGGAAATCCCAGGGGTCCAAGGAGTTCTAGTAATAGAAATTTGGTCTAGCGTTTTTCTTGTGATGCGCTGTTGGTCACCCTAGACCTGGCGCCCACTTCACTAGAACTCGGAAGTTACCTCCTCCGACTTACCTTAAGCTAACAGGTGGTAATTTTTTTTTGTCGATACTAAAAATTACTCATCCTGTTACAACAGTCTAATCTTTCAAACTTAAATTTCATATAAAAATTTCAAAATATAAAAGACCAGGGTAGTATCACGGTAGGTCGTACAGCCTTGAGTGTAGGCATTTTGTAATGGGCAGAGTTGGGCGCAACTTTTGAGGCCCATATCAATATCCTGAGCCCCAAGGGTCCAAAAAGCCCCATTTTTGGTCTTAGGGCCCTGGCTCCACCTTAATAAAAACTAATGTTCTTTTTATATATGTATTCCACTCATGTAGTACTTTCATTTGCTACCCCACACGACCTCCTCCCCCCTCTAATAAAAAGTTCCCATACAAACTCCCGCCCCGCCTGGGGGAGCTCAGGGGGCCGAGCGCCAAGTTTTGAAAGTGGGAGGTGAACAAGGGGGGGATACTTCCGAATAACGGGTCCGAGCTTTTTAAATGACGTCATTACATAACGGTACTTTATCACGTAAGGACTCCGAATAATGATGTCATTTTGCCCGCAAACGCCATCTAGTAGCCGAAAAATTAATTACAAATTTTATAAAAAATTCATATTTTTGCCATTGTCTCCTTAACGGTAAATTGTAGGATTAGGATCCCAATTTTTTTTTAAATTGTACTTGATTTAAAAAAAATTCTGAAGCTTTGCTCTATTACACTAAATAACAAAAATCCACTTAACGCTTACCGTTATGAAAATAACAGTGAAATATTCACTACACCTCTATATCTAGTAATTTGCAGTTTTAGACGGCTTCTTAGAAAAATAATTTAAATTTTTTTTTTCAGAATATATTTGAGAATATAATTGGGATCCTACAATTTACCGTTAAGGAGAAAATGGCAAAAATATGAATTTTTTATAAAATTTGTAATGCATTTTTCGGCTACTAGATGGCGTTTGCGGGTAAAATGACATCATTATTCGGAGTGCTGACGTCATAAAGTACCGTTATGTAATGACGTCATCTTAAAAGCTCGGGCCCGTTATTCGGAAGTAGACCCAACAAGGGCATATAGGAAAAGGAAATCCTGTCTTTAGATTTTTCAAAATCCGAAATGACTTAAAATACAGTTCAGCCGAGCTAATGTAGAGGAGCACATTTTTTATGGCCATTTCAAATGCCATTTTTCTCACATCTGTCTGAGTTAAGCCATAGAAAATTTTGGCACAAGTTTTAATATAATGAAGAATTTTTTCTTCATTAGAAAAAATTTGATTTACCGCATAATTCGGAGTCAATTTAATTTCACTTGAGCTGCTTTCTTTTTGTTTTTTAATATATCTTCTTAGAGTGGTTGTTGCTATTTTTAATTACAACAGATTTCCTAATACTGCAGGAGAGATAGAAGAAGCTTTAGGGTTGCTAAAGATCTACGGCATGGATCCACGGACACGAAAGTTAGCTAATTTAACTGTAGGAGAGATGGAAGAAGCTACACTATATTGATGAAGGATATTTTTAAACCAAAATTTAATATTTATATAATATTATCTGAGCGCTATTAAAGGCTTAGAGTTGCAATTTTATTTTTCTCAATAAGAATATTCTGCTACAAAAATTTTACTTTTGATAAAAAAAAATCATCCACAATATAAAAAAACAAGACTTAACACGTAGTAGATGCGCGGATAACGGTTGAGTGATATTAAAATAGCAATAGAGTAAACCAATAAATGTAAATAAGGCGTGAGTCTCAAAAGTGTTGGCACTATTTTCAATTCTAATCAAAACATTATGCAAAAGAGATAATATGAATTTGTTTACACTTTACGTAACGGTACTTGTAGGTTTATATTGCAAAGAAATTTATATTATTTTTGCGTTCAAAATGTCTTACAAGTTAGATATGCGTAAGTGTGTGTCCAATTTATTTGGAAAAATTACTAATGTAATTTTCAAAACATTTAAAGACAAACCAATAATATCTCGAAGGACAATATATCGTGTATTAAAGGATTGTCGTGATGGAAAAAAACAACAAAATAAGAAAAAATGTGGCCGGAAAAATTCACTTAATCAAACTCAGACGCAAAAACTACTGTGAAGTGCTAAGGATGACATGGGACAAGCAACAAGACGATTGTCAAGAAAATTTTGTGTTTCTCAATCTATAGTTTGTCGAGTTCTTAAGAAAAATAACTTCTTAAAACGAAAACGAAAGAAAACACCTAAATACAGTGCGAAACAGTTGGAAAAAATACCAAAATTCGGCTTAAATATTTTTCAAACAATAAATTTATAATTTTCTTGGATGACGAACAATATTTCACTTTTGCGAACAATAATTTGAGTGGAAACAATTTTTTCTTCAGTGCCAACTTTGGTACAACTCCTGAAAATCGTTTAATTTATGATAAAGATTGGGAAGCAAAAACAAAAACAATTATTTGGAAGAAAAAAAGAGAAAATTAACTAAAGTGGATGAATCGATCTTCCAAGATATGATTTCAAATATTATAACTACGTTACGTAAAATCGAAGATAATGGTCCATTAAGTGTCATGTCAATATAGTTTACTATTATTTATAAATAAAATCAATTAATTCTATTATTTGTTTTTTTTTTAATAAAATCTCTGTTGCCTAAATATGGTTCTTGAAAATAGTGCCAAAACTTTTGACTCACGCCTTAAGAAGAGAGCATGTCGAGGAAGGAAAAGTTATAAAGTGAAAACACCACTATGAGCCACATGAAACATAAACACCACTATGACATGAACCACTGTACAACAGTCTCCCTTAAACCTCCGACTTCCTCTATTTTTTAATAAAACTATCCAAGTCCCTACCTACCTAATTCCTTTTGTTTTTCCAGCAATAATATGGAAAACAGAGTATTCCATATTAATTTGCCAAGTCTCAACTTCTGTGCTCGATAGGTTTACCCCCGAAATAGTCTCAACATACGCAACGGCACCGCCCTACAGCGCGCTGTCAAAAAAAGTTCAACCCATATAAAATGTATGGGAGCAGTTAAACTCAACGTAAACATTCACAACGCAAACATTCACAACGCAGAAAGTTCAAAAAATTGAAAAATAACGCGTCAAACGCTGAACTTTGACAAATAAGTTTCATTTTTTTTTTCGTTTTGATATATCATCATGGAATATTTCGATGAAAAATTAATAAACTTAGTCACCTAACACGTACATTTTAATTTAACAATTTTCACTTCAAAAAATTCAAAAGAAAAATTAATTTTTATTCCAAAAAATCAGCTGTTTTATGTCATTAACTCAACAACTGACCTTTGAGAGTAATTGCAACGCCGTTCTAAATGTTGCGCTGTAGCGCGTTGCCGTTGCGTATGTTGAGAGTATTTTAGCTGAAATACATGTGCAGAATTTCTGCACGCAGCGCTGCATGCAGCGACGCACTTAAAATACATGTGCAGCTTTTTTTGACATAATTGAAATTTTTTTTTATCAATATTTTTATATTTATAAATAGGTATTTTTGTAATTTTTTTTGTGTTTGTTGAAAATAAAATCATTTTGTTTTATGAACTCTATTAATTTTTCCTCCATTTTGAAAATAAAGAAATGAAAATAAATCAAAACATTGATAAAATTGTCAAATTTAAATGTCATTTTTAAATTTTATTTTCGCAAGTTGTCAGTCTGAACGTTTTGTGTTGTGGTAACACTGCCGCTGCGCAGCGAAAGTAGAAATAGAGACGACTTGCATCCGCTGCATGCAGTGCAGAATTCCATGTATTTGGTTCCATATAAAACCGTGCATTCTAAATTATTTTTGCTGCTCTGCATGCAAAATTCTTCACATGTTTTTCAGGTCTTTCGGGGTTAATATTAGGGTCTCCAGGTTGTTCAATTGTCCTGAAAAGATTTAATATTTTATCTAAATGCGTAGTTGCTTGCACTGAAGTTCAGTTATCAGTTGCACTGAAAAGATTTAACATTTCACCTAAATTACGTAGCCTAGCTTCTTTTCTATTCCAACGAACTATATAATATAGATGCAATATGCAATAGTTATAAAAAAGTGAATATTTTTTAATAAAATTAATTAAATGTTATTATTTTTACATATAATAATTACAGTTACAATAAAAAAAATTAAATATGTATTTTTTATTTCACTAATTTATTGTTATATGAGGTTGTTTCTACCCATAATTTAGGTTAAAATCAACAAAAAATAAATATAACATACCTAATAGCCTCTACAAACTGGGCGCCTATAACATGATTTAGAGCTATAACATGATATATACATGTTATGCTGGGTTTTAATGATAAATATTGCCGCTTGTGCAGGAAAAATAGAACGAGATAGTATATTGTATTTCTATATGAGAAAAAAGTAGATCGCTGCAGAAGGGAATTTATTTTTTGACAAGGGAATATAAAATGGCTGATTATCTCTGTACAGATCACAGATGGCACTGTTGAATGGCAGTAGAATTTTATTTAAAAAAATAATAAATCATTTCAACTATTATATTTAAAATCAGCAATTGAAAATTGTATGATTAAAAATCAATTGTAAAAAATTTATATTTACAAAATTTATATTGAATCACTCATATAAATATTTCAATTTTTTCTGATATAATTATCACACTTTTCTGAATAATATATATATTAATAAATATTTAAAATTGAATTTGTTGTAATTTAAAAAATTTTAAGTAATTTACTCTATTAAATAATTTAATATATTAATAATAATAATAATATAAAAATTTAATTTTTATTATTATCAACGAACGTTTATAGTTCGGTGATTATTATTATTAAAATTTATTGATTAATATATTATTGTGATGCATTTGTGTCAATTTCATTCAATCAATTAAAGTTTTAAAAAATATACGTATTATATTTTTTGCAAAAACCTGGAAATAATTTCATTACCAATCGTTAATAATATTTTAAAATACGAAATTACTAAATATAAACTCATTATAATAATTGGAAATAATAATTTTAATGGTACACAGTCCAAAATTAATTATTTACATCCTTGTACATGAAAAAAACCGGCATAAACAAAGTTAATTAATTTTTTTTTAAATTATTAACATTTCCATTTTTACATTTTATATATAAATTTAGTTCAAAATATAATTAACATAAAAAAATGTAAACAATAAAAATTTTTAATGGCAATACTGAAATGTCAAATTTCAACAAAACTGTGATACCATATAAGAAGGATTATCTATGGTTTTTAAAAAATATCAAAAATTATCTATTGCAAAATGAAAATTATCCCTTGCAAAAAAATTATCCCTGGTAAAATTTCCTTTGCAAATAAAAATTATCCCTGGTAAATGAAAAATATCCCTTGCAAATGAGAATTTGTTGTTCTCTTCGCACATATTAAATTTCCATAAGAAATAAAACCTTTCGGTCTAATTTTCATGCACAAGCATGAAATTTTTATCATTAAAACCCAGCATTATAGACTAATATTTCCATATAAAAAATGTGTCAATCTATATTACCTCTATAACATGATATAGCGTATATCACCTAATTTTTGAGGGTTTGATATAATAAAATTTCGATACTTTTGTAATATTTCTATGTTATCGGTAATATTTTCAGGAATTTTAGCAACCCTAGACAGCAATAGTCAATTTATTGTTATTTTTATTATTTTATTTGAACTTTGAAAAATAATTGTCGAGTGTATATTTATTACCTAACGTTCCCATTGAAATTTTTAGTTTTTAGTTTTACACTTTGAGTACATAGAACAGGAGAAGCTATAATATAAATTTGCCCCTACAAGCTATGTCACCAAGTTTTTGAAATTTTTTAGAGCATTACTTGTCAAAAATTTTCAAATGTTTGTCAAAAATTTGCATATTTTATATAGAAATATATGAAATATTTCTCTTTACCCCCCAACAACAAAATGCTTCACTTTATTTTAACTATAGCATCTCCTGTTCTATATACAAAGATTTTACAGGATTATATGAAAAACAAACTTGACGAAAAATCGGAAAAAGAAAAAGTTAAAATCACTTTAACGTTTTCATAATTTTTTTCATAAAAATTCAATGGGAACGCGATTGTAAAAATTATGCGAAAAAACTATGTAAAATTCAATGGGAACGCACTGTTATACTATATTTATTTTTTGCATATATTTGCTCTTTGAATAAAATTAAATTTTTTCAGAAATTATAAACGTCAAAATATATCAAGTATTTTCAGTCTGAATGCGTTTTTCATAACATGTTATAGATGTGATATAAAGGTGTTATATGCGCCCAGTTTGTATTACTATAACTATAACAATTACTATAACAATTTGTATGGGCTCTGTGCCTGGTGAATTGATAAATAAAATAAATAAATAAATTAGTATACCTATTTAAAAAAAATTCTTTTAAAACATTTATTGCAATATTAAGGTTAAACAAAGAAATAAAGGCAGCTTTCCAGTTCCTTCTCATGGGATACAACCTAAGTGACTCAAATTTTGTTATTGTAATAACATAAAATCTGTCTGCGTAACGAGAAATTATGGATGTGTCCGATTTTTTGCGGCTCAGCTGCGTCTCGTGAAAAGGAACTAAAAATCAGCATTAAAATAATTTAGCAGTTTCTCAAAATCTTTAGTATGAACAAATGTTCACCCCTTATTCGTCTTTCCATAAATATTTTCGCAGCAAATAATTTAGTTTTGAGGATTTCCATTATATCATGTGGGTTATTTTCCTTTAGCAATAGTAAATACGTTACTCCTTTTTTTGCCAACATCGAATCCAGGTTATTAATAAATTTATCAATAATAGTTCTACCATTTGTACCACCAGCCCAAATTAGGGATATTAAATTTCGCGCCACTGCATTATTGCATTCATCTTCAGGAGTGACAACATATGGAGGATTAAATATTATTATATCAAATAATTTTGAACGAATACCAGATGCCAAATTAGTATTTATTGGCTCAAGTAGTTTAGCATGATTAAATTCACCAGTTCTTTTTGTAATTAGACAAGCAAAATAATTAATATCTGTTGTAGTGCAATAACAATAATTTAATCGTTTTGACAATGCTGTTGCAATTATACCACTTCCTGAACCAATTTCTAAACAATAAGTTGCTTTTAGATGATTTTCAATAAAATTTAAATCGGCTTCGATGGCATCCAACATTAAAAATGAATCTTCAGAAGGTTCATATACGTGCTGAAATTCCTCTCTTTTAATATGATTAAAAAGTGGAGTATCCATTTCTGAAATGGCTTTTATTCCAAATGTGGAAGTTGTGTGTTTTTTGCAGTTTCGAAATATTTGTAAAGACTAAGCAATCTTTGTTGACTTTTTAATAATACATTAACAATAAGTGTTACTTTGCCCTTGACATCAATACATTTCTCTGTTTTAATGAAGTTATTTTTAATTGTTTTCTGATTACTTTCAATTAATGTTATTTTGTACTGTATTTGATTTAAAATATGTATCAAATCACATTGGGCAGATACAGCTGCACAAATTTTCTCATCTAATCGATCTACAGCTGGCTTAAATACTAATGAATTTTATTAGAAATTAAACACACCATATTTTTTACCTGATATTATTCCTTCTGCAAGTATATCACGGGTTGGATTATCACAATAATTTCCAGTATTTTCATCTAAAGAAGTGACTGTGCTATCAGTATCCATTTCTATCCCACCAATCTCCTCCTAACGAAAACGTAAGATTTCAGAAACTTATTTCTTATAGATATGGAAAAGTGAACGAATTTTTGGAAACAAAAATATAATGAAATCGTGAAATGGCCTTAAGGGCTGGTTATAATTGGTTTACCCTTAGAGCATATAATATCAGGAGATGCTATAGTATAATTTTGCCCCTACAAGCTGTGTCGAAATTTTTTTTTAGTTTTTTTGGTCTTATAGTTGTCAAAAATAATTTTGAGTTGTCAAAAATAATTTTGTTCTGTATTGATTTCTGTATATATAATCCCCTTTCCCTCCACAAAAACGTACGACACATAATAGTTACTATAGCATCTCCTAATATTATATACTCTAAGGGTTTACCAACCAAACAACTACTTCTATCAACTTCTTACTTATGGAAAAGCAATGTTTTCAGATAAGAGCCAAACAGGAAACAGAAGAAGTCGAAGTCTCTCTAGCTCTAGTCGGTCGCCTTGTTTTGCACCAGCGATCGTTTCGCTGTTATTGTCGCCCCTTGGTCAAACACAATAGTTCGTCGCGAATAATTGTCAATTATCATAATTTGTGAAAATTATATTTTTATTATAGTGTGCTCTGGGAAATAATTTTTCAGTAAATTCAAAATTGTCAAAACATCGCGGCGACCGAAAATATCAAATATCAATTGAAATACAACAACAACGACAACGAAGGGCGACATCATTATGCTTGAATAATACGAAAACATACTTTTGATTTTTTTTATACATTTCAATGCGGACGATAGCCATGGTTCTATTCTGTTTGGCTCTTTATAATGGCGCGACCGTCTAAAGGTGTGTTAACATTCCTAAACATATTTATCTGCACACGGATTCCCTAACGATTGAGAGTGAGGATAAGGAGTCCTATTCCTCAATTGAGAATGAATTCCGATTCCGTAACTAAAATTACTCCAAGTTGGAGGAAATTTTACACTCTCAAACATGTATAAATTGCCATCTGTTGCAATGATTTGTACTATATATATTGTACTAGATTGATTCTCAATTAGTAGTAGTGGAATTCCCAAGGTAAAATTCCGCATAAGTGAGAGTACTCTAAATCGAAATATCATTCCCAAAAATTTTATATGTGAGCAACCATTTGAAAATTTAAAAAAAGTGAATTTTATATGTGAAAATTTAAATATATTTAATATAATTAATGTGTATAAATTATATATTATATATTATTATTATTATATATTATATTAATTTATATAATAATGGGTTTATTAATAACTAATAATGGGTTTACCCTTTTCCGAAAAGGTGAAAAAAAAAAATTGATTTTTAAAATATTATTTTAATCCTTTTTCTAGAAGACTTTTATTAGAACAAGTTGATTTAAAAAACATTCTGAAGCTTTGCTCTATTACATTAAATAAAAAATCCATTTAACGCTTACCGATATGATAATAACGGTAAAATATTCACTACACCTCTATATCTAGTAATTTGCAGTTTTAGACGACTTCTTAAAAAAATAATTAAAAGTTGTTTTTTTTTTTCAGAATTTAGGGAATTTCATTACCTACAATTTAAAAAAAAAATTGGGATCCTACAATTTACCGTTAAGGAGAAAATGGTAGGGAATACCAACCACTTTCAATTGAGAAAAGTTATTAGGAGTGAGATTTACTCCTAATCCTCACTCTCAATCGTTAGGGAATCCGTATGCTGATCAATCTGATTAATCTGAAAGTGTTTTTTATTCCGCTCAGATTGATCTGATCAATCTGAATGCCTACTTTTTATTCCAATCTCAGATTAATAAGATTGATTTTTTTGATCGGACAATTTTCTCAGATTTTTCAGATTTATTTCTGTTTCTGGCTAACTTTATTAATAATTTTAATTTGAGCTTATTTTAATTTAAAATATATTTTCTTTATGACGTTTATTGATATTAAAAAGAAATATTAATATTCAATGAAATAATTTTTCTTTTTATAAGGAAGAATTAATAGAGGTAGAGGTTGAAAGTGTTAATGAAAACACTTCAAAACGTAGTAAGTTTATGTTTTTAATTAGTTTCGGTATAATATAGAAATTATATATAATAATATAATTATAATGTAATAATATAATTGGACAATTAAGTAATTCAGAAGTGCCAGCCTATATTGTTTATTGTTTTTCGTTACTATCTCGTAGCACTGAAAAATTTTTAATCTGAAAAAACTGAAACCTGTTTTTTATTCCACAAGTCAGATTAGTCTGATTTCAGATTTAAAAACAATGATCCATCTATAGATTTAAATAAAAAACACACCTTAATGTACGCTCTACTTTTCGCGCTATAAGTGTGCATTTACATTGCTTATTTATAGCACTATAATTCTGACGTTCAATATTTTTTCTTTTTCTTTCTTGTGAGTGCGAAAGAGCAAAAATATGACGGGTGAATTACTTCCCGAGCAAGAAAATTTTCTTGCTTTTTTTTTCTTGCCATAATTTTGGCATGGGTGTCAAATAATATGCCAAAACGAAATTTTTGCAGAGCGCATTTAAAAAAAATTTTTGTAGAGCGCACTTAAAAAAAAAATCGAAATATTTATTAAACATTATATATACATATGTATGTCATTTTATTATATATGTTGTAATATAAAATATTACAATCATATATTTTTTATCTCACCTTTATATATGTTTAATTTCTTGTTTCTTTTGTATTATTTATAAATGAAACAATTTTAATGTTTTATTTTTTTTTTATTATAAGTGTACTTATTAATTTTTATTTAAAAGTTATTATTATTAAACTTGTTCGTGAGATTAAATTAATATTAATTATTAATTATTATAAAGTATTCGAATTCAATAAATTATACAATTCACAATTTTAAATATTCTTCCTTAAATTTTGTATTTTTTCTTATTTTTTATAATATTTTTCGTAA
Organism: Empis stercorea; assembly: GCA_949752835.1. Classification (NCBI taxonomy): domain Eukaryota; kingdom Metazoa; phylum Arthropoda; class Insecta; order Diptera; family Empididae; genus Empis; species Empis stercorea. The sequence continues at coordinate 63,920,253 of OX457085.1, forward strand.
TTCTAAGTAAAATTCTTTTATTTTTCCTTACTTTTCTTAATAAACAAGCTTTTTAACAGAAATTACTGTTTTAATTTTTACCGACTAATAAAACCGACTAATAAATTTTTATAATAATTTTTTAGATACAAAATAAAATTGATAATTTATTATTTTACAATTTGAATTTAACATAAATTTTCCCGGATCGACTGTCTGACTGATTATAATTTTTTTATTTTAATGTTGAACTTTTCCCGATCGATTGAACTTAATTAACAATTTTAATTTTAATATTTTAAAAATCAACTTTATCCGATCAACTGTCCTTTTTTTTCAAATTTGTTTTCTATTTTATTTTGTTGGAGAGCTTTTTTGGTTTTCCAAAATCTTTCCAATAAGATTTTGGAAAACCAATCAGCTTCTCCAACACAATATTTTAAATCAATTTTAATTTAATTGGTTGATTAATTTTACACGTTGTCAGCACAGAGAGATTATTATTTATTGAATTAAATTATTTCTCTGTGCACGAGCAACTTTTGTTTTTCAAATAATAATTAATTAATTTTTGAATTTTATTAATTGGAATTTTATAATTTCCGTTGTGAATTGAAGCACAGGGTGCCTCAAAAAATATAAGGGTCGGAGATTTTCTTCGACTCTTATATTTTAAAATTATATTTATATATTTGTCTATATATTTTTTTTTTGTAAAACTTTATTTTTTTTTTTTTTACATTTTTTTTTAATAACTTTGTATATTTGTATATATTTACCAAAAATTTCTTTTATATATATATTTTTTTAAAACAATATTTTTTTTAAAATTTACTTTTTATATATGTATATTTTTATTCCAAACATTTTTTTTATATATTGTAAATTTTGATAAATATTTTTTACTAAAAATTTTATATCTTTGTATACTAAATTTTCTTTTATACATTTCTTTTTTCTTTCTTTAATTTTAATTGATACTTTCTTTTATAAATTTCTTTTAATTTTATTTATATATATTTATAATTTTATTTGATATTTATATATTTTATTTTTTTTTCTAAAAATTTTTATATTTTTGTAATTATATTTTTCTTTACATTTATTTTTTCTTACATATTTCTTTTTTTTTTTTATTTTAATACAATTAAAATCTTATTGATTTTATATAATATTTTATTTTATCAAATTCTATAATAAAAAAATATTTTATATTAAAAAAAATAATCCTTTTGTTTTATTTTACATTAAAAACTTTTATAAAAAAATCCTTTTTTGTTTTATTTATTAATAAAAATTAAGTTTTAATAAAGTTTTATGTAAAATTATATATTAAATATTATAATTATATGTATATATGTATATATATTTTATTATAAATTTATTTTATTTTTAATAAAATTTATGTTTTTTTTAAATATAGATAAAAATAATGCATATACATATATATTAAAATTTAAGAAAAGGAATAGGAATTTAAGGAATAAGGATAAGATTTTGTTTGTATATTATCCCTAATGTTTTTCTTAGCGTTCACGCTCCCCTTCCTATTTTATCAAAAAAAATTAAAAAAAAAAATTTTTTATTAATTTTTTTTTTATTTATTAATATTAAAATTTAATATTTTAATATATTTTTTTTATTAATATACTTTATTTTTACGCTTCCACCTATGTTTTTTATATCTATGATTTAATTTTAGTATTTTATTATTTAATTTTCTTAATGATAAAATAATAACATTAAGAATAGGGGTCAATTTTGGTTTAACATTTTTATTTTTAATACCCGTAGTATTAACATTTATTTTAAATACAATGATATAAATGTTATTATTTTTAATTAAATAATTATTTTTATTTATTATTATTTTCCGTGCAGTTATTTTGAATTCTTTTATATTTTTTATTTCCTTATTTTTGTCTGCTGTTTTAAAAACTATTTCCATTTTTTCTTCTTTTTCAATATTAACATTAGAACTATTTAAACAAAATTCTTTATTAAAAAATTCCATTTCTTTATTTATATTTTCATTAATATTATTATCTCCAACAATTTCGTCTTCTATCAATATACCAGTACAAAATTTTGTACTTAAATCATTTTCTTCTACTACAACTTCTATAACTTCTAATACTTCTACTACATTTTTATTAAAACATTTTACTTCTATATATTCTTCAAAATAAAATTCTTCCACAATTACTCCTACATTGTTTTCTATAATAATATTCGCCTTTTCTTCCTTATTTAATTTAACAATTCCTGTGTTAATATCTTCTTCTAAATTCATAATTATTTGTTCTGTTTTAAAATCATCTGTACAATTTTTAGTTGCTTTCCAGTTTTGATTCTTTTTTTCCATAAAATTTTTTGCCTTAGAAAATATAGAATTTTTATAGTTTACTATATGCACGTTATCAAAAATTCCTTTATTCATCTGTAATTTATTCGTATTTATGTCATTTGATTTTTCTGTATAAATTGTTTGCGATTTACCTTCATCACGTTTAGGGGTCATTGCAATGTTTCCTAAAATACCATTATTTGGTAACTCAATTTTCTTATTCTCGTGTTCTGATTTTTTTATTACTTTTACCTCACAAGAGCTAACAAAAAATATTAGAGCTAACAAAATTTATTTCCATTTCACTTCCATTATTTTTGTTAATTTCATTATTTTCTTCTTTATCTTTTATTAAATTATTACTTAATTCAGGATCTATCCAATAATATTTTTCTAAATTAATTATTGGCTCTTATAAAGGTATTTTGCCCTGCGAAAGGAATGAGCTGGGCTCATTTAGTTCACTTCGTCCTCGTTTCCCGAAACCATTGTCATTTTGGATTCATAGGATTTACGAGCTTCACAATTTAAAATTGTATGTCCTTTCCTTGCACACCATTCACAAGGGGTCTTTTCTAAACTTTCTTCGTTATTTAATGCGAGTATCCTTTGATTTGCAAAATTATTATTTCCCGAACGTAGTTTAAAACAATGAGTGGATTTATGTCCATTCATTCCACAATTAGTGCATTGCACTGGTGTTAACTGGCTTTGCCATGTACAATCTCTACTAAGGTGACTTGGTTCACCACACTTAAAACATTTAATCGTCGTATTTGCAGTTGTTCCTTTAAATGGAACCTTGTTATTACCATTATTATTATTACCATTATTATTGTTCCTATTGTTATTATTATTATTGTAATTATTATTATAATTATTATTATAATTACTTGTATTATTTTTATTGTTGTTTGGAAAATTATTACCACTAACCATATTGTAATTCCTGTTAGGGGTCTTATTGTTATTTTGAAAATTATTATTGCTATGATTATTGTTATAATTTGAGAATTGTTTATTATAATTATTGTTTCTACTACTGTTTGAGAATTGTTGATTATTATTATTATAATTATTATTATTTGTAAATTGCGCATTATTGTTGTTGTTGTTGTTGTATTTAAAATTCCCTGTTGTTCCCCGGAAATAATTATTATTACTATTATTTCTAAAATTGTTTCCATGATTTAACCGGTTATTATTTGGTTGTAGCCCATGTCCGCCATTTTCATTTAATTTTTTCATCATAGTTAATAAATTCATCATTTGGTCCCCTTGATTATTACTACTATTTTTATCCGAACTCCCTATATTTCCTAAGTTCCTTGTTTCATTCAAATACTGTCGAGCCGCTCCTATGGACACTCTTAAGTTTTCGGGGTTTTTAAAGATTAAATATTGCTTCAGTTCTGATGAACGCAGTCCTCCTAAAAATATTCTCTTTGCGGTTATCTCCATTTCATTGATTAAAGCTCGTCCCTCGTTTTGATACCTTTCGTTTGCTCTGTTTCTATATGCCGCCAATATTTCTGCTATTCTTTCTCCAAATAGTTCCACTGATTCACTTTCATACTGGTACATCCCCATCATTTCCGATGCTAATGTAGCCATATCCTTGCTCTCTATAAAACGATTTCGTAAAATATCTTTATATTGGTTAAAGTTTTCGACGTTGGCATATCTGAAAAGTGCGTTGGCTGCACCAGTCAGTTTACTCGTGCTCTTTCCAAAACATTTTCCATAACATTTCGCAAAACTTCAGGTGTAATGTTGTTGATTTCGTGTCGTATATTGTTTTTTAATTGCTGTATGGTTCTAGGCTTATTAATATAGACTTTTCCTTTTAAATAACCCCAAAGGAAACAGTCTGGAGCGGTTAAATCTGGTGAACGCGGAGGCCAATTAAAATCGCTTGTACGCGAAATAATTCGTTCACCAAAGATGTCGCGTAAAAGAGCCATTGTGTCCCTCGCGGTGTGCGCTGTAGCACCATCTTGTTGGAACCATACTTGCGGATGGTTTTCGACAGCTGGCCTTAAAAAATTTCTTACTGCCCCTTGTTGTCGAAAATTTGCAACCAGACGGTTTATAGTTGACACTGACGGTCCAACCCGCACATTAAAATAGCGACGATATGCACGCTGAGTCAAAATAATGGACCGTTGATTTGAAAAGTAAAGTTTAACGTTTTGGGCACGTTGTTGAATTGTGTACTGTTCCATTTTAAATTCCCCAAGTCTTGTTTACAAAATACTGAAAAAAGATATTTAAAAAAATTAATAATATACAAGTTATAAGGAATTCAAACCCGTTCGTTCATTTTGCGCCACCCTGTACTTGATGTAAAAAATCGACAAAGTTATTTCTATCCAATACTTATAAATTTGGTTCCGCTTCTATATTTTCTACGTTTGTTTTAGTTTGTTCGTCCGAATTTTCAAATTCCGGACTTGAATTTAAAAATGAAAATGTTGATATTCTCTTTGAAAATTTTAAAATTGATTGCGCCAACGTTGGGGGTTTTTAATTTTGCGACATTAGTTAATAAAATAAATTTTAAACAACAACAACAATATATATGTACCTTTTTTTATTTTGTGATTTAGGGGTCATATTTTAATAAATGTTAATAAAAAAATTATTTTAGGGGTCATTTTATATAAAAAGTTCTGAAGAAATATATTTTAGGGGTCGAAAAAAGTTTTTATTTGTTTTTTGCTACAAATTATTTTTATTTAATTTATTCATTTAAAATTTTATTTTATTCATAATACAAAAAAACATGTAAAATAAAATTTATTTAAGATAAAATACTCCCTTATATATATTTTATTTTTATTTTTCTCATTCCCTAAAAGTATGCAATAATAAAAAATTTTGTTTCTCAAACAAACAGTAAATCAATAGGAAATATAAGTTTTCCAACTCCTAAATTTATGTTAAAAAATTTATTCATTCCAAAAAAACTATTATTAATTTTCATAATAGAAAATTTGTTTGCTCCAAAAAAAAATTTTTATATGTTAATTTACAAAAAAAACGCGTTTTGTTCTAATGAAACTTACGTACGTCATTTAAAATATTAATATTAATATCAATTTAAGTTGATAATAATATTTTATATAAAAATGATCAAACGTAAATTGAATAATATTTTTATAAAAATGATCAAACGTAAATTGAAAATATATATATATACTATTTTATATATATTTATATATAATTTTCGTCATTACGAAAAAAAATGAATGAAATTTTAATATAAAATGAAAATATAGGGTAACGAAAAAAAATGTTGGTTGTTAAAACCAATTTTTATTAAAAAATTTTTAACACTTATGTAAAAAAAATTTTTTTATTAAGTTCTTTATTTTTACACAGCCCTGTGTTAACTTAGTGCACAATTTTATTTTTCTGTAGTGCACAATTTTATTTTTCTTTCTGTACACAGTTTTTTATTAAATTAAATAAACTTAACCTTTTTTACCGTAATTAGTTTTGTTACCCTATTTTTATGTCGATTTTACTTTGATAATAATACACTTCTATGTATATTATATTTCACGTAAACAAAACTTTATTATACAATTTTTAAATTACAAATTGATCAAAAACGCACAATTTGCAATTTATACTTGGAGAAATAAACTTTTATGTATACAAATAAAAATTATAATGTATGATAATAATTAATGTTTAATATTTTAATATTTTCCATTGTATATGTATGTGTACATATGACTTTTATTTTACTCATTATTATTTTTTTTTTTATACCTATGTATGTGTACCCCAATTTTATTTATTATATACCTATTTTATTTTAAAATTTTATTGAAGAGAGAAAAATTGAAATTAGGTTAACTATTAGGATAGGTTAAGGTTTTTGGTAGTATATAAGAAAATATCATTTTTTTTTATATGTATATTTACACATATATTATTTTAGGGGGTTCTTTCATATATGCATTTTATTTTATTTTGTATTAACTTTGTATCAAAAAAAATTTTTATTCACTAGGAATCTCCAAAAAAAAGAATTTTTTATATATATATATTTTTTTTTATAATTTCATTAAGGATTTTATATATTTATTATTTTATATATTTTTTATAATTAAAAATTTTAATTTTACTTTTTGGCCATTAATTTAAATTTTTCATAAAATTTTCTTTCTAAATTAACAAATTCTTTTATTTTCTAATAAAAAAAATCAATTTTTTATCCTTTTAATTTATTTATAAAAAAATTTCACACATTTTTTTTTTGTCATTTAATTAGATTCAAAAATTTAAATTTTTTAATAATTTGCCAAAATAATAAATTTTATTATTCTCCATTATTAAGACTATTAGATTTGGAGTAATAATAATTATAAAAAATAATGAAGATCCGTATCTTCCTAAAGATTTCGATTTATTCATTTTAAAAAAAATTATTTTTACAAAAAAATTGATGTTATATTTTGTTATATATATTTTTTATTGTATATATATATATTTTTAAAATATTAGCAACCCGTGTTTTTATATATTTTTATATTAGAAAAAAAAAATGACTTACTACTTTACAAAAATTTTTCCAAAAAAAATTTTTCCCTTTTTTTTACTTTTTCCGCTACCAGCTTCTTCTTCTGCTATTTTGTTAAAAAAATTTCTGCTATTCTACTGCAACTTTTAACTGCAACCTTTAATTAATCTGCTACCACTTTTCTACTGCAACTTTTCTGCTATCACTGTTGTTCAATTTTATTAAAATTCTGCTACCAATTTTTTTTTTTTAAACAAAAAAAAAATTTTTACTTATAATTTTTTATATTGTTAACTTTATTTTAATATTAATTATTATATTTTTTTTTGTAGTTTATTAAATTTTATTAATGTCCACTTTGATGTACGATTAATTTTTTTTATTTAATTTAATTTGTTCCATTTTACCGCACTAAATTCTTTTGGATGAGAAACGTACTTCTCATCCTGTCCGCAGCGCCAATGTTGTAATATAAAATATTACAATCATATATTTTTTATCTCACCTTTATATATGTTTAATTTCTTGTTTCTTTTGTATTATTTATAAATGAAACAATTTTAATGTTTTATTTTTTTATTATTATAAGTGTATTTATTAATTTTTATTTAAAAGTTATTATTATTAAACTTGCTCGTGAGATGAAATTAATATTAATTATTAATTATTATAAAGTATTCGAATTCAATAAATTATACAATTCACAATTTTAAATATTCTTCCTTAAATTTTGTATTTTTTCTTATTTTTTATAACATTTTTCGTAATTCTAAGTAAAATTCTTTGAATTTTCCTTACTTTTCTTAATAAACAAGCTTTTTAACAGAAATTACTGTTCTAATTTTTACTTTTAATGTTTTTTATTATTATTAGTTTTCCGACTAATAAATTTTTATAATAATTTTTTAGATACAAAATAAAACTGATAATTTATTATTTTACAATGTGAATTTAACATAAATTTTCCCGGATCGACTGTCTGACTGATTATAATTTTTTTATTTTAATATTGAACTTTTCCCGATCGATTGAACTTAATTAACAATTTTAATTTTAATATTTTAAAAATCAACTTTATCCGATCAACTGTCCTTTTTTTTCAAATTTGTTTTCTATTTTATTTTGTTGGAGAGCTTTTTTGGTTTTCCAAAATCTTTCCAATAAGATTTTGGAAAACCAATCAGCTTCTCCAACAAAATATTTTAAATCAATTTTAATTTAATTGGTTGATTAATTTTACGCGTTGTCAGCACAGAGAAATTATTATTTATTGAATTAAATTATTTCTCTGTGCACGAGCAACGCGTAATTTGAAACTTTTGTTTTTCAAATAATAATTAATTAATTTTTGAATTTTATTAATTGGAATTTTATAATTTCCGTTGTGAATTGAAGCACAGGGTGCCTCAATTCACAACATATTCATATATAAAATATATATATATATAATTTATAAAAAATATATATGGATACATAAAAATTATATATAAAAAAAATAAAAATTATATAAAAAAATGTATATATTTTTTTATATGGATAGACATATATATATATATATATACAAATATATATATATATATGTATGTATATTTTTTATATACATATACCTATATATATTTTTTTCTTCTGATTTCTGATATATATATATATATATATATAAAATTAAAAATATATATTTTTTTATATAATTTTTATTTTTTTTTATATATAATTTTTATGGACATATCCTATCCATATATATTTTTTATATATATATATATATATATTTTATAATATATATTATATACATATAGTAAAATGACATACTTATATATATATATATTGTTTAATAAATATTTTTATTTTTTTTTTAAGAAATAAAAAATGTTTTTTTTTATTTTAGTTAATATCTAAAAAATTTACTAAAAAAAATTAGAATAAATTTACTTCTTAAAATGTTAACTTATAAAATTTAACATTTATAAAAAAATTTATGTACCTATAATTTGAAAATAAAATTGCATTTATTTCGCCTACATAGGACCGCTTCCCTTGAAAGTAGCATAAGTTATGATTATTTTTTTTCCGCTTTTTCTGTTGTTATGTTATATATTGGTTATATGATTAGGGTAGGGATAGCTGTCAAAATTCTCGCAAGAAAATATGAAAGTAAATGTAAATCAAAAAGAATTTCACGTTCGAGTTTTAGTGCTTAAAATAGTGCTATAAATATACAATCTAAATGCGGTCTAATAACTTGTCGCGCTACATCTAGTTCGTAGTTTTGGTTGTGTTTGTGGTGGTAGTACATTTATAACCAGCCTATAACAAGTTCGCATGTCAAATGATACGATTATAACCAGTTCACATCACAAATGACTTTGACGACACTTGGTGTAGATACTCTCAAGGCGTCCACGCGGGAGAAATAAAGCTGCGTTTTTTTATTCCTACTCTGCACTATAAGAGTAGAGTCTCTGTTTGGTTGTTGTTGTAGCTTACTCTACATAATTATCCAGTACAACATGTAGAGTAAAGGGAAATTAATGGGAAATTATTAAATTTTAATATGGTAACTATAAATTTGACAATTAAGCTACTTCATTTCGTATTTTTGAATATTGAAAATTTGAGTTTTAAAAAATGTCAACAAGGTGGGCTAAATTTTTTCAATCAATTCTATTCGGCCATTAATCATACGCAGATTATTGTTTATTAAAATTAGTATTGCAGTTTAAAATTAGTATTTTTACATATTATTTACTTATTTTTCCTTAAATTTTGCCAATTCTAATTTTAACAATATTTGTTTAAATTATTTCAGTGCTACCAGATTATATAAATATGTAAAATAAACGTAAAAACATGAAATATTCAGTACTGCCAGATATAAAATGTAAAAAAATAGCAAAATATCTCAGACACCAAAAACAGTTGTTCACGTAATTTACAAAAAATATTGTGAAGAGCACTATTCTTTTTATGAAGAGTAGTTCAGAGTAGGAATAAAAAAAATCAGCTTATGTTTAACGTTTGGACTGACGCGTAGGTATCGCGTTGGGTATTGTAGTTTATCTATTTAACCGCAGTTGGCTCAAAGAATGCTCTTATAGGAATTTCAAAAATAAAAAATTAAATATTTTTATTTGTTTTTTTATTGACATTTCCCAAAATATTAATTTATTTAATTTTACTTTCGATATTAAATTTCTTAATTAATATAAAAGTCTGGAAGTCGGCAGGGTAGGCATTGTGTACATCAGTATACAATGTTGCAACTGTTCTGGTTTCTGGACAAGTGCTTGCTCTACCTCCTCGTGGTGGCCCCTGGAACTTTATCTGTCTCAAATACGGATAAAGACCAAATCTGCAAGTGCGAAATCCGTGGGGTGGGCTACCTATCGGACGCGGCCGCAAATGGTGTATTGCGGTTGCTGCGGTGTGGATTTATTTCTTAATAAATCTCCTAGTTCGCAGTGTACTCGTGGAATAGCAGATGTAAAGTGTGTAGGAACTAATCTAGGTGGAAGTCTTGTACAAAGGAAGAAGCATAGGTAGGTTCCTCACGCTGCGCATATGTAAAACCTGAGTCGCGAACCAGCCTCCCAATCTTAGTGGTGTACAGCTATACGTGCCGAGAAGATGAATGGCTATTGGGTGAATAGTCGCTAACGTTACACTCTTGATACCAGGCGACCTCAAGTTTTAACCAGCCTTACCACGGCATGCAGGGCTCTGCCGTGGTAGAACGATATTTCCCGTGCTACTCGTGGGACCAAGAATGGACTTTATAACAAAACAAAAAAACAAAGAAGAGTGTGATGCCACTCTAAGCGCAACAATAACAGAAACAACTGAACGTATGGTGGACGAAGAAATGGTGACAACAGAAAACGAAGATGAGCTGTTATGCACACCACCACAAACCGAGGAGCTCACCCCGAAGTCTTCAGCAGCTATGCTTACTGGTGGTAGCCCGGGCAATGGACAGGGACAATGCGAACCATCCGTTGACGAAGCCGAAGAGGCCCTCAAAAAGCTGGTGCTGAGGAAGGAACAACAATACTTCTCCGGTGCTTCAAAAAGGAGAATAAGAGCATTGGTAGCAGATGGTATGGATGTAGAACATGCTAGAGAGAAGGTCGCTGCCATTGTAAAAAGAAGAAATGCCGAAAAGGAACACAAACAGTAAACGGTTGGGGAACCGAAAAGAACCAGATCGGATGGTAGCACTCCTGAACAGCCAATGAAGAAGCTTGCTAAGACCCAGAAGTCAGCTCCAGGTACGGATTGTGAGGTTCAGGTTCAGAAGCCCGGCAACGGAATCAAACCTGCATCTAGCAACCCAACAGCAAGCAGCCAAGGAAAGCAGGTGGAAGATCAGGGCCCAGTGCCCAATCCCACACCTAGCACTTCAAAGGACGTCATAACTACCACCGCAGCATCATATAGGGACATTATGAACCAAAGAAAGGTTGCAATTCTACATCCTTCGCACCCAGAGGTCATCCTCACCGAACAACAGATGTCAATTCTGAACGTAGCAATAATGGGATGGACCTGCTCCACAGTTCATGGCACAAAGTCAAAGAGCGGGCTGGCTATCTATAACTTGCAAGAACGAAGAAACACGGAACTGGGTGTTTAAGATCATGGCGACCATCAAGCCATGGGAGGGTTTCAACACCGTCAACGGTGAGGACGCTCCACAACCCAACATCTGCTACGTCTTCGTACCAAGGTTTGAGAACGTCGAAATATCCGGAGAAAAACTTCTGAGTAGACTAGATAAGCAGAACCCTGGGATCTCGACCAAAAAATGGAAGGTTCTGAAGGTGGAGAAACGTAAAGGGGGTGGTAAGGACTTTGTGCTATCGGTAGATGACAAATCCATCAGCGATCTACGACGGATAGACAACCAACCACATCTTCACTTCCACAAGGTGCACATCAGGATGAAGAACAAAAAAGAAACCACGTGGGCCCCAATTGCCGCTCCGACGATAGCATCTGATGCTGCACCGAAGAGAGTTGACAGAGCGAAAGATGCAGGTAATCCTAGGATTCCACATCATAACTCATCATCCTCTTCGTCCAGAAATAGATCTGGCCACTCTTCTACCTCATCGTCAGCCAAGTCGAAATCAGGCAAGAACGACAGGGACAAAAGGTACCATCGCTCCGACGGCAGCAACAGAGACGTTGGTAAGTCACGTGACCACAAGAAAGTAGAGAATAATGAAAAAAGGGCCAGCAGTAGGTCACGTGACAGAAGAGAAGTGGACACGCGTCGTGGTAAGAAGGACAGCGACAAGTCACGCGACAGGAAAGTATTTGCCAGGTCACGTGATAGGCGCACCTACTGCGAAGGCAGATATGACCGCCATCCCAAGGATCACCATCGCCCAATCGCCAGAAACCGTCCAACACCCAGAAACGAAGCGGGCCGAACACCGCTGGAACATAGAATGGTGGACCACGTCGCTGCTTCTAACAACGCAATGGAACTGCAGCGACAAAATACAAAACTGTAGCGCTGCCACCATTCAGGTGTCTTCAGGTAAATCTTCAGCACGCCATCGCAGCAGTAGATTTGCAGGAAGGCACCTGGATTTGGTTCTGTGCAGTAGATTTGCAAGAAGCCACCTGGATTTGGCCCTCATCCAGGAGCCATACCTTATCAAGGACCAGGTGAGAGGTCTAACAACAGGTGATCTTCTATACGACTCTACGTCAAGTGGTAGACCTAGAGCATGTATTCTATTCAAAAAAGGTACTAAATATGTTCCAATTTCAGATTCCTGCAACAAAGACCTTGTTGCAGCGAAGGTGGAGTTAACACTCAAAGAAAGTAGATCAGAGATAATCATTGCCTCAATCTACCTTCCAGGTGACACCACCGACCCAATATCCCAAACACTAAAGGACCTAGTGAACTGGTGTGAGAGGGAGAACAAAAAACTGATAATTGGCAGTGATGCCAATGCTTATCACACAGTATGGGGCAGTACAAATGTCAACAAAAGAGGTGAGTTCCTATCTGATTTTATTATTAGCAATAAGCTTGAGATTATGAACAGGGGTAATAGGCCCACATTCATTAATAGAATTAGGCAGGAAGTCCTTGATATTACTGTTGCATCCCAATTTATTAGCACCAAAATCGTGAACTGGCATGTTTCTAACGAAACATCGATGTCAGATCACCGCCAAATCCTATTCGAATTAAACTCGCATAGCACTTTTTCAGAGAAGTTCAGAAGGCCTAAACCTACTAACTGGGATGTGTACAACCAGGTTTTATCGTATGACGCAGGCCAATTCATATCAAACGTCAATGACACAAATAGTCTAGAAACAGCAGCCACGCAGATACAAGACGCTATTACGAGAGCATTCCACGAGGCCTGCCCGTCAAAACCAACAACTGGAAACCGGAAGGTTCCTTGGTGGAACAACGCGCTCACCAAACTAAGAACTGAGACCGGTAAACTGTTCAATAGAGCAAAATCATCCGGCGAATGGGATGAATACAAAACATCTCTTACTCTGTACACCAAGGAGATTAGAAGGGCCAAGAGGGAATCATGGAGGAAGTTCTGCGGGGACATAGAAGACCTACAAAGCGGAGCCAGAATCCATAAGATTCTCTCCAAATCACACACTAATCGTATGGGTCTCATGGAAAAACCAGACGGTACTAATACTGAAAATGAAAAACAGACGTTGGAGCTTATGGCTCAAACTCTTTTTCCAGATTCAGTCGTAGTAAACGAACAGGATGTACACACAAACACTACAGAAGCCAGCTGCAGACCGAACAGAGAAGTATGGAAGGCATCCGGAAGCATATTTACTGCTGAAAAGATAAAATGGGCAATAAATTCCTTTCAACCATTCAAATCCCCAGGAGTAGATGGCATTTTTCCGGCGCTCCTTACAGAAAGGGCTAGATGTGCTACAACCAACACTAACAAAAATCTTCAGGGCGAGTCATGCCCTAGGGCATATCCCGATGGCATGGCGTACAGTTAAGGTGATATACATACCAAAAGCGGGACATCGTCTTAGCAACCAACCAAAGTCATATCGACCAATAAGTCTTACCTCATTCCTACTAAAGGCAATGGAAAAGATCCTGGATAGACATATCAGAGATGGTGCACTGAAGTCAAACCCACTGCACAAAAATCACACTCATTTGGGTTCCATGACACAGTGGTATAGAAGGCAATGAAGCGGCGGGCGAACTGCCTACCAGCCGGGGAAATCCACAACTCATGCCCTACTGAGCTTGGTAACCAAGATTAGCAAATCCTTAAAGGACAAAGAAGTAGCCATGGGTATGTTCCTCGATATAGAAGGTGCATTTGACAACACATCCTTCAACTGCATATACGAAGCAGCAAGCAGAAAAGGCATCGACAACAGCACCTGCACATGGATAAAATCCATGCTCGAAGGGAGACGCATATCATCATCCATGGCACATGAAACATTAACAATCTCTGCTGCAAAAGGGTGCCCACAGGGCGGGGTACTATCACCAATTCTGTGGTCCATTGTGGTGGATGACCTGTTAGTATTCCTAAGTGAACTCGGTATAGACGTTCAGGGCTACGCCGATGACCTAGCAATTCTTATCAGAGGTAAATTTGAGAATACTGTTTCTGAGCTTCTACAAAACGCAGCGTACAAAGTCGAGCAATGGTGTAGAAAAGTTGGTCTTAGCATCAACCCTACGAAAAGTATAGTTGTGGCCTTTACGAAAAGAAGAAGCAAGGATAAGCTAATAAAACCTATTCTGTTCGGTGAAAGGATTAACTTCTCAAGAGAAGTCAAATTTCTGGGAATCACACTGGATGATAAACTTACTTGGAACAGTCACCTTGAGAAAGCTATTGACAAAGCCAGGATCTCATTACGGACCAGCCGCAGTATGCTTGGAAAAAAATGGGGACTGTCACCGAAGATGGCCCTCTGGATGTACACAGCTATAGCAAGACCAATCCCGTTATATGCAGCACCAGTCTGGTGGGAAAAGCACTGCAAAATACAGCACAGAAGAAATTAAATAAACTGCAATGCGCGGCGTGCTTAGGAATCACTGGCGCAATACACACTACTCCAACAGCCGCTCTAGAAGTTATCCTAAATCTCACACCTCTCCACATCCAACTGCAGCAAGAGGCAATGATAACCAACTACAAACTCATAACTAGTGAAGACGGGGCAGAGCAATTACTAACTCACCCACACATTATTAAGGAGTTCGAGAACAACGATGTACTCAAAATCCCTATCTCAGACAGCATGAGTCTGAAATACAACTTCAACAAACCATTCATAACACACCGCCCGGAACGCTGCGAATAGGCAAACAAAACAATAACACTAAAACAAAGATCCTTCATCTGGTACACAGACGGATCCAAAACTACCGAGGAGGTTGGTGCGGGCGTCTATGGACTTAGACCAAGAGCCAACATCCACGCAAGCTTAGATGAATACTCAACAGTATTCCAGGCGGGAGTACACGCTATTGAACTCTGCATTCGAGAAAACATCAGAAGGAAATACAGGGATCAAACCATATACATCCTATCGGATAGCAGAGCAGCACTACTAGCCTTAAACTCGAACACTTTCAAATCCAAACTAGTTTGGGATTGTCTTCAACTCCTGATCACACTGGCTAGCACAAACAGAGTCACACTCATTTGGGTTCCATGACACAGTGGTATAGAAGGCAATGAAGCGGCGGACGAACTGGTTAGATTGGGTTCCGAACAAAAATTCACCAATCCAGTACCTTTCTGTGGTATTCCGCTATCGACCACAAAAATGGCTATAAAGGAATGGGCAAATACCAAAAAAATCTACATACTGGAACTCCATTGACAGTTGCAGACACACCAAACTATTCGTACCAACTCATTCTGTAAAGAGGACAGGTGAACTACAAGAGATGAACAGAGTAAGGGTACGAACAACCATAGGGTTACTAACTGGACATTGTAACCTCAGAAAACATATGTACAGAATGGGACACTCAACCATCAGCACATGCAGATTCTGTGAAAATGAGGATGAGACGCCTGAACACGTCCTATGCGAATGCGAGGGGCTGGCGAGGTCTAGACTCCACCACCTGGGTAGCGGTTTCTACAACCCGTGGGAACTGGCCGAGACCCCACTCAAAGACCTGCTACATTTCTATGCAGGTTCAGGCCTCGAGTCGGGTCTTTAACATACAGGGGATATCACAATAGACCTTATAGGTAGCGGTGATTGGGTACATATGTTGAACCACCCACTCTATAATCTAATCTAATCTAATCTCATTAATATAAAATTATAATATTTAGATTTTTTTGCTTAAGACTTTTCAAATACATATTATTTCGTATAAATGCAGATATAATAGTATACATTATTTTATCACACCATATTTACCACAATTATTCATTATATAAAGTTAGTTAATTAATATTAGTATTCATTCAATAAATTCTTTTTTTTAAAATTTGATTACAAATAGCTAGTTTCACTAAATTAAATAGTTTCATTATATTAATACAGTAGTTATGTAAGTATAAATAAAAAAATTAATTTCGCCAATGAGCCCCTCTCATCAATTTTGTCAGTCCATTTAACCAGTTAAGCGCGTTTGAAGTATATATAAGTCATGTAGAAGTGCTTCTATGGTGCGTTTGACGTATATATACGCCGGGTGAAAAAAAAAAATGAAAATTCAAAATGTTAGTAAAAACTTAATACAATATCATGCAAAATTGTAGTTAACACTTAAATAAAGATTGCAATATGTAGAATCTAATATGAATTGTTTCGGGCAGTGCATGTTAACCAGTTAAGCGCATTTGACGAATATATACAAATATATATGTGATCAGCGATTTTAATTACGCACCCAAAAATACACTTTTGAAAATAAATTACTCGCTTAACTGGTTAAAAAAAGTTTTGCTGAAAATAATTCATAAATTTGAGATTGAATTTCAATTCATTTTTTTTGCAGTATTTATTATACATAAATACATAATTTTTTTTCTTCATAAAATTGCAAACCAAATTTATCTGCATTCCCACGGAAAAAAAAATTATTTTAAATTAAAAATACAATTAATAATTATTACTATTAAAAATAGAATTTTATTGCAAAAATTACAAATTTTGACAAGCAAGTTCGAAATTTTGACATTAATATTCACCTTTTGCAGGCTTCGAAAATTTCACTTTAATATCAAAATTTCATAAAGGTCTGAGCGTCTATAAATTTTGCCATAGAGTTAAATATCTTGCTAACCTTAAAAATAATTTTAATACGTAAAATTTAATTAAAAGTTCATTGAAAAAGTTAATTGTAATGACAATATTGCAATTAACAAAAATTGTATATAAAGGGAATGCGGAAATATCTAAATCTGCATTGATTGTTTTTAAAATATCCAATATAATAGTTATATTGGGAAATATTTTTTTTACGATTGCCACGATTAAATATCTATTTTTACCACGATTAAATATCTATTAAATTATTATTTCACATATTTTTTACTTTTTAACCAATTTAGCGAGGCCCTAAATATACAAAATACAAACTTTATTAATACACTACAATCACCAGGAGTGTTTTCTTTTATTCATCCCGAATATTCCGAACGCGCCTAAAATGTCAAAAAATTCATCCTATTTATTCTATTCCTTCCATTCTGTGTTCTTTTATTCCTTCGGAATATTCAGAATACAATTTTTTCGTACTAAAGTAGAAAGGTAGAATTAATAAAATATTCTTTATTCTAACCTCAAATTGTGAAGGAAAAATAACAAAATATTTTTCTTTATAATTAAAACACTACACTCATAAAAATATTCATTTTTTACAAACGAGTTGATTTTTACACGTTGTTGGGTAGGATAATACACTGTCCATAAGTAACATACCCTTGTCATTAGTACATTACCCTGGAGAGCAATGTTCGCTCTCATTTGGCGCTCAATACACAGCCAGTGTCAAAATAAAGTTTAAATGTATGAAATTGTATGAAGGTGTTTACAATGAACACATTCTTTTCGCTCGCATTTCTCAACTATGAAAAAAGTTGGTCAACTTTTAACTTTTTCGCTGAAACTACGCATTGATGTGTCAAAATAATAGAATTGTGTGTACATTTTTTTTTTTAATTTTGTGGGCCATCATTAATTATTTGTTAATTATAAACAAATAATTTATGATGGCCCACAAAATTAAAAAAATTATAAACAAATAATTAATGATGGCCCACAAAAGTAATTATAAACAAATAATTAATGATGGCCCACAAAATTAAAAAAATTATAAACAAATAATTAATGATGGCCCACAAAAGTAATTATAAACAAATAATTAATGATGGCCCACAAAATTAAAAAAAAAATTTACACACAATTCTATTATTTTGACACATCAACGCGTAAATTTTTTCCGACGGAATTTCTTTACCTATTTTATACTACGAGGGAATTTGTTCAAGGGTTTCCATATTAATAAAAAATTCGAAGTATTATAAACAGCTGTTTTCATATATATTTTATTTACTTACGTTTGTTTACATTTGTGAATTTTAACAAATATTGTAATTTTATTACTTTAATAATAATAAAAAGTGCAAAAATATATATTGAAATTTTATTACTAATAAAAAAAAAGTTCAAAAATGGAATCTTTATCTTATTATTTATATTTACTAACAATTGAGGAAGATGACTTAGAGTCATATAGAAATATAAGAAGAGAAAGAAGAGTTTTAAGGGAATCCTTCGACCCGTTGCATAAAACTGGTAATGATTATGGAGTTGGAATGGCTCAATCCACATTATCGAAAGCTATGTCACAAACAATAGACATATTGGAGAGGAAATTATGTTCTAAATATATAAAATTAGAAATGAGTGAAGATGAAAAAAGGAAATCTAAAACATACTTTTTTAATAACACTGGTTTTCCCGGAGTTATTATGTGTATTGATTGATCTCATATAAAAATTATTCCTCCCAATGAGAACAAACATCTATATTATAATAGAAAAGGATTCTACAGCATAAATGCTATGATCGTAAGAATTTACTTTAATATTCAATAATAAATAAATATACTTTTAAAAATATTTGTAGATATGTGACAGGGATATGCGAATTAGATTTATTGATGCACGATATGCAGGATGCAACCATGATGCTCATATTTGGAGCATAAGTGATGCTAGAGCATATTTTGAAGAAACATATCAGGAAGGTGCAGCTAATGAATGGATTCTGGGTAGGTCTTTTATTGTCTTTTTATTTTTTTATTTCGTCTAAAGCCAAATTTGTTTTAGGTGATTTTGGTTATCCTTTGGAACCATGGTTAATGACAGTATTTCGATCTCCTTCAGAAGGAAGTGTAGAGAGCCTTTTCAATACAAAACACAGAAAAGCTCGTAATATTGTTGAACGCACTATTGGGCTGCTGAAAAATCGATTTCGCTGTTTGCTTGGGGCAAGACAGCTTCATTATTCAACAAAAAAAGCAGTCCAAATAATTAATATATGTTGTGCTTTGCATAATATATGTATTAACTGTAGTATTGAAGATTCTGAAATTTCACAAGTAACAGAAGATAGTGAAGATGTGTCGGAACCCGATGATGATGCACCAACTACTCAAAACAATGCAGCAATAATCATAAGAAATAGAATAGCAAATTCAGTTTAAAAAAGTTTTTTATTTAATTTTGGTTTTTTGAAAAAAAATATAAATTTAAATAAAAATAATATAATTCAGTAAAAATTTCTTAAAAATTCAATTCAATTATTACTAATGAAAATAAAAATAAAAAAATATATAAAAAAATCATAATAAATTCAGTCTTGCATATTAGATTGCTCAATTTCTAGAAAATTTTCATCTTGCTTTCAATTTTTTTCAGCATCAATTCTTCCATTGCTTTATTGTGCCGACGCATTTCATCAATTTTTAATTTTTCCACATCGTACAAACGATCTATTGCCCTATATATTTTTTTAGTATTATCAGAAATTTCCTGATGTTGTTTTTCATGTTTCTTCAGCATATTTGTAATACTATCATAATATTCTTTCTGGTTTTTCAATTGAATCTTAAATAATTCACAAGGTTCATTTTTTTTTGTTTTTGAAGGTGTAGAGCGCGTAACAGGAACAGGAGTTGTCTGAATCTCTTCTAGCGATATCATAGATGTATCAATATCCGATATATTAATATTAGGTGCAATATCATCAGTGGACGGTGCAGCTGTGGACGTCGTTGCTGTTGCGATTGAAGGTGCAGCAAATGAATAACGTGGGGTGGTGGAAAGTGCAGCAGAATTATTATGTGAAATACCAAATGCCCGTGTTTCTGGAATACCAGAAACACATTTTTCCAAGCACGTTAAACGTATCACCGTTTCTTCCAAATCTGAAAAAACGTGCATTTTATTACTGCCACCACCTGTTGCTGTGGCTTCTTTTTTATTATGGCTGAGCTTCTTCTTTATGTACGCTTTATAATATAACCATACCTGAAAACAATAATTTATATTAAATTTTTATAGTTTCTAATTTATTTAATTATATTAACCTTTCTCCAACTAGTCCCGTCTTTTATAGCTCTGACGCAATTTTCATTACGCTCTGACGCAATTTTCTCCCAGAATCTATTTACTTCATTCTTCTCAATTTTGGTAAATCCTTGGGCAATACTTGGATTTTCCTGAAGTAATTCTACCAGCCTTCTGTATTGCCTTTTATTTGTAGAGTTAGACGTCCTAAATTATTTTCGTATAAGAAAAATATAAAAATTAAAATTTAAAATTGAATATAAGAACAAAAAATTTACTTACATTTTGTGGTAATAACTTTATTCTAAATTATTTTAGTAAACTGTTTACTTTTTTCCTGTAATCTTTTCTGTAATAGTTATACTATATACAGTTTATATTATTGTCAAATAAATTGCAAAAAATATAATTACAGTTTCATTTATTTTTGTATATTTAAAAAAATTCCTACACACTAATTGTTTCCGGGAAAGTTTTATATTCATTCGGAGTTTAGAATAAGAAAATTCCGAGGGAATTACTTTCGAAATTCCGAGGGAGTATAGAATAGCTTTTGGACTCTCCGAGGGAAAAATTCGATTCCGACGGAGTTTAGAATAGAGTAGATAATTGTTCTCTTATAACGCTAAAATTACTGATTTCTTATTGCATTTATAATACTCTTTTGCCCATTTAAATTAGGCGACGTATAATAATTCATGTCGTCGGTTACCCTGCGGTGCGTTTATTCTTAATTTCATTTGGAGTAATAATAACAAAGAAACTAACTAACTATAATAGCGTTTACCATAATCGCATTCTTGCAATTCCGCAGCCCCTGTTTCAGTTATTTATTAATTGGGCTTTTCACTATCAATAATACAAAAGCATTTTAAAAAAATTATGATTGTTACAATCCAAAGTAATAAAATCCAAAATAATTATAATAAATTTAAAGTGAAAATAATAATAACTAAAATAATAATATCAATCACTTAATAATAAGTGAAAATTTAAAGTGAACTTAGAATGTAATTGTTCGCATAAATTTATTTACTTTATTTTTAGGATACATTTTAAAAATTATATACATATTATACTACTGCTAAGAAAATTATTTATTAATGTAATTTATTAATTAAAATACAATTTCTTAAGTTGTAAATATAAAATACAATTTATGTAAATATATTGGTTTTTTTTGCTTTTAATTTTTATAGATTTTTTATAAAAATATTTGTTTTTGCGTTAGGCCCAAACGATACTCATATTAATAATCAGTGTAAGTTAAACCATAACAATAAAGATATCAATAATACACACATTTGTTGAAAACTAAGTTGTTTAATACTTACATAAAATAAATTAAAAATAATATAATATTATTATATATTAATTCTTTAGTATATTCATATTCAGTAATATTTATTAAATGCAGAATTTTTGTGAATTTTGCAATTATATTCTTATTGATTATTGTCCACGTTTTGTACTTCCATCATTTGGGATAGACAAAAGGGAAGGATTGTTAGAGCAATGAGGAATATTATTCGCGACATCTGTACCTGGAATAGAAAAACTTCTTTTAGTTTTCTGTTTTTGTGGTTTTGCCTTAATGGTTGGAAAATTATTGTTTTGAAATTTTTTCTTCTTTTTTATATGTATTTTGTAATATTTTAATCCGTTTGCTTTATCTATTATATGACTTTCGTCGATTTTTTCTGTTTCTATCTTTCTAAATTTTGCATGATTTTTACACCTCTAGTATCTACTATAAAAGTTGGACCTGATTCAATTTCCGTATCTTGTTTATCGCGATTTAAATTATTAATTACTTTTTCTTTAATTTTTATTATTCTTTCCTTAATTTCATTATATTGGTCATTACTTATTTTACCGTTATTAAAATCGATTGGTTTGTGATTAGTTGTGCAATGGATCGTATTGTTATAGAACGATATAATTTTTAGTATTTTTACTTCGACCGTATATGTATTTCTATTATCGTCGTGTCTTAATAATCTTAAATGTTCATTAATTGTGTTATGTAATCTTTGTATGTCAGAATTAGAAGTGTGGTTACTACTAGAAGTAAAATGTATTTCAATATTTTCATTTTTCATGAATTGCAAGAACGGTATTGCTTTAAATCCTAATTCATTGTCAACTATAAGTTTTTTTTATTTTTCCTACGACCGAAGAATTACTCTTTTAATTTCTGTCCAAGTTCTCGCGTTTATTTTTATGTATAATATGATTAGGACAATCCGGAGTTTCAGTTATCTGAAATTTGTGTTTAATTGGTTTTCTTTCATATTTTTCTAAATTGCATATATCGCAATTATTAATAAATTGGGAAATCCGAGTATGCATCTTCGGATGAAAATATTTTAATTGAAGCTCTTTGCATACTTCAGTTATACCACGATGAGAAGTTTATTACATTTTATTATTTTCAATTGACCGTTGTTTGAAAAGTGTTTAAAGTATATTTTTTCTAATGTTTCGCAAAGTTCTAAGTCTTCTACATAAATTGCATTTAAGCCTTTGGGATTAAAATGAGATTTAAGTAAAGTAATTGCTGTGTCTTCATTTAGCAGCTTTAAATATATAATCTTTCTATTTTTATCAAAGATTTTTAAAGTTTTTATTTTTAATGAACCAGATTGTATTTGTGAAATAATTATTTAGTTTTTAAATAAATTCAAAGGAGATTTACTAATCTGAAATTTATTTTTATCAAGTTGTTCAGTAGTATTTATTTCAATGCGAGATAATACATCTGCGTTACCATTATTTATACCTTTTTTATATTTAATTTGATAGTCGAATTCAGATAATTTTAGTCTCCATCGAACAAGTTTTGAATTGGGCTCCTTAATAGAAAATAGCCATTCCAACGGTTTGTGGTCAGTTTCTATAATGAATTTACGTCCGAACACATAAGGGCGGAAATATGTATTTAGTGGCTTATACAACTGCCAGCAATTCCTTTTCTATAGTGCTGTAATGTTGTTCGTGATCGTTTAACGTACGACTAGAATAGCATATAGGGTGTACCTCCTTCAAGTATTGCTCCAATAGCAAAATTGCTTGCATCAGTCCTTATGGTGAACATTTTGCTCCTTTTTCAAATACTTAGATCCTTTTTCAAATACTTAGTTATTGGTCTTGCAATTTTAGAATAATCTTGAATAAATTTTCTGGACAAACCTGGAAATTGTTTAATTTGTTTTTCAGTTTTTGGTATTAGAAATTTTTTTACGCATTCTATTTTTTTTGGGTTGGGTTCGGCGCTTATCACAATATACCGTCTAAGGTTACAATATGCCATCTAAGGTTACAATATACCATCTAAGTATATACCATCTAAGGTTACAATATGCCCTAAAAATTCCGTTTCTTTCTTAAGAAATTCGGATTTATCCAATTGTACCATCAACTTAACATATTCAAGACGTTTAAATATTTTTGTTAGAGAATATATATGTTCTTCTAGGCTAGAAGAGAAAATAATTATGTCGTCAAGATAGACGAGACATATTTTACCAATATACTCTTTCAAAACGTAATTCATAAGACGTTGGAATGTCGCCGGGGCTGTTTTCAAACCGAATGGCATACGGAGAAACTCATAATGCCCGTTATCGAAACTAAACGCGGTTTTATAAATATCTTGCTCATCGATTTCAATCTGATGAAATCCCTTCGCAAGATCTAACGTTGTAAAGTATTGGCATCTACCCAATTTGTCTAATATATCGTCTATATTCGGTATTGGGTATTTGTCACCAATGGTAATTTCGTTCAATTTTCGATAATCGATGACAAGTCTCCATTTGGTCTTACCACTGGCGTCAGCCTTCTTTGGGACAATCCAGATCGGTGCTGAATATGGAGAGTTGCTATGTCGAATAATACCATTTCTAAGCATTTCTTCTATCTGTTGTTCGATTTCTTGTTTATGTATGGAAGGGTATCTATAAGATTTTACGAATATATGTACATCATTTGTTGTTCTAATTTTATGTTTAATTGCATTAGTGAAACTTAAATTTTGAATTTTCTTTGTAAAATAATTTTTTATATTTATTAACAAGATTTAAAAGTTTTTTTCTTTTCTTCCGGAAAAAGATGGTCTACACGTATTCGTTCGTTAATCATCTTATTTTCAGACGATTCTATAATATTAAAATTTTGTTTATCCACGATTTAAGTTTGAAATGGACTGAATTTAATTAATTGATTCACGTTATTAACTTTATGTAATTTGGCTTTAACTGTATAATTTTCGACATTATAAATTCCTTCATATAATAGACTGACTTGACCATCTAAAGACATGTTTTCTTTGGGGTAAGATAAGCCTTCTTTTTGTAAAACCGGAATAGTGGTTTCAAAGTCACCTCTATTTTTTAATTGAATATTAAAATTTTGCGTTTCGTTAAAAAAATATAATTTAAAATTTGATCTACAGTTTTTAGAGTCTGAGTCTTATAATCAAGTTTTACTTTAAGAGGTATCAAAATATTGTTACCGATCAAACCATCGTAATGTTTATGAAACGGAAATACATACATTTTAATCTTTTTCGCAGAATCTCCTAACTCTTGGAATAAAGGAATAATTACTTTTTATTTTATTTGGACTTCTTGATTTATTGTTCTTAAGAAAATTTTATCGTTTGATTCAGCACTGTATAATCCAGGATTTATTATGGAGTGTGTTGCTCCTGAATCTACTATAAATTTTAATTGTCTTGTTTTACTTTTTATAATGATATAAGGTAATTTATTTTCGGGATTTCCGAGAGTGAAATTTGCAAAATTTGTTTCTACTATCTCATTGGTATTTATATCCATAGATTCTGGGGGTGCAAGTTGGTTTTGGTTATTCTGTGAGTTAAAGGGAGTTGTTCTAAAAGGATTTGAAGGAAATTGTTGGGATCTTGGCTGTTGTTGGTTATAATTATTTGGAAAATTATTTGAATATCTTTGATTTTGGGATTGATTTTGAGAATAATTGTGGTGGTTATTATATTGTCCTGTATAATTATTTTGGAAACTTTGATTTGAAAAATAGCGTTGATTATTATTATTTCGAGAATTATTATTTTGACTGTTATTAAAATTTCTGTAGTTGTAACAATTATTTTTGTTAACATTTAGATTTTTATTGCTATAATTAATCTGATTTTTATTTCCAAAATTGTTTTTATTATTATTTTTAAGATTAGAATTTGGATTTTTCGTGTAGTGTGAATTTGATAGATTATTGTAAGCATAAACAGCTTCATGAAGAATATCCATAGCAGCTTCTAAACTGTCAGGATTCCTGCAGTATAATATTGATTTCATTGGTTCAGGCATTTTATTTTTAAAAATTACTAAGCCGAATTTTTATTATTTTCAATCGTTTGTTCAGTAATTTGCAAATCGCTACTTAATGTAAGTCTCGTTTCTACATTAAGTCTTCTTAAATACGTCTTTAATTCATTATAAAATTCTACACAATTTGTTTTGAATGAAGTTCCCCGTAATTGGTCGAATAATTCTTCCAAAGAAAACCTATCTCCGAAATTATTAATTATTATTTCCTTTATATCTAACCTTACCAAGTAGTGACATGATTATTTATTTCTATAGTTTCTCTTGCTCTACCTTTTAATTTTGATTTTATTGTATCAGAAAATATACTTTGTCCTAATGCATCATATCTTAAAAGAATTGGATGAATTTTATCTATAAGGTCCACAAAATTTTGTAGATCTCTAAAATCACCAGAAAATTCGGGTATTTTTTGCAAATATTTTAACGGATCAATATTTAAAGTTAATGCTCCCATTTTTTCTTGAACGATACTAAAATTATCTTTTTGAATAATAGGTACTAATTTATAAATTATTATCAATATTATTTGAATCCGCACAATTTGAATTTGAAATATTATTATTGTCAATAGAAAAATCACTATCAGAAATTTTATTACAATTTAAATTTACGGTATTTATTAAATTTGTTATATTTTCTAATTCGTCCTCTATATTATTATTCAAAATACTCATACCTTATTTTAATTTTCTACTTATGTTGTTTTCGACTGCTTTCTTGAAGTTTTCTTTCTTAAAAATCTGCTTTCTGTAATTCTGCTTTCTATAATTCTGCTATTTTTAATTCTGCTTTCTATTTTCAGGAACTTTTCCCAATTTTATTATTAATTTATTTTTATATATTTAAGTTTTATTTTTGTTTCAGGATTATTTTAAGAAATATTTTTTTTTACTGCGACTTCCCGAATTATTATTTTATTTATTGTATTTGTAATAAATAATGAATATGCTTAATCTGATTTACAACTATCTTTATTATTTATAAATATAACATAAATTGAATTTTAAAATTAAACGTATTGCATCAGCCAGCGTCTTCTTTTGAATGGGATGTCAAAGAATAGAATTGCCGGGTATATAATATTGTTAATAAGTAGTAGATGAGGACTAGTAGATGAACGTAAATATCTAACAGTCCCCCCCTCAACTTTAAAGATCTAGGCGAAGCGGCTTATTAATTAATCTCTTTGAACGGCGCAGTGGTACTAAATTGTCTTAATGGGAGTTGCAGTGTAAGTTAAACCATAACAATAATGATATCAATAATACACACATTTGTTGAAAACTAAGTTGTTTAATACTTACATAAAATAAATTCAAAATAATATAATATTATTATATGTTGATTCTTTAGTATATTCATATTCGGTAATATTTATTAAATGCATAATTTTTGTAAATTTTGCAATTATATTCTTATTGATTATTGTCCACGTTTTGTACTTCCATCATTTGGGATAGACAAAAGGGAAGGATTGTTAGAGCAATGAGGAATATTATTCGCGACATCTGTACCTGGAATAGAAAAACTTCTTTTAGTTTTCTGTTTTTGTGGTTTTGCCTTAATGGTTGGAAAATGATTGTTTTGAAATTTTTCTTCTTTTTTATATGTGTTTTGTAATATTTTAATCCGTTTGCTTTATCAACTATATGACTTTCGTCGATTTTTTCTGTTTCTATCTTTCTAAATTTTGCATGATTTTTACACCTCTAGTATCTACTATAAAAGTTGGACCTAATTCAATTTCCGTATCTTGTTTATCGCGATTTAAATTATTAATTACTTTTTCTTTAATTTTTATTATTCTTTCCTTAATTTCATTATATTGGTCATTACTTATTTTACCGTTATTTAAATCGATTGGTTTTTGATTAGTTGTGCAATTGATCGTATTGTTATAGAACGATATAATTTTTAGTATTTTTTCTTCGACCGTATCTGTATTTCTATTATCGTCGTGTCTTAATAATCTTAAATGTTCATTAATTGTGTTATGTAATCTTTCTATGTCAGAATTAGAAGTGTGGTTACTACAAGAAGTAAAATGTATTTCAATATTTTCATTTTTCATGAATTGCAAGAACGGTATTGCTGTAAATCCTAATTCATTGTCAACTATAAGTTTTTTTATTTTTCCTACGACCGATATATATTGAAGAATTACTCTTTTAAAGTCTGTCCAAGTTCTCGCGTTTATTTTTATAGCTTGAGCATATTTACTAAATTTATCTATGATAGTAACAAACATGTTTTTATTTAAAGTGTAAAATACATCAGCATGTATAAAATGATTAGGACAATATCTGTTTCTTCAGTTATCTGAAATTTGTGTTTAATTGGTTTTCTTTCATATTTTTCTAAATTGCATATATCGCAATTATTAATAAATTGGGAAATCCGATTATGCATCTTCGAATGAAAATATTTTAATTGAAGCTCTTTGCATACTTCTGTTATACCACGATGATTATTATGAAGATGCTCATCTTCTATTATTTTCGATAATATTTCTTCATCTTTAATATCTTCAAGAAGTTTATTACATTTTATTATTTTCAATTGACCATTGTTTGAAAAGTGTTTAAAGTATATTTTTTCTAATGTTTCGCAAAGTTCTAAGTCTTCTACATAAATTGCATTTAAGCCTTTGGGATTAAAATGAGATTTAAGTAAAGTAATTGCTGTGTCTTCATTTAGCAGCTTTAAATATATAATATTTCTATTTTTATTAAAGATTTTTAAAGTTTTTATTTTTAATGAACCTGTTCTATTCGTGCTATGAAAATTCCGAACTTTATGTTTAATTGAAATTTACAATATTTAATAAGAATTAACAAATAATTTCATACCTAAAATTAATTTGTTAAATTTAAACTCTCTCATAGTTCTCAAATAATATTTTATCGAAATTGAATTAAATTCTAATTCTAATTTAAATATATAATTTGATAAGTTAATCCAAGGTTAGCGATATGTTAATGCACAAATGCAAAAGAAATGCGAGAACTATGAGAATTAAGTAATTATCATAAATACATAAATTTTATTAAATGTGTTAAAATATCATAGTCTTGTGCAAATGCATTTATTATATATATGAATGTATTTTTTGTTGTTCATATTCAACTGTGTGAAAAAATTATGTGGGCGAGAAAAATAAGTTCTTATAAAAGTTCCACATTATTTGGTCGACATAGCACATTCCTTAAATGAATTATTTTGCCTTGAAGTATTAGGATGGGATAGGATAAAACAAAATTTAATTTGGAATAAAAATTATTAGTAAACGTGAATTAAAATCGTTCGTATCGTTTTGTCAATCGGTAAAAAATTCTAATATTTAAAGTCGATATAATCTTCAATATAAAAGACTTGTATTTATGATAAAAAATTTATATATATCGAATGTTAATATTTGGTGAAATGTAATTATCGTGTAAATAATAAATTGTTCAGAATTTAAATTATTAAAATTTAAATTTTTATAAAATACTTGTATCGTGAGTAAATTAAGTATCAGTATTTAAAGATAATAAAAATTCTTATGCACAATAAAATTGTATACAGATTGTAATCAAATTGTCTAAAATTAAATATGAAATAATATGGTTAATATTGTACAGATGATAGTGATGTGTTAATATTATTATTAAAGGTGAAATTTTGAAATTCTTAAAGTTGAACTTTGTGTTTTAATATTGATTAAAATTTTGGCGACCGTGACAGGACACCAGTTATATTTCATATAACGGCATTAAACAAAATTAAATACATAAATACATATATATTCATAGAATTGGTGTCTTTAATAATAAAATATAAATTAAATTTCATCCCAAATAAATAATCTATTATAAAATTGGTGTCATTTATTTTGAATTAAAATATCGGAACTTTTACAAAAGTTGATTTTTTAAATATATTAACTAGCAATTATTATTCGTGCTATGAAAATTACAGTGTGTCTGAATAGAGAAATATATATTGTGCCTAGTTTAATTGATACTTGATTAGAATTGGTTATAAATTAAAGTAAATCCATTTTGACTTCTTTGAAATTAAATAGTATCTTAACTATTAAATAACGTTTAAATTTTGCTGAAAATAAAATTACATCAAACTTTATGAACATTTTTTCTTCAAATTTGTATTAATTATTCGTAATAAAAAAAAAGGTTGAAACTAGAAGTGAACTTTACCTTTGTGTATCTAGTTAAATTATCAGAAATTAAAACGGTTTTAAATTAAATTTAATTTAATTGTGTGATAAAGTGATATAATCAATACAAAAAATGTCGCTTTCAGCAGAACTAATTGAGGATCAATTGAAAATTGGTCAAAAAATTCAAGAGAAATATAGAAACTTCAAGAAGGATGGATCATCCAGAAAAACAGAAACATACTGTAAAGAAAGGTTAGTACGAATTATAGAATTAATTTCTCTTTTAGAAGCCAACCACGAAAATATTATTGAGAATTTAAGAGAATCTGGTGAAGAAAGTGATTATATAAAGGATTTTTATTTTGAAAATGTGATGAAAATTTCAAAGGCATATAAAACTGGGTTAGAAGATTTATTGCAACAACACGAATTAAATGAATCTAAATATAGGCAAGCTGAGCTAACACGTGCTGCCTTATTAAAGGATGTACAAGCTAGAGTATCAACAGCCACTGCAGAAATGGCAAGATTAGCTGCAGAAATCGAGTCCGAAGGAGTTGAACGCGAGGTGGCTACTACAGAACTTAGCGCTGACTGTCAAATTTCCACCATAAAGGGACAATTAGTTGCAATTTCGTCACTGAATCGGTTACTTCTGGCAATTCAACGGGATCCCAATACATGTCGTTCACGAGCATATTGGGAACACCACTTATGCACAATCGAACGCTATTGGAAGGATCTTCTAGCAACACACAATCGCATATTAGGATTTCCAAATTACTATGATTATGAAATTGAAATATTTCAAGAATTAGAAGATTTGTATCAATCAGTAGCAATTTCAATCAAAGAATATTTAGCAGTGAATTCATCTGACAGATTGGAATCAGCGCTTCAATTACAATTACAATTACATTTTATTTCAACTCGACTGGCTCAAGAACTAGGAGTTCAACGTCGAAGAGTCAATACGCCAATCAATGGTATAAGCACAGCGTTA
This sequence comes from Empis stercorea, assembly GCA_949752835.1. Classification (NCBI taxonomy): domain Eukaryota; kingdom Metazoa; phylum Arthropoda; class Insecta; order Diptera; family Empididae; genus Empis; species Empis stercorea. The sequence continues at coordinate 63,951,245 of OX457085.1, forward strand.
ACAATGGCAAAATATATAAATAACATCACAATATCTTCCAGAATAACTTCCTATAAAACAGATACTAGTGCCTCACACTAGTATTGAATAAAATCAGCGACTATCAACCTGGCGAATCTATTAATATATCTGGTTGGAATTTGCCTAACGGTATAAAACTAGCTGATCCTCATTTCTACAAATCACAACGAATTGATCTATTACTTGGTGCAGATCTGTCTTTTGAAATATTGGAAAAGGAACGCACAAAACTAACAAAAGGTTTCCCAATATTGCAAAATACAAAATTTGGTTGGATCGTAGCTGGAAAGTTATAACAACGTCACGCCAACATCAAACATACTTTCCACGTTGTTTCAAGATCCCAACCGTCAATTGCCCAGCTAGAAAATCAGGTAAGAAGATTCTGGGAGGCTGAACATTTCGATACTCGACCCAAGCAAATGAGTAAGGAAGAGTTTATGTGTGAGCAGCATTTCTCTGAAAATGTATCAAGAACCGAGAATGGAACATTTGTAGTACGTTTACCATTTAAAGAGAAGCCTGAAACGTTGGGTTCGTCTAAGGAAATGGTATTTAAACGATTCAAAAACCTTGAGGCAAAATTGGCAAAAAATGAAATTCATAAAAAAGATTACACAGAATTTATTACCGAATACGATCAACTGGATCATATGGAACGACTTGACAATTTAAATAATTTACGTAACAGCTATTACCTGCCACATCATGGTGTTTGCAAATCTGATAGTACAACAACTAAACTCAGAGTCGTCTTTGACGCGTCTGCAAAGACGACTTCTGGAGTATCATTAAATCAAATATTAATGGTTGGTCCAACAGTCCAGTCAGATCTATTTTCAATAGTTCTTCGATTTAGGATTCACCAGTTTGTATTTACTGCCGATATAAGCAAAATGTACCGCCAAATATTGGTGGCTGAAGAAGATAGAAGGTTTCAGCTAATCTTATGGAGAGCAAATCAAGGGGGTCAAATACATACGTATCAACTTAAGACAGTTACCTACGGCACATCTGCTGCACCATTCTTAGCAACACGATGCCTCGTAGAATTAGCAAGAATAAATAATTCACCCTATCCAGAAGCTGCTGAAATTTTAGCCCGTGATATGTATGTAGATGATTGTTTATCCGGCGCTGACACGGAGAGTGAAGCTAGAACCCGCCTACAACAATTAATAAAATTATTGAAATCAGGTAATTTTGAACTTCGCAAATTCTGTACTAACAAATTAGAAATTCTCAGAGACATACCAGAAAGAGCATCGCGAAAAGGTTTTTACCTTTGAAAAAAAGGATGCTATTAAAACATTAGGACTTATTTGGTTGCCTCGTGAAGATGCATTTCAATTTAATTTTGTACCAGTAGAAAGAAAGCAAATAACAAAAAGAACCATCCTATCAGATATTGCAAGAATATTTGATCCTCTCGGTCTCATTGGACCAACAGTCGTATTGGACAAACTATTCCTACAAGAGCTGTGGAAAAGAAAACTGGACTGGGTCGTTCCAGTACCTACAGAAATGCAAACACAATTGAAAAGTCTCATGAACCAATTCAACGATTTAAAAATATGCTCTATCAAAAGGTGCATACTTCTTCCTTCACCAACATCAATCGAGCTGAATGCATTTTCTGACAGCAGTGAAAGAGGCTGTGGAACGTGTTGTTATTTACGATCAACAAACGCATTTGGCCAAGTGAACGTTAGTCTCATTCGTTCAAAATCACGCATTACTCCGTTGAATTTTACCACCATTGCAAAACTGGAATTGTATGGAGTGTTACTCATGGCCGAACTTGTAGAACGCCTTCTTCAAATATTAACTATAAAAATAAAGTCTGTTATCTACTAAACCGATTCAACCACTGTTCTTGTATGGCTGAACTCACCATCGTAAACATGGAACACATATGTGGCTAACCGAGTAGCACGTATACAAGAACTAACAAGAATACAACATTGGCGCCACATTGCAGGTGCAAACAATCCTGCAGATCTACTTTCAAGAGGCTCATTTATAAGCAATCTTGCTCATTCATCCGCTTGGTTTGAGGGGCCGGAATTTTTAAGAGAATCAGTGACATTTATCTCTGATAAGTATGAAATTCCGATCGAAATTCCAGAGCGGAGGGCGCAGAAATCAGTGCTTACAGCATCTGCACGGATTCTAAGTCTAAGTTTTATTGACACAATAAATCACAAAAATTCCTTTAAATACAGTCAAAAACTAACATCTTATATTTTTAGGTTCTACAACAACTGCAGATCACCAAAGGAATTGCGTTCTACTGGTAATTTGGCAGTTTCAGAATTGGAAGCTGGCACATTGGGGTTGGTCAAGAGTGCTCAACAGAGTGCCTTCGCTCAACAGTTGAAAGGTTTGTCGTCTCACGAAGAAGTCGACAAGAGGGATCCATATGCATCATTAAGTCTATTTTTGGATAAATCAAATGGTATCATTAGGGTAGGGGGACGATTATGTAATTGCATGCTTCCGATGAATTTCAAGCACCAGATATTGTTGCCAAAGGGTCATACGCTGTAAAAACTAATATTAATTCACATGTATGTCAAACATATGCATGCAGCACCAAATGCATTATTATCTAATTACCGGCAGAAATACTGGATTGTAGATGTCAAACGAATGCCCACAAATGTTGTACATAATTGTGTGAGGTGTTTCAAGGTGAAACCGCGAATGATACAACAACTTATGGGTCAACTACCACGTGACAGAGTTTGCCCATCACGACCATTTCACACAACGGGAATTGATTTCTGCGGACCAGTATACGTTCATCACAAAATTCGAGGAAAACCTCCAGCCAAGGCATATATATCAGTGTTTGTTTGTTTTAGCACAAAGTCAGTTCACCTAGAATTGGTGAGTGATTTGTCATCTCAAGCATTCTCGAATGCATTGAAGAGGTTCGTGGCACGCCGTGGCCTATGTGCAACAATATATTGTGACAATGGGACCAATTTCGTCGGAGGTAAAAGGGAACTGCAAGAATTAGCCACCCTAATTCAATCACAACAATTACAAAAAGAAATTTCAAGATTCTGCCAAGAAGAACAAATACAGTGGCAACACATTCCACCACGTGCTCCACACTTTGGTGGCCTGTGGGAGGCAGAAGTAAAGGCAGCTAAACATCACTTGATTCGCAATACTGGTTTATCGCATTTGACTTCTAAAGAATTACAAACTGTGATTACTCAAATCGAGGCCATATTAAACTCAAGACCTATTACACCTATGTCTGCCGATCCCAACGACTTAGAAGCATTAACACCAGGACACTTTCTTATTGGTGCGCCGTTAACTTCACTGCCAGAACCCAATATAACAGATACAAATTTAAGCCGTTTAGATAAATTTAAGCAATTACAAAATATACATCAGTTGTTTTGGAAAAGATGGTCTTTGGAAATCTAAATCAATTGCAGACGAAGGAAAAATGGAAGAACAAAACCGAAAACATAAAGACTGGAGCAATGGTGTTAATAAAAGATGTGAACCTACCTCCATTGAAATGGCAACTAGGAAGAGTAACGTCAATTATAGAAGGACAAGATAATTTAGTCAGAGTAGTCAATGTGAAGACAGAAAATGGGAACCTAAAACGATCCATTCACCACATTTGTCCGTTGCCAACAGAAGAAATCGGAAGTGCAGAAGGACCATATCAAAGCAGTGATAATCAACAACAGAAAAAACCAGCTGCTGAACAAAGTGAATCAAATAATCGTAGGGTATTGCGGAGCGAGAAAAAATTAAATCTTCTGTCAACGGAATTGATGGTATTCCTAGTCGCATGTGGTTCATCAACTTCACGAGCCCAGGAAACATCCAAAAACATTAACATCACCATGTTTGATAACAAAATGGGACTCTACTTCGAAGGCATCGGCGAAGTAAAAACAATACACAGCAACTGGAATCTTATTGCATACTATAACTTAACAATGTATTGGCAAGAGTTGAATGGGCCACTGATGTACAACACAACAATTAATCAATTATGCGATCGAAAAGAAGTTAAACCAACTTATTGTCGAGCCATTGCAATGGAAATTTCAAACAGAATAAAAACAATTGACCACAATAACATTTTGCTTCATAAAATAAATGATCACAAGGCAAGGATGGTCAGATCTCCGTTTGACTTCATTGGCTCAATTTCAAACAGCTTATTTGGAATATTAGATCAAGGCTATGCGAAATACATAGAAGGTGAAATTGTTCGAGTTAACTCTAATGAAAACCATTTATTGGAACTAATCAAAAGGCAAACTTCAATATCTGACAATACAATTAATGTTCTAAAAAGGACTACAAATGATATAAATGCACAATTTGCTCTGATGAAATCAATGCTTGACACAACCGATCATATCATAAGAAATGAGGTCAAAAAAGAAGAACTAGAAAGAAGCTTTAGGTCACTCACAACGTATATGCTACTAATATTAACAAATTATGAAAACAGTCAAAAAAAATATATTAGATGTTCTCCTAGACCTACACCACTCACGGGTAAATCCGCAGCTCATAACACCAGATAAGATGCAAGCTCAACTCTCAGTTGTTCGTACTAGTATTCCGTCTACACTCGCACTTCCGGCAACAGATTTGCTCCAGCTATACAAATTGATTGCTGTCCGCGCACGAATTGTTGAAAATGCCATCATTTTCAAAATGGAAATACCTTTGCCAAATAATGAATATTTTCAATTGTTTAACGTCATTCCGGTACCAATAATGCTTAATAATAACTCATTTATGGTGAAAACAAGCTCAAAATATTTGGCAATCACGTTATTAAGGGATAAATATTATCAATTGACAAATGAAGAACTGAGAACATGCTTACAAATTGAGTCATCAATATATCTATGCAAGCCAATGTCACCAATCTTCAATCAACAATCAAATATGAGCAAATGTGAAATAGCGTTATTATCACATAAAAGAGAGCCACTAATAGAATGCGAATTACAGGCTATAGTTACCCCGGAGAACTGGACAAAGCTAGCTAATCCAAACGTATGGATATTTTCTGTAATTAAATCAACTGAACACACAGCTAATGTTATATGTGAAAGCACCGTTACAACGGTAACGGATCATGTATGATGAAGATTAATTTTATGACGTTGCAAACTGATACCATCCGAACCAGCCATATTTATTTATCGTTTACTCCAACACCAAATATAAGCATATGGAACATTCCCAATTTGATTGACGAACCTATCAACTCATCTAGTAAATTAGGTGAAATTAAAACAAACGAAATAGATAACCTATCAACAAAAATAAAACAACTACAAGACAACTAAAACAACTACTGATTCACCAGCTACGACTTTTAATTACCATGACGTTCATCATTATGGAATCAGCTACTTCATTATTTTGGTAATAGTGATACTGCTTATCACATACGTTTGGCGCAGAAAACGACAACAAGCTACTCAACGACCAACCCCCAGGCCTAGGACAACTCCAGTTAGATCCAGTTCCATGTTCAAAATACATGAATCGCCAGCTTTGTGAGATGTTCAAATATATCAATCTATCGTTAATCTTGTTTGCAACAAATTTATATAATGAATTCAACTTAATTTAATTACATGATTCTAGATTGATGGGTGTGAACCCCTCACAGGGGGGAGTATGTTCAATTCCGAACTTTATGTTTAATTGAAATTTACAATATTTAATAAGAATTAACAAATAATTTCATACCTAAAATTAATTTGTTAAATTTAAATGTTCTCATAGTTCTCAAACAATATTTTATCGAAATTGAATTAAATTCTAATTTAAATATATAATTTGATAAGTTAATCCAAGGTTAGCGATATGTTAATGCACAAATGCAAAAGAAATGCGAGAACTATGAGAATTAAGTAATTATCATAAATACATAAATTTTATTAAATGTGTTAAAATATCATAGTCTTATGCAAATGCATTTATTATATATATGAATGTATTTTTTGTTGTTCATATTCAACTGTGTGAAAAAATTATGTGGGCGAGAAAAATAAGTTCTTATAAAAGTTCCACATTATTTGGTCGACATAGCACATTCCTCTTAAATGAATTATTTTGACTTGAAGTATTAGAATGGGATAGGATAAAACAAAATTTAATTTGGAATAAAAATTATTAGTAAACGTGAATTAAAATCGTTCGTATCGTTTTGTACATCGGTAAAAAATTCTAATATTTAAAGTCGATATAATCTTCAATATAAAAGACTTGTATTTATGATAAAAAATTTATATATATCGAATGTTAATATTTGGTGAAATGTAATTATCGTGTAAATAATAAATTGTTCAGAATTTAAATCATTAAAATTTAAATTTTTATAAAATACTTGTATCGTGAGTAAATTAAGTATCAGTATTTAAAGATAATAAAAATTCTTATGCACAATAAAATTGTATACAGATTGTAATAAAATTGTCTAAAATTAAATATGAAATAATATGGTTAATCTTGTAAAGATGATAGTGATGTGTTAATATTATTATTAAAGGTGAAATTTTGAAATTCTTAAAGTTGAACTTTGTGTTTTAATATTGATTAACAGAACAAGATTGTATTTTTGAAATAATTATTTAGTTTTTAAATAAATTCAAAGGAGATTTACTAATCAGAAATTTATTTTTATCAACTTGTTCAGTAGTATTTATTTCAATGCGAGATAATACATCTGCGTTACCATTATTTATACCTTTTTTATATTTAATTTGATAGTCGAATTCAGATAATTTTAGTCTCCATCGAACAAGTTTTGAATTGGGCTCCTTAATAGAAAATAGCCATTGCAACGGTTTGTGGTTAGTTTCTATAATGAATTTACGTCCGAACACATAAGGGCGGAAATATGTATTTAGTGGCCCATACAACTGCCAGCAATTCCTTTTCTATGGTGCTGTAATGTTGTTCGTTATCGTTTAACGTACGACTAGAATAGCATATAGTGTGTCCCTCCTGTTCAAGTATTGCTCCAATAGCAAAATTGCTTGCATCAGTCCTTATGGTGAACATTGTGCTAAAGTCAGGGTAGATCCTTTTTCAAATACTTAGTTATTGGTTTTGCAATTTTAGAATAATCTTGAATAAATTTTCTGTAATATACGGACAAACCTAGAAATTGTTTAATTTGTTTTTGAGTTTTTGGTATTGGAAATTTTTTTACGCATTCTATTTTTTTTGGGTTGGGTCTTATACCATCTAAGGTTACAATATGCCCTAAAAATTCCGTTTCTTTCTTAAGAAATTCGGATTTATCCAATTGTACCATCAACTTAACTTATTCAAGACGTTTAAATATTTTTGTTAGAGAATATATATGTTCTTCTAGGCTAGAAGAGAAAATAATTATGTCGTCAAGATAGACGAGACATATTTTACCAATATACTCTTTCAAAACGTAATTCATAAGACGTTGGAGTGTCGCTGGGGCTGTTTTAAAACCGAATGGCATACGGAGAAATTCATAATGCCCGTTATCGAAAATAAACGCGGTTTTATAAATATCTTGCTCATCGATTTCAATCTGATGAAATCCCTTCGCAAGATCTAACGTTGTAAAGTATTGGCATCTACCCAATTTGTCTAATATATCGTCTATATTCGGTATTGGGTATTTGTCATCAATGGTAATTTCGTTCAATTTTCGATAATCGATGACAAGTCTTCATTTGGTCTTACCACTGGCGTCAGCCTTCTTTGGGACAATCCAGATCGGTGCTGAATGTGGAGAGTTGCTATGTCGAATAATACCATTTCTAAGCATTTCTTCTATCTGTTGTTCGATTTCTTGTTTATGTATGTAAGGGTATCTATAAGATTTTACGAATATATGTACATCTTTTGTTGTTCTAATTTTATGTTTAATTGCATTAGTGAAACTTAAATTTTGAATTTTCTTTGTAAAATAATTTTTTATATTTATTAACAAGATTTAAAAGTTTTTTCTTTTCTTCCGGAAAAATATGGTCTACACGTATTTGTTCGTTAATCATCTTATTTTCAGACGATTCTATAATATTTAAATTTTGTTCATCCACGATTTCAGTTTGAAATGGACTGAATTTAATTAATTGATTCACGTTATTAACTTTATGTAATTTGGCTTTAACTGTATAATTTTCGACATTATAAATTCCTTCATATAGACTGACTTGACCATCTAAAGACATCTTTTCTTTGGGGTAAGCTAAGCCTTCTTTTTGTGAAACCGGAATAGTGGTTTCAAAGTCACCTCTATTTTTTAATTGAATACTAAAATTTTGCGTTTCGTTAAAAAAATATAATTTTAAAATTTTATCTACAGTTTTTAGAGTCTGAGTCTCATAATCAAGTTTTACTTTAAGAGGTATCAAAATATTATTACCGATCAAACCATCGTAATGTTTATGAAACGGAAATACATACATTTCAATCTTTTTCGAAGAATCTCCTAACTCTTGGAATAAAGGCATAATTACTTTTTATTTTATTTGGACTTCTTGATTTATTGTTCTTAAGGAAATTTTATCGTTTGATTCAGCACTGTATAATCCAAGATTTATTATGGAGTGTGTTGCTCCTGAATCTACTATAAATTTTAATTGTCTTGTTTTACTTTTTATAATGATGTAAGGTAATTTATTTTCGGGATTTCCGAGAGTGAAATTTTCAAAATTTGTTTCTACTATTTCATTGGTATTTATATCCATAGGTTCTGGGGGTGCAAGTTGGTTTTGGTTATTCTGTGATTTAAAGGGAGTTGTTCTAAAAGGATTTGTTGGGATCTTGGCTGTTGTTGGTTATAATTATTTGGAAAATTATTTGAATATCTTTGATTTTGGGATTGATTTTGAGAATAATTGTGGTGGTTATTATATTGTCCTGTATAATTATTTTGGAATCTTTGATTTAAAAAATAGCGTGGATTATTATTATTTCGAGAATTATTATTTTGACTGTTATTAAAATTTCTAGGAGGATTATCATTTCTGTAGTTGTAACAATTATTTTTGTTAATATGTAGATTTTTATTGCTATCAGATTAATTGATTTTTATTTCCAAAATTGTTTTTATTATTATTTTTAAGATTAGAATTTGGATTTTTCGTGTAGTGTGAATGTGATAGATTATTGTAAGCATAAACAGCTTCATGAAGAATATCCATAGCAGCTTCTAAACTGTCAGGATTCCTGCAGTATAATATTGATTTCATTGGTTCAGGCATTTTATTTTTAAAAATTACTAAAGCCGAATTTTTATTATTTTCAATCGTTTGTTCAGTAATTTGCAAATCGCTAATTAATGTAAGTCTCGTTTCTACATTAAGTCTTCTTAAATACGTCTTTAATTCATTATAAAATTCTACACAATTTGTTTAGAATGAAGTTCCCCGTAATTGGTCGAATAATTCTTCCAAATAGACCTATCTCCGAAATTATTAATTAATATTTCTTTTACATCTAACCTAACCAAGTAGTGACATGATTATTTCTTTCTATAGTTTCTCTTGCTCTACCTTTTAATTTTGATTTTATTGTATCAGAAAATATACTTTGTCCTAATGCATCATATCTTAAAAGAATTGGATGAATTTTATCTATAAGGTCCACAAAATTTTGTAGATCTCTAAAATCACCAGAAAATTCGGGTATTTTTTGCAAATATTTTAACGGATCAATATTTAAAGTTAATGCTTCCATTTTTTCTTGAACGATACTAAAATTACCTTTTTGAATAATAGATACTAATTTATTTGATAAATTATTATCAATATTATTTGAATCCGCAGAATTTGAATTTGAAATATTATTATTGTCAATAGAAAAATCACTATCAGAAATTTTATTACAATTTAAATTTACGGTATTTATTAAATTTGTTATATTTTCTAATTCGTCCTCTATATTATTATTCAAAATACTCATACCTTATTTTAATCTTCCACTTATGTTGTTTTCTTCTGCTTTCTTGAAGTTTTCTTTCTTAAAAATCAGCTTTATGTAATTCTGCTTTCTATAATTCTGCTGTTTTTAATTCTGCTTTCTATTTTCAGGAACTTTTCACAATTTTATTATTAATTTATTTTTATTTATGTAAGTTTTATTTTTGTTTCAGGATTATTTTAAGAAATATTTTTTTTTACTGCGACTTCCCGAATTATTATTTTATTTGTTGTATTTGTAATAAATAATGAATATGCTCAATCTGATTTACAACTATCTTTATTATTTATAAATATAACATAAATTGAATTTTAAAATTAAACGTATTGCATCAGCCAGCGTCTTCTTTTGAATGGGATCTCAAAGAATAGAATTGCCGGGTATATAATATTGTTAATAAGCAGTAGATGAGGAGTAGTAGATGAACGTAAATATCTAACAGTCTCCCCCCTCAACTTTAAAGATCTAGGCGAAGCGGCTTTTTAATTATTCTCTTTGAACGGCGCAGTGGTACTAAATTTGTCTTAATGGGAGTTGCAGTGTAAGTTAAACCATAACAATAATGATATCAATAATACACACATTTGTTGAAAACTAAGTTGTTTAATACTTACATAAAATAAATTCAAAATAATATAATATTATTATATATTAGCCCTGTTTTTTTGTAGACGGGTATATTGTATTGCAAAATTTTTGCAAAAAAACGATCCACTGAACATAGGAGGCGAAAATTTTTTTTTATTTCATACACAGTTGAATTTATCAGCTGATAATTTTTTTTCAAATCACATTAACTTTGAGTTTTTTAAACGTAACAAAAAAAATCATGACATGTCATTAAAAAATATAAAACTTGCTTTTTTTCTTTAATAAATTGCTATTTTTTAATGTAAAAAAAAAACATAGGCTATGCCTTTTTTGTCCAATGTATTTGAAATAAATGAAATGAAATTGAAATGGAATATTGACAACAGAGCCATATACATGTCATATTATTAACTATTTATCAATTACAATTCATTTGTGATATATAAATAACTACTGTAATTCTCATTTTTTTGCCAACAAATTGTTGTTGTTTTCAATGTAAAATTTTGCAATACCACATACCCGTCTACAAAAAAACAGGGCTATTAATTCTTTAGTAAATTCATATTCAGTAATATTTATTAAATGCAGAATTTTTGTAAATTTTGCAATTATATTCTTATTGATTATTGTCCACATTTTGGACTTCCATCATTTGGGATAGACAAAAGGGAAGGATTGTTAGAGCAATGAGGAATATTATTCGCGACATCTGTACCTAGAATAGAAAAACTTCTTTTAGTTTTCTGTTTTTGTGGTTTTGCCTTAATGGTTGGAAAATGATTGTTTTGAAATTTTTTCTTCTTTTTTATATGTGTTTTGTAATATTTTAATCCGTTTGCTTTATCTACTATATGACTTTCGTCGATTTTTTCTGTTTCTATCTTTCTAAATTTTGCATGATTTTTACACTTCTAGTATCTACTATAAAAGTTGGACCTGATTCAATTTCCGTATCTTGTTTATCGCGATTTAAATTATTAATTACTTTTTCTTAATTTTTATTATTCTTTCCTTAATTTCATTATATTGGTCATTACTTATTTTACCGTTATTAAAATCGATTGGTTTTTGATTAGTTGTGCAATGGATCGTATTGTTATAGAACGATATAATTTTTAGTATTTTTTCTTCAACCGTATCTGTATTTCTATTATCGTCGTGTCTTAATAATCTTAAATGTTTATTAATTCTGTTATGTAATCTTTCTATGTCAGAATTAGAAGTGTGGTTACTACAAGAAGTAAAATGTATTTCAATATTTTAATTTTTCATGAATTACAAGGACGGTATTGCTTTAAATCCTAATTCATTGTCAACTATAAGTTTTTTTATTTTTCCTACGACCGATATATATTGAAGAATTACTCTTTTAAATTCTGTCCACGTTCTCGCGTTTATTTTTATAGCTTGAGCATATTTACTAAATTTATCTATGATAGTACCAAACATGTTTTTATTTAAAGTGTAAAATACATCAGCATGTACAATATGATTAGGGCAATCTCTGTTTCTTCAGTTATCTGAAATTTGTGTTTAATTGGTTTTCTTTCATATTTTTCTAAATTGCATATATCGCAATTATTAATAAATTGGGAAATCCGATTATGCATCTTCGGATGAAAATATTTTAATTGAAGCTCTTTGCATACTTCTGTTATACCACGATGATTATTATGAAGATGCTCATCTTCTATTATTTTCGATAATATTTCTTCATCTTTAATATCTTCAAGAAGTTTATTACATTTTATTATTTTCAATTGACCGTTGTTTGAAAAGTGTTTAAAGTATATTTTTTCTAATGTTTCGCAAAGTTCTAAGTCTTCTACATAAATTGCATTTAAGGCTTTGGGATTAAAATGAGATTTAAATAAAGTAATTGCTGTGTCTTCATTTAGCAGCTTTAAATATATAATCTTTCTATTTTTATTAAAGATTTTTAAAGTTTTTATTTTTAATGAACCAGATTGTATTTTTGAAATAATTATTTAGTTTTTAAATAAATTCAAAGGAGATTTACTAATCAGAAATTTATTCTTATCAACTTGTTCAGTAGTATTTATGTCAATGCGAGATAATGCATCTGCATTACCATTATTTATACCTTTTTTATATTTAATTTCATAGTCGAATTCAGATAATTTTAGTCTCCATCGAACAAGTTTTGAATTGGGCTCCTTAATAGCAAATAGCCATTGCAACGGTTTGTGGTCAGTTTCTATAATGAATTTACGTCCGAACACATAAGGGCGGAAATATGTATTTAGTGGCCCATACAACTGCCAGCAATTCCTTTTCTATAGTGCTGTAATGTTGTTCGTGATCGTTTAACGTACGACTAGAATAGCATATAGGGTGTCCCTCCTGTTCAAGTATTGCTCCAATAGCAAAATTGCTTGCATCAGTCCTTATGGTGAACATTGTGCTAAAGTCAGGGTAGATCCTTTTTCAAATACTTAGTTATTGGTTTTGCAATTTTAGAATAATCTTGAATACATTTTCTGTAATAACACGGACAAACCTAGAAATTGTTTAATTTGTTTTTGAGTTTTTGGTATTGGAAATTTTTTTACGTATATTTTATTTTTTTTGGGTTTGGTCTTATACCATCTAAGGTTACAATATGCCCTAAAAATTCCGTTTCTTTCTTAAGAAATTCGGATTTATCCAATTGTACCATCAACTTAACTTATTCAAGACGTTTAAATATTTTTGTTAGAGAATATATAAGTTCTTCTAGGCTAGAAGAGAAAATAATTATGTCGTCAAGATAGACGAGACATATTTTACCAATATACTCTTTCAAAACGTAATTCATAAGACGTTGGAATGTCGCAGGGGCTGTTTTCAAACCGAATGGCATACGGAGAAACTCATAATGCCCGTTATCGAAACTAAACGCGGTTTTATAAATATCTTCCTCATCGATTTCAATCTGATGAAATCCCTTCGCAAGATCTAACGTTGTAAAGTATTGGCATCTACCCAATTTGTCTAATATATCGTCTATATTCGGTATTGGGTATTTGTCACCAATGGTAATTTCGTTCAATTTTCGATAATCGATGACAAGTCTCCATTTGATCTTACCACTGGCGTCAGCCTTGTTAACATTTAGATATTTTTGTTAACATTTAGATTTTTATTGCTAGAATTAATCTGATTTTTATTTCCAAAATTGTTTTTATTATTATTTTTAAGATTAGAATTTGGATTTTTAGTGTAGTGTGAATTTCATAGATTATTGTAAGCATAAACAGCTTCATGAAGAATATCCATAGCAGCTTCTAAACTGTCAGGATTCCTGCAGTATAATATTGATTTCATTGGTTCAGGCATTTTATTTTTAAAAATTACTAAGCCGAATTTTTATTATTTTCAATCGTTTGTTCAGTAATTTGCAAATCGCTACTTAATGTAAGTCTCGTTTCTACATTAAGTCTTCTTAAATACGTCTTTAATTCATTATAAAATTCTACACAATTTGTTTTGAATGAAGTTCCCCGTAATTGGTCGAATAATTCTACCAAAGGAGACCTATCTCCGAAATTATTAATTAATATTTCTTTTATATCTAACCTAACCAAGTAGTGACATGATTATTTATTTCTATAGTTTCTCTTGCTCTACCTTTTAATTTTGATTTTATTGTATCAGAAAATATACTTTGTCCTAATGCATCATATCTTAAAAGAATTAGATGAATTTTATCTATAAGGTCCACAAAATTTTGTAGATCTCTAAAATCACCAGAAAATTCGGGTATTTTTTGCAAATATTTTAACGGGTCAATATTTAAAGTTAATGCTTCCATTTTTTCTTAAACGATACTAAAATTGTCTTTGTGAATAATAGGTACTAATTTATTTGATAAATTATTATCAATATTATTTGAATCCGCAGAATTTGAATTTGAAATATTATTATTGTCAATAGAAAAATCACTATCAGAAATTTTATTACAATTTAAATTTACGGTATTTATTAAATTTGTTATATTTTCTAATTCGTCCTCTATATCGTTTTTAAACCTTCAAAGTGTATAGACGTGTTTTAAATCTGTCCGCTAATTAATTTCAATTTAATTAATTTCAATTTATTTACATTATTTCGTAACGAGTCTAAAGCCATTGACTTAATTAAAAATTATTAAAGTTTATATAAATTAAATTTTCAATATTTACGCTTACGCATCAATTCGCGAGTTATTCAAAATTGTGATATATGATCTTATAAAAAATTTGTGCGCTATATTGTGAAAGAGTTTATGTACCTTTAGTAAACTATTCTAAATAATAAAAAACAACAAAAAAAACACTATATAGACATTACAATAATATTTTGTATGCATTTATTTTTTTGTTACATTATAATTCATTGTGCTACTTTGCATTTAAATAAAAACCTTGATCTTCCTTTAAGTCAGTGAACTACGTTATATAATCTAATTACAACATGAATTCTCAATGCTCAGCCCAAAATGCTGGTCAAGAATTATGTTATCAGATTTATAAATTGGATAAGAAATGTAATTCCCAATCTGAATACATGGTAAAAATGGCAAAAAATGTTGCTCAGTTGAATAACTGTATTGAATCTATCTCCGATAATCTTAAAGTAAACAATGACGTAATACTGGACAAAATTAACTTTCAACTAGGTAACTTACATTCAACCATGAAAAAAGTTAAAATTTCATCGGATGGAAATTTAAAAAATTGTCATCTATCATATGAAAAATTATTATCAGATCACTTAGCGAATTTTAGCAAAGTATACGAAGAATCGAATAATTTAAAAAACAATCTTCAAACTGTGGACGTCTCATCACAATTACTATACTTATATGACGAGCTTAAATCAACGAAATTATTAGTAAATTCAATCACTGATGATATAAAATATTTAGGCTCTAATATTAATCCTCTACCTACTCCATTACAAAATCATTCGCCAAACAAAATGAATAAATTGCCGCTTCTTAACGAAATTATTAATAATGTTAATGATGAAAATATTAATACCCGTAATGACGAAGATATTAATAATAAAAATAATAGTAATATCATTAATAACATTTGTGATGTGAATATATCTATTCCAGACGAAACTATTAATGCTAGTAACGATATAACATCAACAGCTGAATCCAGATCTGCATCGCCATGTGAACTAGTAACGCCATATACCGAAATTCATTTGAACAAAGATGAAAAAAATAAAATTAAAAAATATGGTGTATTATGGAGTAAAACGGAGTGGAATAAGAGACTAGATAAATTAAAAACTATAAATAACATTAATCACGAGTATGATGTAACATTTTTTTATACAAAAAGTACCAATTCTTATATAACCAGTTCGAACATTATCAACTACATTAAGGAGAACTTACATATAACAGTCATATCGTGTTCTAAATTACGAACTAAAAATAAGAAGTCTAGAACTGATAAAATAAGTATTTCTTTCAAACTTCAGCTCCCAACCAGATATGCCTAGCTGTTCCAGAACCCTGATAACAGTATATTTAAAATAGGTAATTTATCTTTTACAATATGGGTTGATCTTTTAAACAGTAAAGTCAATAGTAATAATGTTAATAGTAATAATAATGTTGATAGTAATAATAGTAAGAATAGTAAGAATATTGTCCATAGAAAATTAATTAGCAGTAAGTTTAACAATAGTAATAGTAATATAATAACAAAGAAAAATAATAGTAATATAAAAGCAAAAAACTTTCGCTTCTCATATCTCTTCCAAACGAATTTCCTACCTTCAACGTTGCCGTGAAGAACAACACAAGTTTTTTCGTCCTTTTCCAGAAACACAAAGACGTGGTCCTTTCTTCTAAGCACAAACAAACTAATTTAAGACTTCTATACCAAAACTGTAGTGGCATCAGAGGTAAAATTAAAAACCTTTTTATAGATGCCAAATCCTGCAACTATGACGTAATTGTCATCACCGAAACCTGGCTTAACGATTCTTTTAATAATGAGCAAATCTTAGACAACAATTGGACAATATGTATATAGATGTGATAGAGATTATATTCACTCTGGCCTCACTAGAGGAGGTGGCGTACTTATAGCTGTACGTAATACTTTTTCTAGTGAAGAAGTAATATCATCACAATCAAATTTTTTTGAACATAAAATTGTTAGAGTTAATTTAGATAATAAGATAACTTATATTGGTGTGTTATATATTCCTCCAAATTCTGACGAATCCAAATATAATGAATTTTTTTATACTTTTAATTCATTTAATTCCACCTTGCAAGAGAAGGATAATATAATTTTTTGTGGTGATTTTAACCGCCCAAACCTATCTTTTATAAATGAGAAATCTGACAACTCTCTTTTCCCTATTAATCTAAATGACGACATTGACTTTAGGTTAATTGACATATTTTATGGTAATGACCTGTAATGATATTTTATGGTAATGACAAATAGTTCAAAACCCAAATTCAAATGGTAAATGGCTGGATTTGATTTTTACTAACGCTTACGATGAAGCAGTAGTTTCTGTCCCAACTGACGCAGAAAATCTTTTTCCTAACACCCATCATCATTCAGCCATTACTGTTGAATTACCAACTACTGTTGTTAAATGCACTACATCTTACAATGAATCAATTGTATATGACTTCCAAAATGCTAATTTTGATTGCATTAACAATGACATAAATTTAATTGACTGGACGAACTTATTATCTGATGATGATGTTGAAAAGACTGTTACGACCTTCTACAATATATTACTTTCTGTTATAGACAAATATGTTCCGAAGATTAGAAAGAAAAATAAACTTTCAGAGCCTTGGCTTAATGCTGACCTTAGAGCACTACGTAATCAACGAAATAAATTATACAAAAAAATTAAAACAAACATTAATTCTTGTATTGATATTAAACAAAGATACGAAAATTTAGCCACGATTTCAGAACTAAATCTCGGGAGGCATATGAGTCCTATATAAATAAAGTAGGTGAAAACATCGTCAAGAACCCTACGAAATTTTTCGACTTTGTTAATATAAAACGTAAAAGCTCAGGATACCCAAATACTATGTTTAAATGCGCCACTCACTCCTCCAATCCATATGAAATATGCGACTTATTTTCTGATAGATTCGTCGAAGTCTTCAGTGCAGCAGGTGAATCCAAGGATACCACACCTGGCGCGTCGTCAATCACACCACTTCTTACTGATACAGTTCTAAGTGTAGATGACATCACTATTGCTCTGAATGACCTGGACCTGACAAAATCCCACCTCTTTTTTTAACCAACTGTTCTCAAGTATTATCTCTACCACTATACATAATATTTAATAAATCACTGTCGCTTGGAGTTTTTCCATCTATATGGAAATCTTCCTAATCTCACACCTATCCATAAAAGTGGGGACAAAACAAACATTGAAAACTATAGAGGTATTGCAATATTATCATCTATTCCTAAGCTATTCGAAAAACTTATATGTGATAAAATGACAGCTCAGATTAATCCAATCCTGAATGAACAACAGCATGGTTTTAGAAAGGGTCGATCAACAACCACGAACCTAACTGTCCTTGTTTCTGAAGTACTTTGCGGAATGGAAAGAGGCCATCAAATTGATACAATTTACACAGATTCCAGCAAAGCGTTCGATCGAGTGGATCATGCTACTCTTATCGTAAAACTTCAGAAAATTGGCATATCAGGTGCACCTTTAAACTGGGTAATAAACTACCTGAAGGGTAGAACTCAATTTGTGAAATTTCAAGGAATTGTATCAAAAAAAATTAATGTTACTTCAGGTGTTCCGCAAGGAAGCCATTTGGGACCACTTCTTTTAAACATTTTCATTTTAGACTTATCTGATGTATTAGCCGACATACCACACCTATTTTCCGCTGATGACCTTAAAATATACTACCAAATAACTTCCCAATCTGATTCTGCCTTTCTACAATCTAAACTTCACTCTCTTGACGAATGGTGCATCCGTAATAAGTTACACTTAAATATTGCTAAATGTCACGTTATCAGTTTCTCACGAAAAAGAAACACTATAAAGTACAGCTACTTTTTGAATAATATAGAACTTAATAGCGTAGAGAAGGTTGTCGACCTTGGTGTAGTTTTAGATAATAAATTAAATTTTAACTCTCACTACGACAGAATCATAGCCAGGGCATACAAATTACTCGGCTTTATTAAGAGTAGAGCACGGGAGTTTAAAAATATATGAGTGACTAAATCATTGTACTGCTCACTAGTACGCTCTATTATTGAATATGCGTGTCCTATTTGGGACCCCATCTTTGAAAATAACTCAAGTAAAATAGAATCCGTGTAAAAGCAATTCTTATTATTTGCTTTACGAGATTTGCACAATCCAGCGGACTATGAAAACTTACCACATTACATAGACAGACTCAAACTCTTAGATATAGTATCACTCTCATCTCGAAGAGTTCTTCTAACATCTTGTTTAACTCTTGATGTTCTAAATGGCGACATTGATGTCTAGTAGAATCATACTAAACGATGATATTAGGCAGAGTAGACACACAAAAATTTTAAAAGAATACCCACATCGTACTGAATATGCTAAGAATGAGCCAATTAATCGATGTTGTAGGGTATTCAATAAATATAGCTCACAATATTCACCTTCAATTTCAAAACAATCATTTAAAAAGAAATTACACTCCATACTTAAATAATCTACTTAAAATCTTCCTCATCCCTAATCCTATCCCTACAATGAGTTATATAGTATAATAATATATAATAGAATAATATATAATATAGTAGTAATAATGTACTATTAAGTTAAACGTTCTTAGTTTATAAATTAATAATAAAAATGTATTTATTATTGTTATTGTTATTAATTTTTTATATATATAATGCAATGTAATTGTAATTGTTATGTAATATATGTACCTTGTTTGGTGAATAAATAAATAAATATTATTATTCAAAATACACATACCTTATTTTAATCTTCTACTTATGTTGTTTTCTACTGCTTTCTTGAAGTTTTCTTTCTTAAAAATCTGCTTTCTGTAATTCTGCTTTCTATAATTCTGCTGTTTTTAATTCTGCTTTCTATTTTCAGGAACTTTTCACAATTTTATTATTAATTTATTTTTATATATTTAAGTTTTTTTTTGTTTCAGGATTATTTTAAGAAATATTTTTTTTTACTGCGACTTCCCGAATTATTATTTTATTTGTTGTAATAATGAATATGCTTAATCTGATTTACAACTATCTTTATTATTTATAAATATAACATAAATTGAATTTTAAAATTAAATGTATTGCATCAGCCAGCGTCTTCTTTTGAATGGGATGTCAAAGAATAGAATTGCCGGGTATATAATATTGTTAATAAGTAGTAGATGAGGAGTAGTAGATGAACGTAAATATCTAACAGTCTCCCCCTCAACTTTAAAGATCTAGGCGAAGCGGCTTTTTAATTATTCTCTTTGAACGGCGCAGTGGTACTAAATTTGTCTTAATGGGAGTTGCAGTGTAAGTTAAACCATAACAATAATGATATCAATAATACACACATTTGTTGAAAACTAAGTTGTTTAATACTTACATAAAATAAATTCAAAATAATATAATATTATTATATATTAATTCTTTAGTATATTCATATCCAGTAATATTTATTAAATGCATAATTTTTGTAAATTTTGCAATTATATTCTTATTGGTTACTGTCCACGTTTTGTACTTCCATCATTTGGGATAGACAAAAGGGAAGGATTGTTAGAGCAATGAGGAATATTATTCGCGACATCTGTACCTGGAATAGAAAAACTTCTTTTAGTTTTCTGTTTTTGTGGTTTTGCCTTAATGGTTGGAAAATGATTGTTTTGAAATTTTTTCTTCTTTTCCATATGTGTTTTGTAATATTTTAATCCGTTTGCTTTATCTACTATATGACTTTCGTCGATTTTTTCTGTTTCTATCTTTCTAAATTTTGCATGATTTTTACACCTCTAGTATCTATTATAAAAGTTGAACCTGATTCAATTTCCGTATCTTGTTTATCGCGATTTAAATTATTAATTACTTTTTCTTTAATTTTTATTATTCTTTCCTTAATTTCATTATATTGGTCATTACTTATTTTACCGTTATTAAAAATCGATTGGTTTTTGATTAGTTGTGCAATGGATCGTATTGTTATAGAACGATATAATTTTTAGTATTTTTTCTTCGACCGTATCTGTACTTCTATTATCGTCGTCGACAAAATCTTAAATGTTCATTAATTGTGTTATGTAATCTTTCTATGTCAGAATTAGAAGTGTGGTTACTACAAGAAGTAAAATGTATTTCAATATTTTCATTTTTCATGAATGGCAAGAACGGTATTGCTTAATTCTGACCAAGTTCTCGCGTTTATTTTTATAGCTTGAGCATATTTACTAAATTTATCTATGATAGTAACAAACATGTTTTTATTTAAAGTGTAAAATACATCAGCATGTATAATATGATTAGGACAATCCGGAGTTTCAGTTATCTGAAATTTGTGTTTAATTGGTTTTCTTTCATATTTTTCTAAATTGCATATATCGCAATTATTAATAAATTGGGAAATCCGATTATGCATCTTCGGATGAAAATATTTTAATTGAAGCTCTTTGCATACTTCTGTTATACCACGATGATTATTATGAAGATGCTCATCTTCTATTATTTTCGATAATATTTCTTCATCTTTAATATCTTCAAGAAGTTTATTACATTTTATTATTTTCAATTGACCGTTGTTTGAAAAGTGTTTAAAGTATATTTTTTCTAATGTTTCGCAAAGTTCTAAGTCTTCTACATAAATTGCATTTAAGGCTTTGGGATTAAAATGAGATTTAAGTAAAGTAATTGCTGTGTCTTCATTTAGCAGCTTTAAATATATAATCTTTCTATTTTTATTAAAGATTTTAGAGGTTTTATTTTTAATGAACCAGATTGTATTTTTGAAATAATTATTTAGTTTTTAAATAAATTCAAAGGAGATTTACTAATCAGAAATTTATTTTTATCAACTTGTTCAGTAGTATTTATTTCAATGCGAGATAATACATCTGCATTACCATTATTTATACCTTTTTTATATTTAATTTCATAGTCGAATTCAGATAATTTTAGTCTCCATCGAACAAGTTTTGAATTGGGCTCCTTAATAGAAAATAGCCATTTCAACGGTTTGTGGTCAGTTTCTATAATGAATTTACGTCCGAACACATAAGGGCGGAAATATGTATTTAGTGGCCCATACAACTGCCAGCAATTCCTTTTCTATAGTGCTGTAATGTTGTTCGTGATCGTTTAACGTACGACTAGAATAGCATATAGGGTATGCCTCCTGTTCAAGTATTGCTCCAATAGCAGCGGCGGCTCGTTATATTGGGCAGGGTGGGCTAAGCCAACCTTAATTTACAGGAAAATGCTACAAAATATTCATTTAAAATATATTATAAAAATGAGCAAAAAATTCAAATTTTTGTTAATTCAAATTTTTGACATATATTCATATAATATACGTGTATATAATTTTTTCCATCGAAATTCGTACACCACCGCTGCGAATTATAATATGTATATAAAAATCTAATCTAAAATCTAAATATGAATATGAACGCTAAAATACAAATATATTATACTAACACTACATAACTTTTTCATTATAAAAATACAACTACTCTTTTCTCTTTACTTCACGGGCTATTGAAATTGGCCAACCTTATTATACTAATTTTATACAACACAATTTTGCGTATGTGTTGAATTTTGTATGGATCAGGCTGGGCTAATTTAAACTAGCCCACGAAGACTACGTGTTCCCCATAGAAATGCGAAATATTTGTAATTGCTATATGATTTTCAGAATTTTATTTTTTTTTTCTATGGAAGAAAATTATTAGAAAATTTCCATTATATGAGCAAGCAATGTCAATTTTCAAATATTTTAAACCAAAATACCAGGCGCGCATATTTTATAATCAACACTATTGAGTTGAGTTATTTCCTTCTC
The DNA here is from genome assembly GCA_949752835.1 of Empis stercorea. Taxonomy (NCBI): domain Eukaryota; kingdom Metazoa; phylum Arthropoda; class Insecta; order Diptera; family Empididae; genus Empis; species Empis stercorea. Next base: position 63,973,916 of record OX457085.1, read on the forward strand.
CTATATTAAAAAATTTATATTGAGAAAAATATATCATGGGATAGAAAATCTCTTATCCATAGAAGAAATATTCCTATACTGAAAATTTGCATGAAATATTTTTCATTAAAAAAAAGAGAAATATATCATCGTGGGCTAGAAAATCGCAGCCCCTAGAACGAATAATTCCTTTGATTCAAAATTTGCATGTAATATTTATTTTGTTATATAAATATTTTGTATTAAAAAATAAATAAATATATCTTCATGGGCTGGAAAATCGCAGCCCATAGCAATAATATTATCGCTTATATTTTAAATACCCTCAAAAAATTAGACAAAAAATTACAAAAAAGTAGACAAAAAATTATTTAATTATAGCACACATTAGCACTAAATTTTTAAAATTAGTACCAGGCGATCATAAATTTCAGAAAGTAACAATTTTATTCTTAGTTGAGAAAACTTAAGACAATTATTGCCTACAAATATAACTATTCAAATATGTATGGAGTGTGCCATGATTTTCGTTTATTTAGCTCGATTTTTTTTGAATGTGTCTAATTTTTTTTGTGTATAATATGTGATTTATTTTTCTTGTGTGCATAGCATATGCATAATGATTTTTTTTATTGGAAAGAAAATGAAAAACATATTAAGATGCCAATGTGATTAACTCACTAAAATTAAAAATTCAAAAGGTTGTATATTTAATAACCTCAAATCTTTGCTTTTCATAACAATTTTTTTTCCTTTAGCCCACCCAGAACTTTTGATCACGGTCCGCCACTGTCCAATAGCAAAATTGCTTGCATCAGTCCTTATGGTGAACATTGTGCTAAAGTCAGGGTAGATCCTTTTTCAAATACTTAGTTATTGGTTTTGCAATTTTAGAATAATCTTGAATAAATTTTCTGTAATATACGGACAAACCTAGAAATTGTTTAATTTGTTTTTGAGTTTTTGGTATTGGAAATTTTTTTACGCATTCTATTTTTTTTGGGTTGGGTCTTATACCATCTAAGGTTACAATATGCCCTAAATATTCCGTTTCTTTCTTAAGAAATTCGGATTTATCCAATTGTACCATCAACTTAACTTATTCAAGACGTTTAAATATTTTTGTTAGAGAATATATATGTTCTTCTAGGCTAGAAGAGAAAATAATTATGTCGTCAAGATAGACGAGACATATTTTACCAATATACTCTTTCAAAACGTAATTCATAAGACGTTGGAATGTCGCAGGGGCTGTTTTCAAACCGAATGGCATACGGAGAAACTCATAATGCCCGTTATCGAAACTAAACGCGGTTTTATAAATATCTTGCTCATCGATTTCAATCTGATGAAATCCCTTCGCAAGATCTAACGTTGTAAAGTATTGGCATCTACCCAATTTGTCTAATATATCGTCTATATTCGGTATTGGGTATTTGTCACCAATGGTAATTTCGTTCAATTTTCTATAATCGATGACAAGTCTCCATTTGGTCTTACCACTGGCGTCAGCCTTCTTTGGGACAATCCAGATCGGTGCTGAATATGGAGAGTTGCTATGTCGAATAATACCATTTCTAAGCATTTCTTCTATCTGTTGTTCGATTTCTTGTTTATGTATGTAAGGGTATCTATAAGATTTTACGAATATATGTACATCTTTTGTTGGTCTAATTTTATGTTTAATTGCATTAGTGAAACTTAAATTTTGAATTTTCTTTGTAAAATAATTTTTTATATTTATTAACAAGATTTAAAAGTTTTTTCTTTTCTTCCGGAAAAAGATGGTCTACACGTATTTGTTCGTTAATCATCTTATTTTCAGACAATTCTATAATATTAAAATTTTGTTCATCCACGATTTCAGTTTGAAATGGATTGAATTTAATTAATTGATTCACGTTATTAACTTTATGTAATTTGGCTTTAACTGTATAATTTTCGACATTATAAATTCCTTCATATAGACTGACTTGACCATCTAAAGACATCTTTTCTTTGGGGTAAGCTAAGCCTTCTTTTTGTAAAACCGGAATAGTGGTTTCAAAGTCACCTCTATTTTTTAATTGAATATTAAAATTTTGCGTTTCGTTAAAAAAATATAATTTTAAAATTTTATCTACAGTTTTTAGAGTCTGAGTCTCATAATCAAGTTTTGCTTTATGAGGTATCAAAATATTGTTACCGATCAAACCATAGTAATGTTTATGAAACGGAAATACATACATTTCAATCTTTTTCGAAGAATCTCCTAACTCTTGGAATAAAGGAATAATTAATTTTTCTTTTATTTGGACTTCTTGATTTATTGTTCTTAAGGAAATTTTATCGTTTGATTCAGCACTGTATAATTCAGGATTTATTATGGAGTGTGGTGCTCCTGAATCTACTATAAATTTTAATTGTCTTGTTTTACTTTTTATAATGATATAATGTAATTTATTTTCGGGATTTCCGAGAGTGAAATTTGCAAAATTTGTTTCTACTATTTCATTGGTATTTATATCCATAGGTTCTGGGGGTGCAAGTTGGTTTTGGTTATTCTGTGAGTTAAAGGGAGTTGTTCTAAAAGGATTTGAAGGAAATTGTTGGGATCTTGGCTGTTGTTGGTTATAATTATTTGGAAAATTATTTGAATATCTTTGATTTTGGGATTGATTTTGAGAATAATTGTGGTGGTTATTATATTGTCCTGTATAATTATTTTGGAATCTATGATTTAAAAAATAGCGTTGAAATAATAACTAATAAATAATAATATTTCGAGAATTATTATTTTGACTGTTATTAAAATTTCTAGGAGGATTATCATTTCTGTAGTTGTAACAATTATTTTTGTTAACATTTAGATTTTTATTGCTATAATTAATCTGATTTTTATTTCCAAAATTGTTTTTATTATTATTTTTAAGATTAGAATTTGGATTTTTCGTGTAGTGTGAATTTGATAGATTATTGTAAGCATAAACAGCTTCATGAAGAATATCCATAGCAGCTTCTAAACTGTCAGGATTCTTGCAGTATAATATTGATTTCATTGGTTCAGGCATTTTATTTTTAAAAATTACTAAGCCGAATTTTTATTATTTTCAATCGTTTGTTCAGTAATTTGCAAATCGCTACTTAATGTAAGTCTCGTTTCTACATTAAGTGTTCTTAAATACGTCTTTAATTCATTATAAAATTCTACACAATTTGTTTTGAATGAAGTTCCCCGTAATTGGTCGAATAATTCTTCCAAAGAAGACCTATCCCCGAAATTATTAATTAATATTTCTTTTATATCTAACCTAACCAAGTAGTGACATGATTATTTATTTCTATAGTTTCTCTTGCTCTACCTTTTAATTTTGATTTAATTGTATCAGAAAATATACTTTGTCCTAATGCATCATATCTTAAAAGATTTGGATGAATTTTATCTATAAGGTCCACAAAATTTTGTAGATCTCTAAAATCACCAGAAAATTCGGGTATTTTTTGCAAATATTTTAACGGATCAATATTTAAAGTTAATGCTTCCATTTTTTCTTGAACGATACTAAAATTATCTTTTTGAATAATAGGTACTAATTTATTTGATAAATTATTATCAATATTATTTGAATCCGTAGAATTTGAATTTGAAATATTATTATTGTTAATAGAAAAATCACTATCAGAAATTTTATTACAATTTAAATTTACGGTATTTATAAAATTTGTTATATTTTCTAATTGGTCCTCTATATTATTATTTAAAATACTCATACCTTATTTTAATCTTCTACTTATGTTGTTTTCTTTCTGAAAAATCAGCTTTCTGTAATTCTGCTTTCTATAATTCTGCTGTTTTTAATTCTGCTTTCTATTTTCAGGAACTTTTCACAATTTTATTATTAATTTATTTTTATATATTTAAGTTTTTTTTTGTTTCAGGATTATTTTAAGAAATATTTTTTTTTACTGCGACTTCCCGAATTATTATTTTATTTGTTGTATTTGTTGTAATAATTAATATGCTTAATCTGATTTACAACTATCTTTATTATTTATAAATATAACATAAATTGAATTTTAAAATTAAATGTATTGCATCAGCCAGCGTCTTCTTTTGAATGGGATGTCAAAGAATAGAATTGCCGGGTATATAATATTGTTAATAAGTAGTAGATGAGGAGTAGTAGATGAACGTAAATATCTAACAGTCTCCCCCTCAACTTTAAAGATCTAGGCGAAGCGGCTTTTTAATTATTCTCTTTGAACGGCGCAGTGGTACTAAATTTGTCTTAATGGGAGTTGCAGTGTAAGTTAAACCATAACAATAATGATATCAATAATACACACATTTGTTGAAAACTAAGTTGTTTAATACTTACATAAAATAAATTCAAAATAATATAATATTATTATATATTAATTCTTTAGTATATTCATATCCAGTAATATTTATTAAATGCATAATTTTTGTAAATTTTGCAATTATATTCTTATTGGTTACTGTCCACGTTTTGTACTTCCATCATTTGGGATAGACAAAAGGGAAGGATTGTTAGAGCAATGAGGAATATTATTCGCGACATCTGTACCTGGAATAGAAAAACTTCTTTTAGTTTTCTGTTTTTGTGGTTTTGCCTTAATGGTTGGAAAATGATTGTTTTGAAATTTTTTCTTCTTTTCCATATGTGTTTTGTAATATTTTAATCCGTTTGCTTTATCTACTATATGACTTTCGTCGATTTTTTCTGTTTCTATCTTTCTAAATTTTGCATGATTTTTACACCTCTAGTATCTATTATAAAAGTTGAACCTGATTCAATTTCCGTATCTTGTTTATCGCGATTTAAATTATTAATTACTTTTTCTTTAATTTTTATTATTCTTTCCTTAATTTCATTATATTGGTCATTACTTATTTTACCGTTATTAAAATCGATTGGTTTTTGATTAGTTGTGCAATGGATCGTATTGTTATAGAACGATATAATTTTTAGTATTTTTTCTTCGACCGTATCTGTACTTCTATTATCGTCGTCGACAAAATCTTAAATGTTCATTAATTGTGTTATGTAATCTTTCTATGTCAGAATTAGAAGTGTGGTTACTACAAGAAGTAAAATGTATTTCAATATTTTCATTTTTCATGAATGGCAAGAACGGTATTGCTTTAAATCCTAATTCATTGTCAACTATAAGTTTTTTTATTTTTCCTACGACCGATATATATTGAGGAATTACTCTTTTAAATTCTGACCAAGTTCTCGCGTTTATTTTTATAGCTTGAGCATATTTACTAAATTTATCTATGATAGTAACAAACATGTTTTTATTTAAAGTGTAAAATACATCAGCATGTATAATATGATTAGGACAATCCGGAGTTTCAGTTATCTGAAATTTGTGTTTAATTGGTTTTCTTTCATATTTTTCTAAATTGCATTTATCGCAATTATTAATAAATTGGGAAATCCGATTATGCATCTTCGGATGAAAATATTTTAATTGAAGCTCTTTGCATACTTCTGTTATACCACGATGATTATTATGAAGATGCTCATCTTCTATTATTTTCGATAATATTTCTTCATCTTTAATATCTTCAAGAAGTTTATTACATTTTATTATTTTCAATTGACCGTTGTTTGAAAAGTGTTTAAAGTATATTTTTTCTAATGTTTCGCAAAGTTCTAAGTCTTCTACATAAATTGCATTTAAGGCTTTGGGATTAAAATGAGATTTAAGTAAAGTAATTGCTGTGTCTTCATTTAGCAGCTTTAAATATATAATCTTTCTATTTTTATTAAAGATTTTAGAGGTTTTATTTTTAATGAACCAGATTGTATTTTTGAAATAATTATTTAGTTTTTAAATAAATTCAAAGGAGATTTACTAATCAGAAATTTATTTTTATCAACTTGTTCAGTAGTATTTATTTCAATGCGAGATAATACATCTGCATTACCATTATTTATACCTTTTTTATATTTAATTTCATAGTCGAATTCAGATAATTTTAGTCTCCATCGAACAAGTTTTGAATTGGGCTCCTTAATAGAAAATAGCCATTTCAACGGTTTGTGGTCAGTTTCTATAATGAATTTACGTCCGAACACATAAGGGCGGAAATATGTATTTAGTGGCCCATACAACTGCCAGCAATTCCTTTTCTATAGTGCTGTAATGTTGTTCGTGATCGTTTAACGTACGACTAGAATAGCATATAGGGTATGCCTCCTGTTCAAGTATAGCTCCAATAGCAGCGGCGGCTCGTTATATTGGGCAGGGTGGGCTAAGCCAACCTTAATTTACAGGAAAATGCTACAAAATATTCATTTAAAATATATTATAAAAATGAGCAAAAAATTCAAATTTTTGTTAATTCAAATTTTTGACATATATTCATATAATATACGTGTATATAATTTTTTCCATCGAAATTCGTACACCACCGCTGCGAAATATAATATGTATATAAAAATCTAATCTAAAATCTAAATATGAATATGAACGCTAAAATACAAATATATTATACTAACACTACATAACTTTTTCATTATAAAAATACAACTACTCTTTTCTCTTTACTTCACGGGCTATTGAAATTTGCCAACCTTATTATACTAATTTTATACAACACAATTTTGCGTATGTGTTGAATTTTGTATGGATCAGGCTGGGCTAATTTAAACTAGCCCACGAAGACTACGTGTTCCCCATAGAAATGCGAAATATTTGTAATTGCTATATGATTTTCAGAATTTTATTTTTTTTTTCTATGGAAGAAAATTATTAGAAAATTTCCATTATATGAGCAAGCAATGTCAATTTTCAAATATTTTAAACCAAAATACCAGGCGCGCTTATTTTATAATCAACACTATTGAGTTGAGTTATTTCCTTCTCCTATATTAAAAAATTTATATTGAGAAAAATATATCATGGGATAGAAAATCTCTTATCCATAGAAGAAATATTCCTATACTGAAAATTTGCATGAAATATTTTTCATTAAAAAAAAGAGAAATATATCATCGTGGGCTAGAAAATCGCAGCCCCTAGAACGAATAATTCCTTTGATTCAAAATTTGCATGTAATATTTATTTCGTTATATAAATATTTTGTATTAAAAAATAAATAAATATATCTTCATGGGCTGGAAAATCGCAGCCCATAGCAATAATTTTATCGCTTATATTTTAAATACCCTCAGTAGACAAAAAATTATTTAATTATAGCACACATTAGCACTAAATTTTTAAAATTAGTACCAGGCGATCATAAATTTCAGAAAGTAACAATTTTATTCTTAGTTGAGAAAACTTAAGACAATTATTGCCTACAAATATAACTATTCAAATATGTATGGAGTGTGCCATGATTTTCGTTTATTTAGCTCGATTTTTTTTGAATGTGTCTAATTTTTTTTGTGTATAATATGTGATTTATTTTTCTTGTGTGCATAGCATATGCATAATGATTTTTTTTATTGGAAAGAAAATGAAAAACATATTAAGATGCCAATGTGATTAACTCACTAAAATTAAAAATTCAAAAGGTTGTATATTTAATAACCTCAAATCTTTGCTTTTCATAACAATTTTTTTTCCTTTAGCCCACCCAGAACTTTTGATCACGGTCCGCCACTGTCCAATAGCAAAATTGTTTGCATCAGTCCTTATGGTGAACATTGTGCTAAAGTCAGGGTAGATCCTTTTTCAAATACTTAGTTATTGGTTTTGCAATTTTAGAATAATCTTGAATAAATTTTCTGTAATATACGGACAAACCTAGAAATTGTTTAATTTGTTTTTGAGTTTTTGGTATTGGAAATTTTTTTACGCATTCTATTTTTTTTGGGTTGGGTCTTATACCATCTAAGGTTACAATATGCCCTAAATATTCCGTTTCTTTCTTAAGAAATTCGGATTTATCCAATTGTACCATCAACTTAACTTATTCAAGACGTTTAAATATTTTTGTTAGAGAATATATATGTTCTTCTAGGCTAGAAGAGAAAATAATTATGTCGTCAAGATAGACGAGACATATTTTACCAATATACTCTTTCAAAACGTAATTCATAAGACGTTGGAATGTCGCAGGGGCTGTTTTCAAACCGAATGGCATACGGAGAAACTCATAATGCCCGTTATCGAAACTAAACGCGGTTTTATAAATATCTTGCTCATCGATTTCAATCTGATGAAATCCCTTCGCAAGATCTAACGTTGTAAAGTATTGGCATCTACCCAATTTGTCTAATATATCGTCTATATTCGGTATTGGGTATTTGTCACCAATGGTAATTTCGTTCAATTTTCTATAATCGATGACAAGTCTCCATTTGGTCTTACCACTGGCGTCAGCCTTCTTTGGGACAATCCAGATCGGTGCTGAATATGGAGAGTTGCTATGTCGAATAATACCATTTCTAAGCATTTCTTCTATCTGTTGTTCCATTTCTTGTTTATGTATGTAAGGGTATCTATAAGATTTTACGAATATATGTACATCTTTTGTTGGTCTAATTTTATGTTTAATTGCATTAGTGAAACTTAAATTTTGAATTTTCTTTGTAAAATAATTTTTTATATTTATTAACAAGATTTAAAAGTTTTTTCTTTTCTTCCGGAAAAAGATGGTCTACACGTATTTGTTCGTTAATCATCTTATTTTCAGACAATTCTATAATATTAAAATTTTGTTCATCCACGATTTCAGTTTGAAATGGATTGAATTTAATTAATTGATTCACGTTATTAACTTTATGTAATTTGGCTTTAACTGTATAATTTTCGACATTATAAATTCCTTCATATAGACTGACTTGACCATCTAAAGACATCTTTTCTTTGGGGTAAGCTAAGCCTTCTTTTTGTAAAACCGGAATAGTGGTTTCAAAGTCACCTCTATTTTTTAATTGAATATTAAAATTTTGCGTTTCGTTAAAAAAATATAATTTTAAAATTTTATCTACAGTTTTTAGAGTCTGAGTCTCATAATCAAGTTTTGCTTTAAGAGGTATCAAAATATTGTTACCGATCAAACCATAGTAATGTTTATGAAACGGAAATACATACATTTCAATCTTTTTCGAAGAATCTCCTAACTCTTGGAATAAAGGAATAATTAATTTTTCTTTTATTTGGACTTCTTGATTTATTGTTCTTAAGGAAATTTTATCGTTTGATTCAGCACTGTATAATTCAGGATTTATTATGGAGTGTGGTGCTCCTGAATCTACTATAAATTTTAATTGTCTTGTTTTACTTTTTATAATGATATAATGTAATTTATTTTCGGGATTTCCGAGAGTGAAATTTGCAAAATTTGTTTCTACTATTTCATTGGTATTTACCCATAGGTTCTGGGGGTGCAAGTTGGTTTTGGTTATTCTGTGAGTTAAAGGGAGTTGTTCTAAAAGGATTTGAAGGAAATTGTTGGGATCTTGGCTGTTGTTGGTTATAATTATTTGGAAAATTATTTGAATATCTTTGATTTTGGGATTGATTTTGAGAATAATTGTGGTGGTTATTATATTGTCCTGTATAATTATTTTGGAATCTTTGATTTGAAAAATAGCGTTGATTATTATTATTTCGAGAATTATTATTTTTACTGTTATTAAAATTTCTAGGAGGATTATCATTTCTGTAGTTGTAACAATTATTTTTGTTAACATTTAGCTTTTTATTGCTATAATTAATCTGATTTTTATTTCCAAAATTGTTTTTATTATTATTTTTAAGATTAGAATTTGGATTTTTCGTGTAGTGTGAATGTGATAGATTATTGTAAGCATAAACAGCTTCATGAAGAATATCCATAGCAGCTTCTAAACTGTCAGGATTCCTGCAGTATAATATTGATTTCATTGGTTCAGGCATTTTATTTTTAAAAATTACTAAAGCCGAATTTTTATTATTTTCAATCGTTTGTTCAGTAATTTGTAAATCGCTACTTAATGTAAGTCTCGTTTCTACATTAAGTCTTCTTAAATACGTCTTTAATTCATTATAAAATTCTACACAATTTGTTTTGAATGAAGTTCCCCGTAATTGGTCGAATAATTCTTCCAAATAGACCTATCTCCGAAATTATTAATTAATATTTCTTTTACATCTAACCTAAACAAGTAGTGACATGATTATTTATTTCTATAGTTTCTCATGCTCTACCTTTTAATTTTGATTTTATTGTATCAGAAAATATACTTTGTCCTAAAACAAGTTTATTCATATTTGGGAAATGCACAAGGGAATTAATTTTTAGATGAGTTATCCACAAATTCAATTTCAATTTAAATGAGTTAACAGATCATTGCAGCAATATGTTTTTCTTTTCCCTGTAGTTCCAAGTTTAAATAATTTAATTTGTCCATGATATCCGTGAGAAACGCCAAATCCATTATCCAGGTAGGGTCACTTAATTGATCATAATGCTGATTTGTAGATTGGAGAAATTTTTTGATCTCCTCAATCAAGCTTTAAAAATCTTAGAAGCACTCTACCTTTACTCAGCCATCGTACCTCCGCATGCAAGATGAGATCGGAATGTTTATCGTCAATATCTTCTAATAAGGCCCTGAAAAGTCGATGTTGTAAAGGCGCTGCTCGAATAGAGTTGACAATTTTCATAACTATTTTCATAACGTGCGCAAACGAAAGGATTTTACTGCACAAAACTTCCTGATGGATGATGCAATGGTATGCCTTGAATATGGGGAAACATTCATCTTTTTTGCAGAGGGCAACAAATCCGTTGATACTACCAACCATTGCCGGTGCCCCATCAGTGGTGATCGCTGACAGCTTGCGTAGAGGCATATCTATTGATTTTGCATATGCTTGAAATATGTTGAAAATATCCTGACCGGTTGTTCGCCCTTTCATTGGCAATATTTTCAACAGCTCTTCTTTTACAGTGAAGTCACTAAATACCATTCTTACCATAACTGCCAATTGAGCGGTGTCTGATATATCAGTTGACTCGTCAAACTGCAAAGCAAACCAATCACATATTTCCAAGTCATTCTTGAGCTGACTTTGCATATCAGTTGAAATTGCGTGTATTCTTCTTGTAACGGTATTGTCTGACAACTGTAAATCTTGTATTGCTGCAATAATTTCACGCTTGTTGTGAAATCCCTCAAATAAGCAATCAGCGGCAGCAAGAAATGCTTCCTTTATCAATTCACCATCTTGATATGGTTTTTTCTTTTTTGCGAGCATGTGAGATATTTTAAAAGAAGCAATAGCAGCATTTTTAGATTTTACCAACTGTCGAGTGAAAGTCGCCTGCTGGCCAGATAGTTTTTATTTAAGTTCGTTTATTTTTTTCTTTCCAATTTCAGATTTAGCGGGATAGCTAGTATCAAAAGTGGCATGATTAGAATTGAAATGACGTTCAACATTATGTTTTTTTGCCACTGCAACACTACTGCCGCATAATAAACAAACACACTTATCTTTGACATTTACAAAACCATAGGATTCCTCCCAGTCCGTGTTAAAATTATGCGTTCGACTTCTTTTACTGGGCCCACTCATTTTAAGATTAAAAATTTTAATGTACTATTAAAATGTATCAATAACGAACAATAGAAATCTACGAAGTTATCAAATATGACAAATGAAAAACAAAATTATTTAATATTAATTATTTCCTTTTTACACAACTCTATTTACGATTTGTTGTAACAGCACGAAAACAAAACTTAACAATTATTAACAAGTTTTTTTATCACTGAAATTCAAACGAAATTCAAATATGCACCGCCAACTATATTTTTTTTATAGACACGATCATGCTATTATTTTGTCAATGTTAAAGAAATTATTTTGTTGCTATTATTTTGAAATTAGAAAAAAATAAAATTCTTGGAATTATTTTGAAATTAGAAAAAAGTAAGTCTTGGAATTTAGCTGAAGTTAAAACTAAATTTAGCATGTTACTTTGGTTTTTTTAAAAAAAATTTAAATGTACTACGAAAAAATGTTTGAAAATCTATCGTATTTTTTTTAAATTACTTTTTTTAGATTAAAGTTGAATTATTTTTTTCTCTTATTTCATTTTGTCATAGTAGCACACAGACAATAGCCGCAGGGCGCCATGGCACCCGCGGGCATACGGTTGGGTACCACTGCTTAATGGTTGGAAAATTATTGTTTTGAAATTTTTTCTTCTTTTTTATATGTGTTTTGTAATATTTTAATCAGTTTGCTTTATCTACTATATGACTTTTTCGTCGATTTTTTCTGTTTCTATCTTTCTAAATTTTGCATGATTTTTACACCTCTAGTATATACTATAAAAGTTGGACCTGATTCAATTTCCGTATCTTGTTTATCGCGATTTAAATTATTAATTACTTTTTCTTTAATTTTTATTATTCTTTCCTTAATTTCATTATATTGGTCATTACTAATGGTCATTACTAATTTTACTTAATTTCATTATATTGGTCATTACTAATTTTACCGTTATTAAAATCGATTGGTTTTTGATTAGCTGTGCAATGGATCGTATTTTTATAGAACGATATAATTTTTAGTATTTTTCCTTCGACCGTATCTGTATTTCTATTATCGTCGTGTCTTAATATTCTTAAATGTTCATTAATTGTGTTATGTAATCTTTCTATGTCAGAATTAGAAGTGTGGTTACTACAAGAAGTAAAATGTATTTCAATATTTTCATTTTTCATGAATTGCAAGAACGGTATTGCTTTAAATCCTAATTCATTGTCAACTATAAGTTTTTTTATTTTTCCTACGACCGATATATATTACTCTTTTAAATTCTGTCCAAGTTCTCGCGTTTATTTTTATAGCTTGAGCATATTTACTAAATTTATCTATGATAGTAACAAACATGTTTTTATTTTAAGTGTAAAATACATCAGCATGTATAATATGATTAGGACAATCCGGAGTTTCAGTTATCTGAAATTTGTGTTTAATTGGTTTTCTTTCATATTTTTCTAAATTGCATTTATCGCAATTATTAATAAATTGGGAAATCCGATTATGCATCTTCGGATGAAAATATTTTAATTGAAGCTCTTTGCATACTTCTGTTATACCACGATGATTATTATGAAGATGCTCATCTTCTATTATTTTCGATAATATTTCTTCATCTTTAATATCTTCAAGAAGTTTATTACATTTTATTATTTTCAATTGACCGTTGTTTGAAAAGTGTTTAAAGTATATTTTTTCTAATGTTTCGCAAAGTTCTAAGTCTTCTACATAAATTGCATTTACGGCTTTGGGATTAAAATGAGATTTAAGTAAAGTAATTGCTGTGTCTTCATTTAGCACTTTAAATATATAATCTTTCTATTTTTATCAAAGATTTTTAAAGTTTTTATTTTTAATGAACCAGATTGTATTTTTGAAATAATTATTTAGTTTTTAAATAAATTCAAAGGAGATTTACTAATCAGAAATTTATTTTTATCAAGTTGTTCAGTAGTATTTATTTCAATGCGAGATAATGCATCTGCATTACCATTATTTATACCTTTTTTATATTTAATTTCATAGTCGAATTCAGATAATTTTAGTCTCCATCGAACAAGTTTTGAATTGGGCTCCTTAATAGAAAATAGCCATTGCAACGGTTTGTGGTCAGTTTCTATAATGAATTTACGTCCGAACACATAAGGGCGGAAATATGTATTTAGTGGCCCATACAACTGCCAGCAATTCCTTTTCTATAGTGCTGTAATGTTGTTCGTGATCGTTTAACGTACGACTAGAATAGCATATAGGGTGTCCCTCCTGTTCAAGTATTGCTCCAATAGCAAAATTGCTTGCATCAGTCCTTATGGTGAACATTGTGCTAAAATCAGGGTAGATCCTTTTTCAAATACTTAGTTATTGGTTTTGCAATTTTAGAATAATCTTGAATAAATTTTTTGTAATATACGGACAAACCTAGAAATTGTTTAATTTGTTTTTGAGTTTTTGGTATTGGAAATTTTTTTACGCATTCTATTTTTTTGGGTTGGGTCTTATACCATCTAAGGTTACAATATGCCCTAAAAATTCCGTTTCTTTCTTAAGAAATTCGGATTTATCCAATTGTACCATCAACTTAACTTATTCAAGACGTTTAAATATTTTTGTTAGAGAATATATATGTTCTTCTAGGCTAGAAGAGAAAATAATTATGTCGTCAAGATAGACGAGACATATTTTACCAATATACTCTTTCAAAACGTAATTCATAAGACGTTGGAGTGTCACTGGGGCTGTTTTCAAACCGAATGGCATACGCAGAAACTCATAATGCCCGTTATCGAAACTAAACGCGGTTTTATAAATATCTTGCTCATCGATTTCAGTCTGATGAAATCCCTTCGCAAGATCTAACGTTGTAAAGTATTGGCATCTACCCAATTTGTCTAATATATCGTCTATATTCGGTATTGGGTATTTGTCACCAATGGTAATTTCATTCAATTTTCGATAATCGATGACAAGTCTCCATTTGATCTTACCACTGGCGTCAGCCTTCTTTGGGACAATCCAGATCGGTGCTGAATATGGAGAGTTGCTATATCGAATAATACCATTTCTAAGCATTTCTTCTATCTGTTGTTCGATTTCTTGTTTATGTATGTAAGGGTATCTATAAGATTTTACGAATATATGTACATCATTTGTTGTTCTAATTTTATGTTTAATTGCATTAGTGAAACTTAAATTTTGAATTTTCTTTGTAAAATAATTTTTTATATTTATTAACAAGATTTAAAGTTTTTTCTTTTCTTCCGGAAAAAGATGGTCTACACGTATTTGTTCCTTAATCATCTTATTTTCAGACGATTCTATAATATTAAAATTTTGTTCATCCACGATTTCAGTTTGAAATGGACTGAATTTAATTAATTGATTCACGTTATTAACTTTATGTAATTTGGCTTTAACTGTATAATTTTAACTGTATAATCGTAATAGACATTATACATTACTTCATATAGGCTGACTTGACCATCTAAAGACATCTTTTCTTTGGGGTAAGCTAAGCCTTCTTTTTGTAAATCCGGAATAGTGGTTTCAATGTCACCTCTATTTTTTAATTGAATATTAAAATTTTGCGTTTCGTTAAAAAAATATAATTTAAAAATTTTGTCTGCAGTTTTTAGAGTCTGAGCCTATGAGACTTTTGAGAGGTATCAAAATAGTTTTGCTTTAAGAGGTATCAAAATATTGTTACCGATCAAACCATCGTAATGTTTATGAAACGGAAATACATACATTTCAATCTTTTTCGAAGAATCTCCTAACTCTTGGAATAAAGGAATAATTACTTTTTCTTTTATTTGGACTTCTTGATTTATTGTTCTTAAGGAAATTTTATCGTTTGATTCAGCACTGTATAATCCAGGATTTATTAAGGAGTGCGTTGCTCCTGAAGCTACTATAAATTTTAATTGTCTTGTTTTACTTTTTATAATGATGTAAGGTAAATTATTTTCGGGATTTCCGAGAGTGAAATTTGCAAAATTTGTTTCTACTATTTCATTGGTATTTATATCCATAGGTTCTGGGGGTGCAAGTTGGTTTTGGTTATTCTGTGAGTTAAAGGGAGTTGTTCTAAAAGGATTTGAAGGAAATTGTTGGGATCTTGGCTGTTGTTGGTTATAATTATTTGGAAAATTATTTGAATATCTTTGATTTTGGGATTGATTTTGAGAATAATTGTGGTGGTTATTATATTGTCCTGTATAATTATTTTGGAATCTTTGATTTAAAAAATAGCGTTGAAATAATAACTAATAAATAATAATATTTCGAGAATTATTATTTTGACTGTTATTAAAATTTCTAGGAGGATTATCATTTCTGTAGTTGTAACAATTATTTTTGTTAACATTTAGATTTTTATTGCTATAATTAATCTGATTTTTATTTCCAAAATTGTTTTTATTATTATTTTTAAGATTAGAATTTGGATTTTTCGTGTAGTGTGAATGTGATAGATTATTGTAAGCATAAACAGCTTCATGAAGAATATCCATAGCAGCTTCTAAACTGTCAGGATTCCTGCAGTATAATATTGATTTCATTGGTTCAGGCATTTTATTTTTAAAAATTACTAAAGCCGAATTTTTATTATTTTCAATCGTTTGTTCAGTAATTTGCAAATCGCTACTTAATGTAAGTCTCGTTTCTACATTAAGTCTTCTTAAATACGTCTTTAATTCATTATAAAATTCTACACAATTTGTTTAGAATGAAGTTCCCCGTAATTGGTCGAATAATTCTTCCAAATAGACCTATCTCCGAAATTATTAATTAATATTTCTTTTACATCTAACCTAACCAAGTAGTGACATGATTATTTCTTTCTATAGTTTCTTTTGCTCTACCTTTTAATTTTGATTTTATTGTATCAGAAAATATACTTTGTCCTAATGCATCATATCTGAAAAGAATTGGATGAATTTTATCTATAAGGTCCACAAAATTTTGTAGATCTCTAAAATCACCAGAAAATTCGGGTATTTTTTGCAAATATTTTAACGGATCAATATTTAAAGTTAATGCTTCCATTTTTTCTTGAACAATACTAAAATTATCTTTTTGAATAATAGGTACTAATTTATTTGATAAATTATTATCAATATTATTTGAATCCGCAGAATTTGAATTTGAAATATTATTATTGTCAATAGAAAAATCACTATCAGAAATTTTATTACAATTTAAATTTACGGTATTTATTAAATTTGTTATATTTTCTAATTCGTCCTCTATATTATTATTCAAAATACTCATACCTTATTTTAATCTTCTACTTATGTCGTTTTCTTCTGCTTTCTGGAAGTTTTCTTTCTTAAAAATCAGCTTTCTGTAATTCTGCTTTCTATAATTCTGCTGTTTTTAATTCTGCTTTCTATTTTCAGGAACTTTTCACAATTTTATTATTAATTTATTTTTATATGTTTAAGTTTTATTTTTGTTTCAGGATTATTTTAAGAAATATTTTTTTTTACTGCGACTTCCCGAATTATTATTTTATTTGTTGTATTTGTAATAAATAATGAATATGCTCAATCTGATTTACAACTATCTTTATTATTTATAAATATAACATAAATTGAATTTGAAAATTAAACGTATTGCATCAGCCAGCGTCTTCTTTTGAATGGGATGTCAAAGAATAGAATTGCCGGGTATATAATATTGTTAATAAGCAGTAGATGAGGAGTAGTAGATGAACGTAAATATCTAACAGTCTCCCCCCTCAACTTTAAAGATCTAGGCGAAGCGGCTTTTTAATTATTCTCTTTGAACGGCGCAGTGGTACTAAATTTGTCTTAATGGGAGTTGCAGTGTAAGTTAAACCATAACAATAATGATATCAATAATACACACATTTGTTGAAAACTAAGTTGTTTAATACTTACATAAAAGAAATTAAAAATAATATAATATTATTATATATTAATTCTTTAGTATATTCATATTCAGTAATATTTATTAAATGTGTTGTAATATTAATTTTTACAATCATAAAAATGTTCTATTATATTTCTTTATTTTAATCTCACCTTTTTACTAATGTTTAATTTTCACTTTAACTTTTATTGTTATATAAAATAAAAACTAATTAGATATATTTTTTGTTTCTAAATTTGCTCTTTATTAACTTTATTTATTTATTAATAATTAAATTATTTCATACTTTTTCTATATATCTTAATTTAACTTTTTAATTTTATTATTTAGTTTTTAATTAACATTTTACTTCATTTAGTTCTCATTTATAAAAATTCCATTTAGTTCCACATATAATTATAAATTTTATTTTATTTTTAAGCTTCTTTTGTTAATTTTAACTGAACTTAATAATTCTATTTTAAACTATTTTTTCTTTAATATTATTTTTTAACCTTTTCCGAATATCAATTAAATTTTATTAATTAAACTATTAATTAAATTTACTTCAATTTAAATTTCTCAATTTAAAATAAACACCGTATTCTTGATCTCAACTACTGATTTATATTTTACAATTTAAAAATGGATTTTTGAAAAAATACCTTATCCGATCGACTGGCTAAAATTTTCATTTTTCTGTCTATTTGATTTTGTTGGAGAGCTTTTTTGGTTTTCCAAAATCTTTCCAATAATTTTTTGGAAAACCAATCAGCTTCTCCAACAAAATAATTTAAATTAATTTTAATTCGATTGGTTAATTAATTTTACGCGTTGTCAGCACAGAGAAATTATTATTTATTGAATTAAATTATTTCTCTGTGCACGAGCAACGCGTAATTTGAAACTTTTGTTTTTCTTTAATTAAATTTAATAATTTTATTAATTTGAAATTTATTGATTTCCGTTGTGAATTGAAGCACAGGGTGCCTCAATTCACAACACCTTCCCTCTTAGAAAAAATATAAGGGTAGAAGATTTTCTTCGACTCTTATATTTTAATATTATATTTATATATATTTTTTTTATATATATATATTTTTTTATATTTTTTAACTTTATTTTTGACATTTTTTTTTTTAATAAAAACTTTGTATTTTTGTATATTTGTATATTTTTTTATATACAATTTTTTTTTTTAAACGTTATATATTTAACATTTTTTAATAAAAACTTGGTATATTTTTTACTAAAAATTTTATTTTTTTTTTTTTTTTTAAATTGTATATATTTTTTTTTAAAAAACATTATTTTATTTGATATTTATGTATTTTATATATATTGTTTTTCTAAATATGTTTATATTTTTCTTAACATTTTATTTTATTTTTTTTTTTTACATATTTCCTCTTTTTTTTTTTTATTTTACTACAATTAAAATCTTATTGACTTATTTATTTAACAAATTCTAAAAAAAACTTATTTTGTGTTTACTAAAAATTAATTTTTAATAAAGTTTTATATTTTATATTAAAAAGTAATCCTTTTGTTGTATTAAAAACTTTTATAAAAAAAAATCCTTATTTTGATTTATTATTATTTTCCGTGCAGTTATTTTGAATTCTTCTATATTTTTTATTTCCTTATTTTTGTCTGCTGTTTTAAAAATTATTTCCATTTTTTCTTCTTTTTCAATATTAACATTAGTACTATTTAAACAAAATTCTTTATTAAAAAATTCCATTTCTTTATTTATATTTTCATTAATATTATTATCTCCAACAATTTCGTCTTCTATCAATATACCAGTACAAACTTTTGTACTTAAATCATTTTCTTCTACTACAACTTCTATAACTTCTACTACTTCTACTACATTTTTATTAAAACATTTTACTTCTATATATTCTTCAAAATAAAATTCTTCCACAATTACTCCTACATTGTTTTCTATAATAATATTCGCCTTTTCTTCCTTATTTAATTTAACAATTCTTGTGTTAATATCTTCTTTTAAATTCATAAATATTTGTTCTGTTTTAAAATCATCTGTACAATTTTTAGTTGCTTTCCAGATTTGAGACTCTTTGTCTAAAAGATTTTTTGCCTTAGAAAATAAATAATTTTTATAGTTTACTATATGCACGTTATTAAAAATCCCTTTAATCATTTGTATTTTATCTCCTGTTATTTCTTTGTAATTTTTTTTCGATTTATTTTCTTCATGTGTAGGGGTCATTGCAATGTTCCCCAAAATACCATCATTTGGTAACTTAATTTTCTTATTCTCGATTTCTGTTTCGTTTTTTACTTTACCTTCACAAGAGCCTATATTAGAGCTAACAAAATTTCTTTCCATTTCATTATTTTTATTAATTTTATTATTTTCTTCTTTATCTTTTGTTAAATTATTACATAATTCAGGATCTATCCAATAATATTTTTCTAAATTAATTATTGGCTCTTGTACGGTTACTTTGCCCTCCGAAAGGAATGAGCTGGGCTCTTTTAGTTCACTCCGTCCTCGTTTCCCGAAACCATTGTCATTTTGGATTCGTAGGATTTACGAGCTTCACAATTTAAAATTGTATGTCCTTTCCTTGCACACCAATCACAAGGGGTCTTTTCTAAACTTTCTTCGTTATTTAATGCGAGTATTCTTTGATTTGCAAAATTATTTCCCGCACGTAGCTTAAAACAATGAGTGGATTCATGTCCATTCATTCCACAATTAGTGCATTGCACTGGTGTTAACTGGCTTTGCCATGTACAATCTCTACTAAGGTGACTTGGTTCACCACATTTAAAACATTTAATCGTCGTATTTGCAGATGTTCCTTTAAATGGCACTTTGTTGTTACCATTATTATTATTACCATTATTATTGTTCTTATTGTTATTATTATTATTGTAATTATTATTATAATTACTTGTATTATTTATATTGTTGTTTGGAAAATTATTACCACTAACCATGTTGTAATTTCTGTGAGGGGTCTTATTGTTATTTTGAAAATTATTATTGCTATAATTATTGTTATAATTTGAGAATTGTTTATTATTATTATTATAATTATTATTATTTGTAAATTGCGCATTATTGTTGTTGTTGTTGTTGTTGTATTTAAAATTCCCTGTTGTTCCCCGGAAATAATTATTATTACTATTATTTCTAAAATTGTTTCCATGATTTAACCGGTTATTATTTGGTTGTTGCCCATGTCCGCCATTTTCATTTAATTTTTTCATCATAGTGGTTAATAAGTTCATCATTTGGTCCCCTTGATTATTACTACTATTTTTATCCGAACTCCCTATATTTCCTAAGTTCCTTGTTTCATTCAAGTACTGTCGAGCCGCTCCTATGGACACTCTTAAGTTTTCGGGGTTTTTAAAGGTTAAATATTGTTTCAATTCTGATGAACGCAGTCCTCCTAAAAATATTCTTTTTGCGGTTATTTCCATTTCGTTTATTAAGGCTCGTCCCTCGTTTTGATACCTTTCATTGACTCTATTTCTATATGCCGCCAATTTTTCTGCTATTCTTTGCCCAAATAATTCCACTGATTCGTTTTCGTATTGATACATTCCCATCATTTCTGATGCTAATGTAGCCATATCCTTGCTCTCTATAAAACGATTACGTAAAATATCTTTATATTGGTTAAAGTTTTCAACGTTGGCATATCTGAAAAGTGCGTTGGCTGCACCTGTCACTTTACTTGTTATTAAAATTCTTAATAATATTCCCTTTTGTTCATCTCTGGTCAATTCGTATGCTTGATGAGCTAATTCGAGAAAATTGTTCAACTCATTCTCAATGTCCAACCCTACACCCGAAAATGTTGGAACTTGTACTAAAAATGTTTTTATTATTTTTTCCACTGGTAACAATGTTGGTTCCAAATGATATGAGTTGTCGTTTGTAAAATTCTCCGCAACGTATTCATCTCGATGTTGTAGTGCAATTGGTGGGTGTGGTGGAATAGGGGTCGAGTTTAATCCTGATGGTCCCGGTTTATTTATTGTTCTATTTGTATTATTTGCTTTTTGGAAATTAAAATAATGGGGGTCGTTTATTGGATTCATTTTGTCACTTGTTTTTATATTCAAACTTTTCCTTTCCATTTTGGCAATTATAACTTTATTTCTTCTAGTTTTTCTTGTTTTCCGTATTGGGCCAATTCTGTTGTATTTTGCTCCTGACCTCAATGTTCTAAAACTTTTTCTATTTTCTGATATTCGTTCTCCTTGTACTTGATGTAAAAAATCAACAAAGTTATTTCTATCCAATACTTCTAAATTTGGTTCCGCTTCTATATTTTCTACGTTTGTTTTAGTTTGTTCGTCCTAATTTTCAAATTCCGGACTTGAATTTAAAAATGAAAATGTTGATATTCTCTTTGAAAATTTTAAAATTGATTGCGCCAACGTTGGGGGTTTTGAATTTTGCGACATTAGTTAATAAAAAAAATTTTAAACAACAACAATAATTTATATATGCTTTTTTTTTTTATTACGATTTAGGGGTCATTTTTTTTTATTGAATAAAAAAATTTTATTGAATTTTTTTTATTTTAGGGGTCATTTCTCATAAAAATTTCTGTGAAAAAATATTTTAGGGGTCGAAAAAATTTATTTTATTTTTTTTTATAAAAATTTTATGTAATTTCATTTATTTATATTATTTTATTTAACGAAAATCATTTTAAAATAATATTATTTAAAATAAGATACTCTTTTATTTTTATTTTATTCATTCCCTAAAAGTATGCAATAATAAAAAAATATTATTTGTTTGTTGATTAAAATGTTTGTCTCAAAAAAATATAAGTTTCTTAACTCCTAAAATTATGCAAAAAATATTTTATTCATTTCCAAAAAAAATTATGTTTTATAGATGCTCATAATATAATCCTTAAATGATTTTACAAAAAAAATGCGCTTTGCTCTAATGAAACTTACGTACGTCATTTAAAATATTAATATTAATATCAATTTAAGTTGACAATAATATTTTATATAAAAATGAACAAACGTAAATTGAAAATATATATATATATCATTTTATATATATGTATATATAATTTTCGTCATTACGAACAAAAAATAATGAATAAAATTTTAATATAAAATGAAAGTATAGGGTAACGAAAAAAAATGTTGGTTATTAAAACCAATTTTTATTAAAAAATTTTTAACACTTATGAAAAAAATTTTTTTTTATTAAGTTCTTTATTTTTACACAGCCCTGTGTCAACTTAGTGCACAATTTTATTCTGCACTTTCTGTATACAGTTTTGTGTTAAATTAAATAAACTTAACCTTTTACACCGTAATTAGTTTTGTTACCCTATTTTTATGTCGATTTTATTTTGATAATAATACACTTCTATGTATATTATATTTCACGTAAACAAAACTTTATTATAAAATTTTTAAATTCAAATTGATCAAAAACGCACAATTTGCAATTTGTACTTGGAGAATAAGAATTTTATGTATTCAAATAAAAATTATAATGTATGATAATATAATTTAATGTTTAATAATTTAATATTTTCTATTATATGTATGTGTACATGTGACTTTTTTTTAAAAATTTTTACTCATTATTTTTTTTTATACACCTATGTATGTGTACCCCAATTTTATTTATTTTGTACCTATTTTATTTTAAGATTTTATTGAAGAGAGAAAAATTGAAATTAGGTTAACTATTAGGATAGGTTAAGGTTTTTGGAAGTATATAAGAAAAAAATATCATTTTTTTTGTATATGTATATTTATACATATATTATTTTAGGGGTTTTTTTTATATATGCATTTTATTTTATTTGGACTTTGTATATAAAGATTTTTTTTTCTGATTCACTAGGAATTTAAAAAAAAGGTTTTTTTTATATATATATTTTTATAATTTCGTTAAGGATTTTATATATTTATTATTTTATATATATATTTTTTTTTTTATTAAAAATTTTAATTTTATTTTTTGGCCAATTTTTTTTTTAGATATTTTTTGTTTTAATACCTTTTCTACTTTAAATCAATAAAAGGTAAATCCAAATTTAACAATTTTACATTTATACTTTAATAATTTTAATGAATCTAATACAAAAAAATTAATTAAATCAATTTTAACATTATTTTTCTTTTATTTTTTATTTATTCGAATAATTTGTTATTTCAACCAAAATTTTAACAAATTTAAATTTAATCAATTTTCTATAAATTTTACTTTAATAATTTAATTTCATATTTTAATTAATTTAATTTTTTATATTTGTCAATTTTAATTTAATAATTAGCCAAAAAATAAATTTTATTATTCTCCATTATTAAAACAATTAGATTTGGAGTAATAATAATTATAAAAAATAATGAAGATCCGTATCTTCCTAAAGATTTCGATTTATTCATTTTAAAAAAAATTATTTTTACAAAAAAAAATTGATTTTATATTTTGTTATATATATTTTCTATTTTATATATATATATTTTTAAAATATTTAGCAACCCGTGCTTTTATATATATTTTTTTATTAGAAAAAAAAATGACTTACTACTTTAAAAAAAATTTCCCTTTGTTTTTTTTTTTTTTTATTTTTCCGCTACCAGCTTCTTTTTCTGTTATTTTGTAAAAAAAATTCTGCTATTCTACTGCAACTTTTAACTGCTACCTTTATTTAATCTGCTACCACTT
Source organism: Empis stercorea (assembly GCA_949752835.1). Lineage (NCBI taxonomy): Eukaryota > Metazoa > Arthropoda > Insecta > Diptera > Empididae > Empis > Empis stercorea. The sequence continues at coordinate 63,997,977 of OX457085.1, forward strand.
TTCAACTTTTCTGCTATCACTGTTTTTATTTTAATTTTAATAAAATTCTGCTACTATTTCCCCTTTTTTTTAAAAAAAAAAAATTTTGATATATTTTTTTTTATATTATTAACTTTATTAAAAATTTTTTTTTGGATTTTTTATATTAATGTCCACTTTGATTTGCGATAAAAATTTTTATTTTTGTACTTTCATTTATCCCGTTTTACCGAACACTAAATTCTTTTGGATGAGAAACGTACTTTTCATCCTGTCCGCAGCGCCAATGTTGTAATATAAATATTACAATCATAAAAAATTTCTATTATATTTCTTTATTTTAATCTCACCTTTTTACTAATGTTTAATTTTCACTTTAACTTTTATTCTTATATAAAATAAAAACTAATTAGATATATTTTTTGTTTCTAAATTTGCTCTTTATTAACTTTATTTATTTATTAATAATTAAATTATTTCATACTTTTTCTATATATCTTAATTTAACTTTTTAATTTTATTATTTAGTTTTTAATTAACATTTTACTTCATTTAGTTCTCATTTATAAAAATTCCATTTAGTTCCACATATAATTATAAATTTTATTTTATTTTTAAGCTTCTTTTATTAATTTTAACTGAACTTAATAATTCTATTTTAAACTATTTTTTCTTTAATATTATTTTTTAACCTTTTCCGAATATCAATTAAATTTTATTAATTAAACTATTAATTAAATTTAATTCAATTTAAATTTCTCAATTTAAAATAAACACCGTATTCTTGATCTCAACTACTGATTTATATTTTACAATTTAAAAATGGATTTTTGAAAAAATACCTTATCCGATCGACTGGCTAAAATTTTCATTTTTTCTGTCTATTTTATTTTGTTGGAGAGCTTTTTTGGTTTTCCAAAATCTTTCCAATAATTTTTTGGAAAACCAATCAGCTTCTCCAACAAAATAATTTAAATTAATTTTAATTCGATTGGTTAATTAATTTTACGCGTTGTCAGCACAGAGAAATTATTATTTATTGAATTAAATTATTTCTCTGTGCACGAGCAACGCGTAATTTGAAACTTTTGTTTTTCTTTAATTAAATTTAATAATTTTATTAATTTGAAATTTATTGATTTCCGTTGTGAATTGAAGCACAGGGTGCCTCAATTCACAACAAATGCATAATTTTTGTAAATTTTGTAATTATATTCTTATTGATTATTGTCCACGTTTTGTACTTCCATCATTTGGGATAGACAAAAGGGAAGGATTGTTAGAGCAATGAGGAATATTATTCGCGACATCTGTACCTGGAATAGAAAAACTTCTTTTAGTTTTCTGTTTTTGTGGTTTGCCTTAATGGTTGGAAAATGATTGTTTTTGAAATTTTTTCTTCTTTTTTATGTGTTTTGTAATATTTTAATCCGTTTGCTTTATCTACTATGTGACTCGTCGATTTTTTCTGTTTCTATCTTTCTAAATTTTGCATGATTTTTACACCTCTAGTATCTACTATAAAAGTTGGACCTGATTCAATTTCCGTATCTTGTTTATCGCGATTTAAATTATTAATTACTTTTTCTTTAATTTTTATTATTCTTTCCTTAATTTCATTATATTGGTCATTACTTATTTTACCGTTATTAAAATCGATTGGTTTTTGATTATTTGTGCAATGGATCGTATTGTTATAGAACGATATAATTTTTAGTATTTTTCCTTCGACCGTATCTGTATTTCTATTATCGTCGTGTCTTAATAATCTTAAATGTTCATTAATTGTGTTATGTAATCTTTGTATGTCAGAATTAGAAGTATGGTTACTACAAGAAGTAAAATGTATTTCAATATTTTCATTTTTCATGAATTGCAAGAACGGTATTGCTTTAAATCCTAATTCATTGTCAACTATAAGTTTTTTTATTTTTCCTACGACCGATATATATTACTCTTTTAAATTCTGTCCAAGTTCTCGCGTTTATTTTTATAGCTTGAGCATATTTACTAAATTTATCTATGATAGTAACAAACATGTTTTTATTTAAAGTGTAAAATACATCAGCATGTATAATATGATTAGGACAATCCGGAGTTTCAGTTATCTGAAATTTGTGTTTAATTGGTTTTCTTTCATATTTTTCTAAATTGCATATATCGCAATTATTAATAAATTGGGAAATCCGATTATGCTTCGGATGAAAATATTTTAATTGAAGCTCTTTGCATACTTCTGTTATACCACGATGATTATTATGAAGATGCTCATCTTCTATTATTTTCGATAATATTTCTTCATCTTTAATATCTTCAAGAAGTTTATTACATTTTATTATTTTCAATTGACCGTTGTTTGAAAAGTGTTTAAAGTATATTTTTTCTAATGTTTCGCAAAGTTCTAAGTCTTCCACATAAATTGCATTTAAGGCTTTGAGATTAAAATGAGATTTAAATAAAGTAATTGCTGTGTCTTCATTTAGCAGCTTTAAATATATAATCTTTCTATTTTTGTTAAAGATTTTTAAAGTTTTTATTTTTAATGAACCAGATTGTATTTTTGAAATAATTATTTAGTTTTTAAATAAATTCAAAGGAGATTTACTAATCAGAAATTTATTCTTATCAACTTGTTCAGTAGTATTTATGTCAATGCGAGATAATACATCTGCATTACCATTATGTATACCTTTTTTATATTTAATTTCATAGTCGAATTCAGATAATTTTAGTCTCCATCGAACAAGTTTTGAATTGGGCTCCTTAATAGAAAATAGCCATTGCAACGGTTTGTGGTCAGTTTCTATAATGAATTTACGTCCGAACACATAAGGGCGGAAATATGTACTTAGTGGCCCATACAACTGCCAGCAATTCCTTTTCTATAGTGCTGCAATGTTGTTCGTGATCGTTTAACGTACGACTAGAATAGCATATAGGGTGTCCCTCCTGTTCAAGTATTGCTCCAATAGCAAAATTGCTTGCATCAGTCCTTATGGTGAACATTGTGCTAAAATCAGGGTAGATCCTTTTTCAAATACTTAGTTATTGGTTTTGCAATTTTAGAATAATCTTGAATAAATTTTCTGTAATATACGGACAAACCTAGAAATTGTTTAGTTTGTTTTTGAGTTTTTGGTATTGGAAATTTTTTTACGCATTCTATTTTTTTTGAGTGGGGTCTTATACCATCTAAGGTTACAATATGCCCTAAAAATTCCGTTTCTTTCTTAAGAAATTCGGATTTATCCAATTGTACCATCAACTTAACTTATTCAAGACGTTTAAATATTTTTGTTAGAGAATATATAAGTTCTTCTAGGCTAGAAGAGAAAATAATTATGTCGTCAAGATAGACGAGACATATTTTACCAATATACTCTTTCAAAACGTAATTCATAAGACGTGGGAGTGTTGCAGGGGCTGTTTTCAAACCGAATGGCATACGGAGAAACTCATAATGCCCGTTATCGAAACTAAACGCGGTTTTATAAATATCTTGCTCATCGATTTCAATCTGATGAAATCCCTTCGCAAGATCTAACGTTGTAAAGTATTGGCATCTACCCAATTTGTCTAATATATCGTCTATATTCGGTATTGGGTATTTGTCACCAATGGTAATTTCGTTCAATTTTTGATAATCGATGACAAGTCTCCATTTGGTCTTACCACTGGCGTCAGCCTTCTTTGGGATAATCCAGATCGGTGCTGAATATGGAGAGTTGCTATGTCGAATAATACCATTTCTAAGCATTTCTTCTATCTGTTGTTCGATTTCTTGTTTATGTATGTAAGGGTATCTATAAGATTTTACGAATATATGTACATCTTTTGTTGTTCTAATTTTATGTTTAATTGCATTAGTGAAACTTAAATTTTGAATTTTCTTTGTAAAATAATTTTTTATATTTATTAACAAGATTTAAAAGTTTTTTCTTTTCTTCCGGAAAAAGATGGTCTACACGTATTTGTTCGTTAATCATCTTATTTTCAGACGATTCTATAATATTAAAATTTTGTTCATCCACGATTTCAGTTTGAAATGGACTGAATTTAATTAATTGATTCACGTTATTAACTTTATGTAATTTGGCTTTAACTGTATAATTTTCGACATTATAAATTCCTTCATATAGACTGACTTGACCATCTAAAGACATCTTTTCTATGGGGTAAGCTAAGCCTTCTTTTTGTAAAACCGGAATAGTGGTTTCAAAGTCACCTCTATTTTTTAATTGAAAATTAAAATTTTGCGTTTCGTTAAAAAAATATAATTTTAAAATTTTATCTACAGTTTTTAGAGTCTGAGTCTCATAATCAAGTTTTACTTTAAGAGGTATCAAAATATTGTTACCGATCAAACCATCGTAATGTTTATGAAACGGAAATACATACATTTCAATCTTTTTCGAAGAATCTCCTAACTCTTGGAATAAAGGAATAATTACTTTTTCTTTTATTTGGACTTCTTGATTTATTGTTCTTAAGAAAATTTTATCGTTTGATTCAGCACTGTATAATCCAGGATTTATTATGGAGTGTGTTGCTCCTGAATCTACTATAAATTTAAATTGTCTTGTTTTACTTTTTATAATGATATAAGGTAATTTATTTTCGGGATTTCCGAGAGTGAAATTTGCAAAATTTGTTTCTACTATTTCATTGGTTTTTATATCCATAGGTTCTGGGGGTGCAAGTTGGTTTTGGTTATTCTGTGAGTTAAAGGGAGTTGTTCTAAAAGGATTTGAAGGAAATTGTTGGGATCTGGGCTGTTGTTGGTTATAATTATTTGGAAAATTATTTGAATATCTTTGATTTTGGGATTGATTTTGAGAATAATTGTGGTGGTTATTATATTGTCCTGTATAATTATTTTGGAATCTTCGATTTGAAAAATAGCGTTGATTATTATTTCGAGAATTATTATTTTGACTGTTATTAAAATTTCTAGGAGGATTATCATTTCTGTAGTTGTAACAATTATTTTTGTTACCATTTAGATTTTTATTGCTATAATTAATCTGATTTTTATTTCCAAAATTGTTTTTATTATTATTTTTAAGATTAGAATTTGGATTTTTCGTGTAGTGTGAATTTGATAGATTATTGTAAGCATAAACAGCTTCATGAAGAATATCCATAGCAGCTTCTAAACTGTCAGGATTCCTGCAGTATAATATTGATTTCATTGGTCCAGGCATTTTATTTTTAAAAATTACTAAAGCCGAATTTTCATAGCCGTAGTTTATCTTTTATCTTTTTGAATAATAGGTACTAATTTATTTGATAAATTATTATCAATATTATTTGAATCCGCAGAATTTGAATTTGAAATATTATTATTGTCAATAGAAAAATCACTATCAGAAATTTCAACTTTAAAGATCTAGGCGAAGCGGCTTTTTAATTATTCTCTTTGAACGGCGCAGTGGTACTAAATTTGTCTTAATGGGAGTTGCTGCATTCGAAATATTTTTATTTCCATCATCATTTGATTTCATTATGACCGTTTCATTTGAAGTAGAATTCGGTATCATATTATTTAAATTTTCATTAGGTATTGTAATTTCTTTTCCTTTACCTAATGGATTAGGTATTGACGATGCTTGTTCTTGATTTTTGTTTTCGTAATGTATTATAATTGGCATTCGAACATCACCAGAATTTATAACTCTTGTAGATCGTATCTGATCGATATGTCGTTTATAGGTCCGATCATTTGATTTAATCAAATAGTGTAACTTACCTAATTTCTCAATAATTTTACCAAATATCCATTTAATTTTCTTATTTAAGTAATATCGAATTTGCACTTTTTCCCCAACGGCATAATTTCGTGTATTTTGTAATTCGGAATAAGTAGAAATCTCTTCATTATTTAACCATGGTTTTTTAATCAAGTCAAGTCTTGTACGTAAAGTAAATTTTAGCATTAGTAACTTTCCGATACTGTATTAATAATCGGTGTAATTAAACGTGTAATTTAACCAGGATGATTTTCAGCTGATCGTAAACCATCTTTAACTGTTTGGACGTACCTTTCAGCTTGTCCATTTGTAGCTGGATGTGCTGGAGCTGTTAGTTTAAATACGATTCCGTTTGAATTTAAAAAGTTCTGAAATTCTGAAGACGTAAAATTTGTACCATTATCCGTTACAATTGTAGTCGGTAATCCAAATCTTGAAAATATTTCACGTAAAGCACGAATAGTATGATAGCTTGTAATGCTTTTCATAGCAACAACTTCTAACCATTCTCCATAAACGGACCAGCGAAATCAACATGAATACGAGACCATAGCAGAAATGGATTTTCCCAAAAATGAACCGGCGCCTTTTTCGGTTCTTTTGCTACCTTTGCACAGCCTCGACAACTTTTAGCAATTTTTTCAATATCTTTATCAATATTGAACCAATAACAATAACTTCTTGCCAAACTCTTCATCAGAAAAACATTAAGAGGTCTCTCGGGGTTCCCATGAGAGACCTCTGTCATTGCGAAGACGAGACTAAAGAAGCCACGGTGGAACATCTGGTGTGTGAATGTGATAGGTATGCGCGACACAGGTACAAATATCTGGGTGGCGATATTCTAGAAAACCTTTCTGTTTTATCAAAACTTCCCTTATGGAGGATCAGACTCTTCGTAAAGGAAAGTGTGATCCTTGACCCGAACAATTGATTAGTTTAGTTTTTGAACCTACGAGGGGACCACAATGGATCCATCGAGATCTCTAGTGTTGAGCAGTGACCATGCTATCATTGCTCACCCTTCTCAACCTAACCTAAGTGTGAGCTGATATTATTTAGAAACATATTAAAATATTGCCATTCATCAATTCAAAAAAATTGGAAACAATTTATTATTAGAACCAATGATGGTATGGTACCATTATAAAATCGGTTAATTCTGTTCGATATCTCGGTGTTTATTTGCAACATAATTTAAATTATTCTGGACACATAAGAAAACAATTGGAAAAAGCAAGAAAAGCATTCTTTATTGCTAAAAATTTATTTTATTCCACTCATCTCAGGGTTAAAATAATAGCTTACCAAAGCCTTATTAGACCAGACCAAGTTTAGTATATGGCTGCCCTATTTGGTATAATGTTAGTGCATCCCTTATGGAAAAATTAAGAGTTTTCGAAAGAAAATGCTTGCGAGTTTGTCTCAATAAATATAGAAAACCAGAAACGGACTATAAATATTTTATATCAAATAAGAAAATATACAACGGGAGCAAAATTATTAGAATTGATAATTTTGTAATATCATTAATTAGAAAGCATTTCAGCAGAACGACATTTGTAGTAAATAATTCGCTTATTGCTCATTCTGTTTATGAAAACGAAAATTACATCAGAAATGCCATGAAGAAAGGTTTTGTACCGCCGGAAACTTTTTTATATCTTGATAAAAATAAATTCTTTCAAAATGAATTAAAAATACCAATTTTTTTTACCAAAAATACCAACATCAACCGCAGAGCCACGGATAAAAAAAATACTTTTAATCCAGAGGATATTAATATTAATGAAATAAAATTCAACACAAATATTTCATTGACAGACTTAAAAAAAAGAAGAAATCAAAATTTTATTTATTTATTTGTTTACCAAAGCAAGGTACAAAACTTAAGTCTATATATATATTAAATACATGAATTATTTATATTTCCATTTCTATTATAATTTAACATATTAAAATATTAAAAATAGTATTATAGGTAATTAAAATTTCAAATTTACGTTATATTTGACTAGAATTTAAATTTTTTTATTTATATAAGTATTTAAATAACATAATTTCAATATCGTATAAATATAGAATTATAGGTGTAAGCTTAATTAGGATTAGATAATGGAGCGTATAAGGTTAGACTTGAAGGTGGCTTTCGAAATGTTAGAGGAGAAATTATTGCTGTGTGAGTTGAACGTTATACAGCACCTGTTAATTGGTTCATTCTTAGCATATTCTTTCGTATGTGGATAAGTTTTTGAGAGGCTAGTGTGTCTTGTACGTCTGACGTCGTCATTAAACTTAATTCTATTTATTATAGAAGTAACGTCAATTTTACCCTTCAATACGTCAAAAGTGAAGCAAGATGTGAGCACTGAGCGTCTTGTAGGAAGAGGAATGATGTTAATTAATTTAAGTCTGTAAGAGTAGCTTGGTAAGTTAGTAAAGTCACTCGGGTTGTGTAAATTACGTGATGCAAAAAGAAGAAATTATTTTTGAACAGATTCGATTCTGTCAATATGGATTTGGAACAAAGGATCCCAGATAGGACAGGCGTATTCAAGGATCGGACGGACAAGAGCACAGAATAATGATTTGGTCACCCAAATATTGTTAAATTCCTTTACTCTTCTTTTGATGAAAACTAGTAGTTTCTTCGCTCTGGAAATTATTTGGTCAATGTGCCACGTAAAACTAAGTTTCGAGTCTAACAAAATACCCGTCATTGAATTGATTCACCCGATGGAGCTGTATTTTTATATTTATATGGTAGTTATGCAGCAGGATCAATTTCTTGCGAGAAAAACTAATTGTATGACATTTTTTAACATTCAGGTCTAATTTATTGGCAATACACCAATTTTCTAAGTCCTGGAGTTTATTTTGAAAGAAGTTAGTATCAGACACATTAGCAATAATTTTATATAATTTTAGGTCATCCGCATAGAAAAGATGTGATATGTCAGTAAGACAGTCCGAAAGATCTTTAATAAAAATGTTGAATAGAAGGGGTCATAAGTGACTGCCCTGAGGGACACCTGATGTGACATTAATAGGAGATGAAATGAGTCCTTGGAATCTAACAAATTGAGTCCTATTACTGAGATAGGAAAAGAGCCAGTTTAGCATTTGCCCGTGAATTCCAATAGAGTGAAGCTTATTTTTTAAAATGTGGTGGTCAACGCTATCAAAAGCCTTGCTTAAGTCTGTGTACACAGCATCTATCTGGTGACCTTTTTCCATATTACATAGAATGTCGGAAGTGAATAGCATTAAGTTAGTGGTAGTGGAGCGACCTTTTCTGAAACTATGCTGCTGGTCATTTAAAAGCTGATTAATTATAGAGGAAATTTTGTCACATACCAATTTTTCAAATAGCTTCGGGATAGCTGATAAGATAGCAATCCCTCTATAATTTTCTGTATCGCATTTGTCATCACTTTTAGAAATCGGTGTTAAGAAAGAAGATTTCCATTCAGACGGTAAGGTACCAAGAGATAAGTATTTATTAAAGATTAAATTTAATGGTATTGACAAATGTTGTGCACAATTATGAAGAAAGCTGGGTGGTATTAAATCAGGTCCAGGACCTTTTTTAATATCCAAATTTTGTAGCTCATTAAAAATTTCTTCACAAGTTAGTGATAAAGAATTAACTATAGATGTAGATGTAGAATGCGAGAGATTATTAGGCTTAGATGGGGGACGATAAACTTCACGGAAACGAGATGCAAACATATTACAAATTTCACTAGGTGAGGATGATGATATATTTTCTTTAAACATAGTGGAAGGGTAACCATTGCATTTCCATTTTAAATTAACAAAATCAAAAAAAATTTTAGGGTCAGTTATAATGGTTTGGATGAGATTACTAATGTAATTATCATATGATTCTCTCGATTTTGTTGCGAATTCAGCAGCCAGATTCTGATGACTCTGAATGAATTTGGCATCAGGATTAGGAGTATTTTTAATTTTCAAATACAGTTTGTTTCTATGATTACGCAATGTTCTGAGATCTTTGTTCATCCATGGTTCTGTAAGTTTGTCCTTTTTTACGATTTTAGGTACATTCAGTTCTATAATATTGAAAATCTCACTATAGAATACTGACGAATTGTAATCAAGGTCATTGGATGAGAGTATGTCAGCCCAGTTAATTGCAGCCAGCGCATTGTTGATACTTTTATAGTCAGCGTTTTTAAAATCAAATACAACTTTTTTGTTGTAAGACTTATTAAACGTAACCTGTGTCATAGGGAGCTCAACAATGATGGCGCTGTGGTGTATAGAATTAGAAAAAAGATTGGTAATTGTGTCGGCAGTTGTAACAACTGCTTCGTCATATGTGTTAGTGAGAACTAGATCTAGCCATCTCCCATTGCTATTCGGAAAGCCGTTAATTTGCTGAATATCATTGCTATATAAATCAAAAAGGGAAAAATCAATTTCGTCAGTAAAATTAACTGGGAGCAAGTGTCCGTCTAGGTCGTCCTTCACAAATTGAAGCTTTGGACGATTAAAATCACCATAGATAAAAATTTTGTCATTTTCAGTCATGGAGTCAATAATTTTTTGTGATGAATCACAAAATTCACTATATATACTTTCGTCAGAATTTGGCGGAATATATACTGCACCAATATATAAAATAGTTTTATTAATCAATATTAATGAATTTGTGTTCGAAGTGAAGTGATTGGACTGTAGATACATTACAGTGTGAAAAAGAGTTACGTACTGCAATCATAACTCCACCACCTCTTGACAGACCAGATGCATTATAATCTCTGTCATTTCTGTAAATGGTCCACTCACCTATTAAGAATTTCCTGGTTATTGAAAGAATCATTAAGCCAAGTTTAGGTAATGATTATGATGTCAAAAGGGCTGGAGCTGGCATCAAGAAATTTTTTTTTAATTTGCCTCTAATACCACCACAATTGTGATAAAACATTCTGAGAGGACTTGAAGGATTATCAATAGAAGATTTTTTGTGGGTGATAAGAGAATTAGAAGGTATATAGAATTTTTTTTTTGTTCCTGGTTGTGTTTATGAAATTTTTAGAAAAAGGGAATGTAGAAGGATTTTTTTCGGATTTATTTCGGGAGATGGGACGAAAAAGCTTCTCTTGATGTTCTCTAATTTTTTGTAATTCTGAGGTATGTTTAGAATTTATATGGGATTCAAAAGTGGCAAGATCTTCGTAAATTTTTTCAGCCGAGAACCCTAACTGATCATGAAAACGATAGTATAAGGACTTTAGTGCGCTAAGATCTGTTGGGAATCCTTCTTGTTGTATTGCAACTAGTGTACTTGTCTTTGTCTTGCCATTTAAACACACATCTTGGGGTTGTTTATGAAGAAAAGCCAGGTACATGCGACCATCATCAAAGATTCTGCGCTCCCTTAGGCGGCTAAGTAAATATCTATTTTCAGAACTATCTATTGAAGTGATAGAATGTTTGACTTTTGGTGGGAATAGTGGATCTAAGAAAGTTGGACTAGGACTGGCATTAGGACTGTTATGATTGGTGGATAAATTAGTGGTACTAGCATAAGAATAGGATTAATGATTAGTTTTAGATAGGTTTAAGTTTGTTTTTTCGTTATTTAGTAGTAAGATTTTATATACATAAAAAAAAATATATATTTCTTAATTGTTTTCTTAAACTTTTTTCAATTAAATTAATAAACGAAAATTAATGGTACAAATAGTACTTATTTATAGTAAAAATTAAAGTTTAAAAAACATTTATAAATTAATGAATACAATTATAATTAAAGTTTAATTTAGAGCACTCCACTTCGGATCATTAAATTAATTACAATTTTATATACAATCAGTATCTTTTAAGTTTTCTATTGATATATGAAATTATAATTATGAATAAAACAAAAAATCTTGAAAAAAAAAAAAAAAAATGGTGATTTTCATATATAATATGAACTTTTTTTGCACAAAAAAAACATCATACACGTCTTACCAGACAAACCCAAGACTCGTCATGTAAGACAGACCCAAGACATGTCATGCAAGACACACCCAAGACATGTCATGCAAGACGATTTGTGACATTTGTATGGCGATGTCAGCAGTCTGTCTTGGGTCTGTCTTAAAGACATGTCTTTGGTGATTCATGGGTATATCATTGAAGACATATTTGCTGGGATATACGTGTTAGTGTACAGGCTTTGTTCAGGGCTTTTTATTAGTGTTGGTTTTGATACAGCGCATCCTTATATTCTTTATCTAAGCGCAGCGTACACCGAAATAAATCGTCACACAGAAAAGTGAAATTTTCGCAAGGAAATCCATTTTCATGCAATGTTTTCCAAATTTAAGGATGGGCGTATGCAATAATGAAAAAATTTCTGTGAATTGTAAGTTTAGTAATTTTTAGATTAAAGTGAAAAGAGTGCTGCTGATGCGGTACGTGTGATGAAATTTGTTTTAATTATTTATTTTATTTATTTACAAGAATATTAAAATAATAAATATGTATAATAATATTTTTATGAAATAATAAATATGAAATTATGTATTAATTATTTCATAAAGATTTAAGTATATATGTAAACATATAAAATATTGGCAAACCTATATTTTAGATTTTGGACACTTTATGTAGGAAAAGGGGAAAATAGGTAAAAATCCCACCCTCGCTTTTATACTGGGGCCCTCCAGAGGGCTGAAGTTTGAATGTAACTCCTTTTGTGAATTGGGTGGAGGAGGAGGTCGTGTGACGTAGCAAATAAAAGTTCTCCGAGCGGAGTACAAAGCGTCCGACGTACAAACCCCTAGGTTTGCGAAATATGCTATTCGCTAATGGGATGTGCTAAATGGCCGTGGTCATATGTTGGTTTGTATGTATTTTCAGGGTATTTTTGTGTGAGTGGGTTAATTTGTATAGAGAAAAAGATGCTGGTTGAAAGTGTGTGAAGAGAAAAGTTGCAGTTTAATGTGCGTGAGTAGGTTAATTTTATTTAATTTTAATTTTAATCTCATATGTCAACACACGATTGAAAAAATAGTAAATCAAAATAGGAACTTTGTAATTTTTTTTGGAGTTTGTTATCATGAGCAAAATTTCTTGTTTTCATGAGTAAAAAAGTGTTAAGAATCTCAGCATGTACCACATTGAAAAAATTGTAATTCAAAATAGGAACTTTGTAACTTTTTTGGAGTTTGTTATCATGAGCAAAATTTCTTTTGGTTTGAATATAAAAAATTACATAAAATGTTGAAATAAATATTGTTGTTAGGGGGATGTTAAAAATCTTAGGATAAGACAAGTGCTTTAAATTTAAATCACTTTCGTTGCACACAGGTGGAGAGTACAGTGGAAATCATATTAATAAAGCCGTTGAGTGGGATATAGTCAACTCAGCTTTTAATTCAAGAACTCAAACAGGAATGATCACAAACTTACTACATAAGGATCCAAAGAATTTTCTGCAAGACGCTCAAGTTGCATTTAGAATAAATATTGAAAATATCTTGAAAAAGCATTATAATGTTAAGATAAATGCTGCTTTTTTTGGAGTGTTTATAATGAAGCAGAAGGAAGAAAGTTAGGGATATTAAATATCTATGAACTAAAACACATAATTTAGATATGAATTCAAATCCAGAAGAATGTTTTGAAAATAATATTACACAATCAATTCTCACGCGAGGGAATAATAGAAATAGTGGATGGGATCTCCTATCAGTTATTAATTTAACTTTAAACATTAATAAGCATAAACATACACTTCTATATAAATTATTTTTTTCCACAACAAAATTGAAAATAAATATAAGATTCCAAATATGAGTTTCTAAATTTTTGTTAAAATAGATCAAAATAACCAGAAATATACATATATTTCCTTACCCTTTCTACCTCATACATATTTTTCTATATATGTTTCGTCCTTATTCCTTTTTCTATTATTATAGTAACAGAAAATAAAAGAGAGCATATTATTAAATTTCGCCACGAAAAATGTGTGTGCCGTGCCTTCTGTCGTCTCTATACAATTTCTACGTCTTATCCACAAACTCGTTATTTCAACTTTCTTAACAAAAATATATTCGAATGGTGAACTACTCATATTGGCGACCTAATATTTTCAGTTTTTTAAGTCTTTTAATTTTTGAGTGGAGCAGTAGGCAAATCAAGTGATTTGGCACGATGATAAAAAGAAATATTCACTTGGGCTAAAAAAAAGAATGACTGCTGTTGATCAACTCTATGATCAAAGTGAAGAGATGAATGCTATCATAATAAGAAGCCAGCAATGTAAATCAGTAGAGGAGCTCTGCGGGTTTTACCAACGATTTTTAAATACCCCTTAATTTGCGAGCGTCCGACGTACAAACCCCTAGGTTTGCGAAATATGCTAATCGCTAATGGGATGTGCTAAATGGCCGTGGTCATATGTTGGTTTGTATGTATTTTCAGGGTATTTTTGTGTGAGTGGGTTAATTTGTATAGAGAAAAAGATGCTGGTTGAAAGTGTGTGAAGAGAAAAGTTGCAGTTTAATGTGCGTGAGTAGGTTAATTTTATTTAATTTTAATTTTAATCTCATATGTCAACACACGATTGAAAAAATAGTAAATCAAAATAGGAACTTTGTAATTTTTTTTGGAGTTTGTTATCATGAGCAAAATTTCTTGTTTTCATGAGTAAAAAAGTGTTAAGAATCTCAGCATGTACCACATTGAAAAAATTGTAATTCAAAATAGGAACTTTGTAACTTTTTTGGAGTTTGTTATCATGAGCAAAATTTCTTTTGGTTTGAATATAAAAAATTACATAAAATGTTGAAATAAATATTGTTGTTAGGGGGATGTTAAAAATCTTAGGATAAGACAAGTACTTTAAATTTAAATCACTTTCGTTGCACACAGGTGGAGAGTACAGTGGAAATCATATTAATAAAGCCGTTGAGTGGGATATAGTCAACTCAGCTTTTAATTCAAGAACTCAAACAGGAATGATCACAAACTTACTACATAAGGATCCAAAGAATTTTCTGCAAGACGCTAAAGTTGCATTTAGAATAAATATTGAAAATATCTTGAAAAAGCATTATAATGTTAAGATAAATGCTGCTTTTTTTGGAGTGTTTATAATACAGCAGAAGGAAGAAGAAGTTAGGGATATTAAATATCTATGAACTAAAACACATAATTTAGATATGAATTCAAATCCAGAAGAATGTTTTGAAAATAATATTACACAATCAATTCTCACGCGAGGGAATAATAGAAATAGTGGATGGGATCTCCTATCAGTTATTAATTTAACTTTAAACATTAATAAGCATAAACATACACTTCTATATAAATTATTTTTTTCCACAACAATATTGAAAATAAATATAAGATTCCAAATATGAGTTTCTAAATTTTTGTTAAAATAGATCAAAATAACCAGAAATATACATATATTTCCATACCCTTTCTACCTCATACATATTTTTCTATATATGTTTCGTCCTTATTCCTTTTTCTATTATTATAGTAACAGAAAATAAAAGAGAGCATATTATTAAATTTCGCCACGAAAAATGTGTGTGCCGTGCCTTCTGTCGTCTCTATACAATTTCTACGTCTTATCCACAAACTCGTTATTTCAACTTCTTAACAAAAATATATTCGAATGGTGAACTACTCATATTGGCGACCTAATATTTTCAGTTTTTTAAGTCTTTTAATTTTTGAGTGGAGCAGTAGGCAAATCAAGTGATTTGGCACGATGATAAAAAGAAATATTCACTTGGGCTAAAAAAAAGAATGACTGCTGTTGATCAACTCTATGATCAAAGTGAAGAGATGAATGCTATCATAATAAGAAGCCAGCAATGTAAATCAGTAGAGGAGCTGTGCGGGTTTTACCAACGATTTTTAAATACCCCTTAATTTGCGAGCGTCCGACGTACAAACCCCTAGGTTTGCGAAATATGCTAATCGCTAATGGGATGTGCTAAATGGCCGTGGTCATATGTTGGTTTGTATGTATTTTCAGGGTATTTTTGTGTGAGTGGGTTAATTTGTATAGAGAAAAAGATGCTGGTTGAAAGTGTGTGAAGAGAAAAGTTGCAGTTTAATGTGCGTGAGTAGGTTAATTTTATTTAATTTTAATTTTAATCTCATATGTCAACACACGATTGAAAAAATAGTAAATCAAAATAGGAACTTTGTAATTTTTTTTGGAGTTTGTTATCATGAGCAAAATTTCTTGTTTTCATGAGTAAAAAAGTGTTAAGAATCTCAGCATGTACCACATTGAAAAAATTGTAATTCAAAATAGGAACTTTGTAACTTTTTTGGAGTTTGTTATCATGAGCAAAATTTCTTTTGGTTTGAATATAAAAAATTACATAAAATGTTGAAATAAATATTGTTGTTAGGGGGATGTTAAAAATCTTAGGATAAGACAAGTACTTTAAATTTAAATCACTTTCGTTGCACACAGGTGGAGAGTACAGTGGAAATCATATTAATAAAGCCGTTGAGTGGGATATAGTCAACTCAGCTTTTAATTCAAGAACTCAAACAGGAATGATCACAAACTTACTACATAAGGATCCAAAGAATTTTCTGCAAGACGCTAAAGTTGCATTTAGAATAAATATTGAAAATATCTTGAAAAAGCATTATAATGTTAAGATAAATGCTGCTTTTTTTGGAGTGTTTATAATACAGCAGAAGGAAGAAGAAGTTAGGGATATTAAATATCTATGAACTAAAACACATAATTTAGATATGAATTCAAATCCAGAAGAATGTTTTGAAAATAATATTACACAATCAATTCTCACGCGAGGGAATAATAGAAATAGTGGATGGGATCTCCTATCAGTTATTAATTTAACTTTAAACATTAATAAGCATAAACATACACTTCTATATAAATTATTTTTTTCCACAACAATATTGAAAATAAATATAAGATTCCAAATATGAGTTTCTAAATTTTTGTTAAAATAGATCAAAATAACCAGAAATATACATATATTTCCATACCCTTTCTACCTCATACATATTTTTCTATATATGTTTCGTCCTTATTCCTTTTTCTATTATTATAGTAACAGAAAATAAAAGAGAGCATATTATTAAATTTCGCCACGAAAAATGTGTGTGCCGTGCCTTCTGTCGTCTCTATACAATTTCTACGTCTTATCCAAAAAATCGTTATTTCAACTTCTTAACAAAAATATATTCGAATGATGAACTACTCATATTGGCGACCTAATGTTTTCAGTTTTTTAAGTCTTTTTTAATTTTTGAGTGGAGCAGTAGGCAATTTGCTGACGTATTTCTAGGTATATTTTCAGATGCTTTAAATTCAAGCCTAACATCAACAGATCCAGATTTTATTATCTCATTTTGATGTGAACTCTATAACAATAATTACAGCAGATGATTTGAACTGACTTCAACTTAGCCATGGTTCACTTTGTCCTCCATAATATGATAGTTGGAAATTTTTATACATATCATAAAGTAAAGCATATCGATCATTTGAAAATTTAATATCCAAATCATCATACGGATATGAGTTTATGTAAATGGACTTTGAAATCGGTTAAATTACAATGATCAAATTTGCTAGAATCTTCAGATTTCTGATATTTGCGATATAATGCAAAAGTTTGTAATGCAAAAACTATATGTCGCGGTTTTTCGCGTTGAGTAGATGTTTTAACTACCCATGAGATGAGGGTGATTTGTTTCTGCTAAAACTGGGTATTTATATTTATTTTCTAAATTCGGTGTGGCAATATGGTGCCGGGACTTATCGCCATTGGACATATCGCCATATGGCGATATGAGACACTTGCATTGTCCCATATCGCCATAATTTGCATATGGCGATGTGGGGCAATGCAGTTGTCTCATATCGCCATACATTTTTGGGTCATAACGCCATAATACCTAGGACATATTGCCATATGACCATAATTTGCATATGGCGATATGGGACAATTAAATTGTCTCATATCGCCATAATTTTAATAATTTCAAGTTTAAGTTTTACAAAATTAAGTAAGTATAAAATTGCAAGTTTTAATTGAATTGCTTGAAAATTAGCCTAGCAACAGCGGAGAATTATTAAAACTATTTTTATTATATTATTGTTATTGTAATAAAATAAAAATAAAATAAAATAAAAAAAATAAAAAAAAAACCTTTGTAATAAAATCTATTATTGTTTTTAAACTCGAATTATTATTGTTTTATAATTAAAACCTATTATTGCTGTATATTAATAATTATTATAGTAATGCATTTATATATAATTAGATCATTATATTATCAGTATTATAGCTGAAGTGATCATCGTTATTAGTAATAAAATTATTTTTTTTTTGGTAAATTTACTTTTTGTTATTTTGGTTACATAATTTAATTAATGTGGATAATTCAAATATAAATAATGATGATGATGTTATTTTAAGCTTTAAATTTCAAAAATTATGAATAATAAAAAAAATATTATTTTTTTCGGTAACTTTAATTATTATATTTTTATATAATAAAAATCATTAGTATTATATATATAATGCGTCACGTTGTTGTACATTATGGCGCGCCGCGGCGCGCGTACGGCTCTGCGCAGTACAGAACGCGCCGCGTCGCTGTGTGCAACCGTGGGAGGCGCGGGTCCGCCGCGGTGCACTCACCGCCCGCGCCCCGTGGCTCCAACCAAACCATTACAATATTTTATTTTTATTACAGCAGTACGTACAATATTTTTATTTTTATTCTTCTATATATATATATATATTTTTTTTCATAAATATGTCAAGATATTTCCATTCATTTATATACTGATGACCAATAAATCCGAAGCCATTTACAAGCATGCATTTCAGTTCATCAATGGAAATATTTTTAAATTTGAACCAGATCAATTTACAACGGATTACGAAAGGGGTTTGCGAAATGCTTTCAGAGAATTATTTCCGAATGCAAAATTAAGTACATGTTGGTTCCATTATTGTTATATTTTTATATATTATTATATATTATACATATATACAATATTATGTTTATTTTGGGAAAATTTTATTTGGAATTCCTATTTGGAATTCTATCATACGATGATCGAGTATAAAAGGATAAATTTCATTCGATAGGTATTTTGTCATCGAATGAAATTATTTATCAAAAATAATTAAATCAAAATAAAAAAAACAATAATTTTTTATATAAAGCCTAGTACGCTGCTCTTGCTAAACTTAATTTTAATAGTAGAGATAAATAATCAAGTTTTAATAATTAGTAATTAAATATTATTAATCATTAATTAATAATTAACTAAATATTAATATTTAATAATTGAAGTTAAATTTTATATGGAAAATTATGTTTACCAAGAGCAGTGTACTAGGCTTAGCTATATAATTTGAAATTATATTTGTCATATATAATTTTACATTATTATTGAAGTAAAATCTAGTACATTTTATAAATAATTTCGATACGATATCAATCGATTATCGTGATTCCAATTTGTTATTTCGAGAATCGTTATCGAAATTTTTACTCGATTATCGTTCTACGCAGTATATCGACTCAGAGAATCCGAGCCCAACTTTTTCAGATTTCTTTCTAATTAAATCTTGCCTGAAAAACTCTGTAGATTCATCAACTGAAACAGACACACTTTCATAGTTAGGGCTTTGTGTACTCAGGATTCACCCTATACATAGTAGTAAGTTGATATTTAGTTCTGAGTGTTGTGGAGTACACACGTATTTTCTTAATTCAATAACAGAATTTTTTTTTTTTCTAATCAAAAGTTAATTTTATTTATAAATTCTAATTATGCCTTGCAAGTGCAATAAAAAGGTTGAAAGAAACGATCTTAAAATACAGTGTGCAGCTTGTAAATTTTATTTTCACGCAAAATGTTTAAATTTAAAAGAATCAGATGTTAATTTTCTGAAAAAAAAAAACCAAGAATTTCGATGCGATCAATGTCAATCTCTTCGCCGTGCTTCTCTTCTTGATTTACCTATACCATCAAATGACATATCATCTAATTCAACCCCAAAAAACTGTGAAAGTGAAATTCGCGAGAAATCTGATACACCTACACTAATAATGTCTACCACCGATGACAATTTGAGTTCCAGTTTAACACTACAACGTATTTTTAAAGAAATTGTGGATCTAAAAGCTGTTAATAGCAATGCTTTGGCTCTTATTAATTCTCTCCAAGCTGATAACAAAAGTCTAAATAAAAAAATTGCTGAGGTAAAGTCAACGACCTCGAGCAAAAGAAAAAGAAAAAAGTTGTCGAAATCGTCGGAGTCAACAATGTTACAAATACTAATGCATTGGACTTGGCGCTAAAAGTTTTAAATGTTGGATTTAGTGAGAACGTAAGAAAAGAAGAAATACAACAGTGTTATATTAAGAAAGCGAAGAGAAATTTGTCAACATTATCATCAGCTGTGAGTAATATTGCAAATATAATCTGTGTCAAATTTTCATCTGTATTGACCAAACAACGTTTAATCAAAAAAAGTCTTCATGTAAAGGTAATTTAAATACCGAGAAAATTTTCAACAGTGAGCACAATTCTTCTATCTACATTAATGAAAGCTTGACTTTTTACTCTCGATCATTATTTAAAGCGGCAAAAAAATGTAAAGAAAATCTTAGATTTAAATTTTTATGGTTTAGAAATGGCTGTATCTTTTTGAAAAAAAAATGAGAATACTAAATTATTTGTGATTAAGTCTTTTGAGGATCTAAATTTTCTTAATTCTTAATAATAAATTTATTTTAAAATTAAAAAATATATATGTATTTTATAATAACTTAATAACTTAAACGATCCTCTACTTAATCACAATAATAGTATTAACAATAATAATAATAATAATGATGATCTTAATGATAGTTTTTCTAGTATGAGTAATATTTATAGCAATTCTAGTTCTTTTGATAAATTTACAATTTTGCATCAAAATATTAGAAGTATTAGAAAAAATTTCGATATTTTGCTAGCTCATTTAGAATCTCTATCGGAATTACCTGATTTTTTATTTCTATCAGAAATATGGATATATGATAACGAAATTGATACTTTTAAAATACCAGGATATAATTTATTTTCATGTTGTAATAATTCTTATGCGTCAGGTGGAGTTTGTGTTTTTGTAAAGTCAATTTATATGTGTGAATCGGTTTCATATAACTGGTCTAGCGCAGATATTATGAAAGTTAATTGTAAAATTGATAATGAGAACATTACTTTTTTGTGTATTTATCGATTTAATGGAGATGGAGATGCTTTTTTGGTGGAACTCGATAATTATTTGGGTTCCTTAAATGATAAAAACCTAATTTTAGTTGGTGATTTAAATTTGGATATTTTAGAAAATATTCCTATTATTGATAAATATCTTTTTTTATTAGCTTCTAACGGTTTAGAGTGTTTTATCGATAAACCAACGCGAATTACCAATTCTTCTGTTTCATGTATTGATCATGTTTTTGCTAGGTTTGATTGTAAAAATAATATCGTTAATTCATGTGTAGGTTCAGTTTTAGATTTGAAAATCACTGATCACTGTATGACATCACTATGTTTTAATAAATTATTTAATCATAAAAGTAATAATACTAAAGTTTATTTAACTAGAAAGGTTGATAAATTGAATAATTTGCTTGTTTTTAAAAATTGGGACAGTGTCTATGGTGAAAGTGATACTTCTAAATGTTATGACAACTTCATTGATATTTTGTCTAATCATATTAATAATTGTTCTTTAGTTTCAAAAAATCTATCTCATTTTAAACCGTTAAAGCCTTGGGTGAATAAAAAATTACTAGAAAAAATTAGTTTTAAAAATAAAATCAGACGTAAATTACTTATGCATCCAAATAATGTTAGGCTTTTAAATTTTTATACTAAAACTTGCAATAAAGTCGCGATTGATATTGAAAACTGTCGAAATACATATTACACGAACCAATTCAATAAAGCCAACAATAATAACAAAAACTAATGGAAAGTTGTAAATGAAATTTTGGGCAGAAAGACTGAAAAAGAAGATAATATTGAACTTATTGTTAATGATATTTCCGTTACCGATCCTTGTATTGTTGCAAATGCTTTTAATGATTTCTTTGTTTCTGTGTCTGATAGTTTTTTACCATCTTCTAGCTCTAATTGTGCGGACTGTATTGATTTTGATATTGTTGAAGATATTTTTCAGCCAAGTAGCATGTTCTTTAAAGAATTTACTGCATTTGAACTGCATAATTCAATTAACTCTTTAAAAAATTCTAATTCTTGCACTGAAGATGGAATTTCGAACCAATTACTAAAAAAGATAAGTTTTAATATTGTAGATGTTTTATGTTTTGTTTTTAACAAAAGTATTTTCCCAGGCATATTTCCTTCGGCGCTGAAAATGGCTGAAGTTATTCTTTTATACAAAAAAGGTGCTCATAAAGAGTTAAATAATTAAAGGCCAATATCGATTTTACCTTCATGTTCCAAAATATTTGAAAAACTAGTCAAAAAGCGTTTAGTAAAATTTCTAAATACAAATAGTTTTTTTAGTGACTGTCAGTATGGTTTTAGGGATTTCGCTTCCTACTGAAGATGCTCTTCTCAATTTTTGCAGCTCTACATATGATGGATGTAATAAAAACAAAAAAACAGCTGCTTTATTTGTGGATATCACGAAAGCTTTTGATATGGTGGACCATGCATTCTTATTAGAAAAATTGTTTAAAACTGGTTATATAGGTTTTTTGTTTGACTGGTTTAAATACGTTTAGCGGTTCTAAAAACCTAATAAATTTAGCGGTTCAAGATACGTTTAGCGGTTCTAAAAACCTAATAAGTGGAGTGCCACAAGGATCCGTGCTTGGGCCACTTCTTTTTCTAATTTATATAAATTCTGTGTTTAATCAAAAATTTATTGGTAAGCAAACAGCATTTGCTGATGACTTGGCTTGTTCTTATAAAAATGCAAATCTTTTTGAACTTTATAGTGATATTAATCGAGATTTACATGTATTTAGATGTTGGTTTGCTAAACACAAGCTTATTTTCAGTACTAAAACGAAAATATTGCTATTTAACCAACCTATTCCAGAAAATTTTAGTTTTACTTTTCATTCTTTTGATTGCCATAGATTTGAATTTGGTCATAAAACCTGCAGATTTCATGATTTCACTTCTTCTAGTTTTAATAGTAATTCTTTATGCTCTATGTCCTGTTTTAATATTGAAATCGTTACTTCGCTTAAATATTTAGGTGTTTTTATTGATAGCAATTTAAAGTGGACAAGTCATACTACGTATTTAAAAAAATATTTGTGGCTGGTTATTAGAAATATGTTCCATCTACGTCGTTACTGTGCGAGTAATGTTTTGCTAATGGTCTATTATGGACTTTTTCATTCGAAAATACAATATGGCATTGCGTGTTGGGGTGGGACATGTTTCAATGTCATTCAACCACTTTTAATAGCACAGAAAAAAATAATCAGAATTATTTCTAATAGTAGCCGTTTTTCTAGTAGTTTTGTCCTTTTTGTTAATTTGCAAGTTCTTCCAATAAAGCATCTCTACTTCTATTCGGTTTTAAAAGCTTTTTTTAAGAACAATGGATTCCTCCAAGTTAGATTTAATTCAGCTTAAAATTAAGAGTTAATTCTAGGGGGTTATCTATTGTTCCTAGGCATCGTTTAACAGCGTTCGCTCAATATTATTTGTATGTAGCACCAACATTTTTTAATAGTTTACCTGATAGTGTTAGAAATCAAGAATCTATTACAACATTTTTAATTGAAGTCAAAAAGTATCTATTTCTATTTAATCATATCGAAATACTTAATTTAATAACTTAGAGCTTACATTTAACAACAATTTCCTAATGCTTCTAATATTTTTGTTTTTTTCTTTTAATTTAATGGTTTTTTTATTTATTATAGTAATACCCCACTACAACTTTATTTAACTTATGTAATTTAAATATATCTTATGTTTCTGTGTTTTAAATTAGTTTTACATGTGTTTATAGGGGCAATCACCACTTTTCTTCTGAAAATTGATTGTCCGTCTTACTTATTTTTCAATAATTTATTTATTTTATTTTTAGTGTTCTTATAGTTAAGATTGTTTTATTTATAAATGCTTTAATTAAATTATTGTATTTTTTTGAATTTTGAAAAATAAATGATACTAAAATAAAAAAAATAAAAATAAAAAGTGTGTTTGTTGTACTATCTGTTAAGATTTTAAATATAAGTTTAACCCTCATAGTTTCATTGATTGGCAACAATGAAAAGTCCATATTAGCCTTACTATTTCTATCAAGATTAAGTGGTATCACACCATCAAAACTCACATTATTTATTAATAATAATAATATGGATTTCAATTGTCGCAATGCACATTAATTTTTAATTAATTTTAATGGTGAGAACTTTTTTAATTTTAATGGTGAGCAATTTTACCTTATTTTCATCTAAAATCAAGTCTCCATATTCATTTAAAAAGTTATTTGTAATTATTATTTTATGTATAAAATTATTCATTAAATATGGTGATACACTTTCAGAATCAAACTCAGTAAATGATTTAATATCTTGAATATCTTCATGTGTTAGCATAATGATTGTTTGTCACCATATCAATTGTATAACTGAATGAAACTGAAAAATGAAAATTGTTTTATAAAAAATCTGATGGTATGCATTTTCATAAGATTTTACATAAGACTTTTTTGACAGTTCTATTACACAGTTATATTACACTAATTATTTAAAACCAAAGTGATTTGCAAATTTTTACAATGTAAGTTTAATAATTAAATATTTTTAATAATTAAATAAATGTAGTTATAAATAATATTTATTTGTATATGAAATATAAAATTTCAGGAATAGTAATAATTCAAGTCAGAGTCAGTCAAATGTAACATTAAATAAAATAAAAGAAAAAGATCCTTGGACAAGAGATAATACAAAAAAATTAATTGAATTGTATGAACAATATGAAAATTTGTACAATCCTATGCATCGGCTTTACCACAATAAACATGTTAGGGAAGATTCATTATTTAAAATAACATCTTCTTTAAATTTGAGTATTAGTGGTGATGTTCTGTTTATTAAAGAAGATGTTAAAAAAAATAAACAACTTACGGACTCCATTTAACAGAGAGAAGAAGGAATTGGAGAAATAAAAAAAAAGTGGAGCCAGTGTCGAGTCGAGGATTTATATAGTTCATCAGCATGGTGGTTTGATTTATTGAAATTTTTAAATCCATTCAAACAGAAAAGATCTTCAGAATCCAATCTGATATTACCAACTCATGTATCAACCAAATACAATAACATAATATATAATTTTTTTAATTAAAAATGTATTTTTAGAGCACCACATACGAAGAAACAACCTTCGACACAGATAATTCGTTTGAATGTTACATCGATGATGATCCTGTGGAATATGTATCTTCATCTCCAAAGGCTAGTACACTGACGAATAAATCCGAAAGTAATATACCAGCTGATATTCAGGCATTCGGACAATTTATAATCTCTGAATTAGCTGAAATAAGAAATAAAAAAATTATGTTAAAATTAAAGCAGGATATAACTCAAAGTATTTTTGAAGCAAAGGCCAAGGAAATTAAGCTGATTTTTTATTATATTTTATTTTAAAATGAATTTTTTTTATATAGGAATAAGTATTTTAAAATGAATATTTTTTTATATAAAATATTCATTTTAAAATACGTATTTTGAAATGAATTTTTTTTTTGGGATTAGTTTTTTAAAATTGTAACAAGATATGTAATTTTGTTCATAAAAAAAATTACCACCTTCTTACTTTTAGATAAGTCGGAGGAGGTAACTTCGGAGTTCTAGTGAAGTGGTGACCAACAACGCATCACAAAACTAACGCTAGACCAAAATTTCTAGTACTAGAACTCCTTGGACCACTGGGATTTCCACTGGGAGTGGTGAATAAATTTTAATGTTTAATATATTTATTAATTTATGTTTACGGATACAATTATTTATTTATATTTATTAATTTTTTTAAATTTTGATAATTTTTACTTTATTATGGTGTACGCAAAGAAAAACCTTTAATTATTAACTATTTAAAAAAAAATTAATAAATATAAATAAATAATTGTATCCTTAAACATAAATTAATAAATAACCACAAAAAAATGTTACTTTACCAACTTTAACTTTCTTCAAAAATATAATTTAACAAAAAAAAACGAAGCAAAAGCAACTAAATATTAACAAAATATTCACACACCGATAATAAATAATTTTAAGTTTAATTTACACATACCTGGTGAGTCTGCTTCCTGCTCCGGACATGTCTGAAAGGAACCAGCTACCTAAGGTACCTACACAAAAAATTCAAAAAAAAAAAAAAAAAAAAATCAACACAAAAAAAAAATTAACAATAAATAAATAAAACAATGACGTTGTCGCCGCTGTTCTGCCTCCACTTTAAGGTTGCTGGAATAATTTTTTTTCGTAGTTGTATTTTCGGCGAAATCTGGCCAGTGCAGTGTAATTCACGGGACTTATTTTTTTATTTAATTTTTGAAAACCCTTTTTTTTCTTATAGACTTTTTTGGTGTCAATATTTTTTCAAGGCAAAATACATTAAAGATATAATAACATATTTATGATTTTTTTGAAATTAGGTTTCCTTTAACAAAATTACACTAGTTCAGTTTGTGATTTTGAAGATTTCTTTCTTTTTTGTCCAACTATTTTAGTATTTTAGATAATATTTTTAACTTGAATTTTTGTTATAATAGTTAAAAATAAATTTCACGACAGGCAACTTAATAGTTTTTTTTCACACTCGTTCTAATATTTTCTCTCTATCTTAATTTATGATTATTATTATTTTTCTTTAATTGATTCCCAAATTTTTCTTTTTTTTCCGCGGTTATTTAATTTTACAAAAAAACTTTTCCAAAAAAAAATATACAAAATCAAAATCTCCAAGTACCAAAATCTTTTAAAAAAAAATTAATTCTCAACAAAATCCAGCAAATTGTCCGACCGTCCGTTTTTTTCTCCAATTCGAAAACTCTATTGTTTCCTCGATCACGTGCTCTCTTGACCTTCGGAATCAAAACATGGCCCACAAGGGCAACAAAGGTTGTCTATTGTTTTGATCCGAAAATCAAGAGACCGCAGGGCTGACGGGAATTTCGAATTACTACTGTCATGGTTACACACCTAACCAAATTTACCTCCGCGCCTGTCTACTGACTGACATCTGAGATATGACAAGTCGGCTTACAAACTAACATCACGATGGTCGCAGACGTAAACAACTAAATAGGTAATTTTTTTTATTAATTTATATTTATATTTTTAATTTTTTTTAGCAAATTATTAATACAACAAAATACACGGTGTCACAAAACAGACCTATCTGGAGCTTAGCGTTCCAGATAGGCCTGGAAAACACCGACTCGTCACACCCCAGATGTCTGATGAGAATATATCCTAACATATAACTATATACCATTAATAATAATAACACTTAAATAACCACTTTTAAACTACTAATCTATAATAAATACTAACTATAAATATTATAAATAATAAATAAACTATAATTATAAATTTACCTAAATAAATAATACTAACAAAAAAAAATTATCTACATTACAATAAATAAAGACCTAACCCCTACCCTGAGAGAAATAGTTCACCAGTTTATTTTTTTTTTCAATTCTCACACTAACGCATTTGGTTTTAAGACTGTATGCGTGTCAAAAAAAGAGGAACTGGTGAATTACCTACTTATTAGGAAAAAAAATTCACCAGTTAGTGTCAGAAACGCGAATTAACTCAGAAACGTCAAAATTTATTAAGTAGTCAGACTCTGAACGGTTTAATAGTAGTGGTGAACGGCCAAGAATTTCACCAGTTTGTTCCCTAGTTTTTTCACCTGTACAATAAATGCTGCTTTTTTCAAAGTATTCGTAATTTCAAAGTATTTACTTCTTCGTACGAAGAATTAACTTCATAATTATTGTTTTTAATTAAAGAATTTAATGCAAACCTTGAAAAAACCAGCATTTATTGCACAGGTGAAAAAACTAGTGAGCAAACTGGTGAACTTCTTGGCCGTTCACCACTACTATTAAAAGCACAAAAATATTTTTAACAAATTACAGCAAAATATAATAAAAGTATGCAAGCAAATCAACAGTACTAAATGCAGCAATTTTGCTGTATTTCTTTTTAAACTATTTTATGCGTTAAAATAAAAATAGTAGCAACTTACAATTATTTGTTTAATTTTCTTTTTTTTAGTCAACTTCTTAGAGAACATCCATAGGAGTTCATGGAAATTCAATGACGAATTTTATATAAAATTTGATTGGGATCGGTCTGGGAAAAAGAGGACTGAAAAATTTAAAATTAAAACTATTTTCAACCTCTCTTTTTGGTAAAAAATATTTTTATTACATTTTGTTTTTATTAAATCTGAACTTTTTAAAACTTTTTAGATTGTTCAAATCTTCCAGCACCCGAATTCGGACAAAATATAAGAAAATATGTGTTACGCTCCCACAAGAGTATCAATAACACCAAATTGAAAAGAAATACAACACAGTAATTTGTTTATACTATTTACTATATATTTTTTAATGAAATGTTATTTTTATTTAAATAATTTAAATAAATTATTTTAAAACAAAACATATGAATTGCACTGGTTATTTCATTACATAAATTCACTAGTTATGTCACTAGTGCAAGGAACTGGTATGCTTTTAGGTGAATATGCACCAACTTACTTCACTAGTGCATGGAACTCGTTCTTTCACTAGTGCATGGAACTCGTTCCTTCCCTAGTGCATGGAACTCGTTCCTTCACTATATGGGGAAATATATGGTGACCATTCATAGGTCGT
Source organism: Empis stercorea (assembly GCA_949752835.1). Classification (NCBI taxonomy): domain Eukaryota; kingdom Metazoa; phylum Arthropoda; class Insecta; order Diptera; family Empididae; genus Empis; species Empis stercorea. The sequence goes on from OX457085.1 coordinate 64,026,664, forward strand.
TCATTGATAACAGTGGTGAATTTTTTCACCGAGCCTATATTGAGTTCATAAGAGAATTCACCAGTTCCATTCATCAGGGGTAATATAGTGAATTCACTGGTTCTGTTCTTACAGGGTAACCTACGAATCTAACAAAAAAATTTAACTAACCATATTTTAACTCAGATTAATAAATTTAACTACTAATAAATACTCCTAACCAAATAAATAAATAAATACTCAATATATAATTCCAAAATAAATAACAAAAGAAAATTTTACCTAAACTTATAACTAGCCTACATTTATTACCAATAATAACTAATAAGAACTAAAAAAATGTTGCTAACTATTTTAATTTAATTTAGTGACTCACGGGGTAAAGGTGGGTAGCCATATAATATGGATGATTATACTATTACCTCCTTAATAAATAACAAAAACTAACCTACTTACATATAAGTGTAAATTTACTAATACACTTAACACCTAAGTGTAAATAAACTACTCACTATTTAATACCAATAAATACCTAAGATTAACTAACGAAATATGATATTATAAATAACAAAAAAAAATTAACTGAATAATACTAAATAACTAACAATCACTTGTAAAATGAAAAAAAATCGAACTAAACTAAATAAATAACACTATCTGAAAATATCACATGTGGTATATTTTTTTTTCTCTCAGTCAACGTGGGGCTGTTCCACACCCTGACTATCTCATGCTCAATTTCTGTGCTAGCCGGGCCATAATTTATATTTTATTCAAACCCATTTTTTTTTATGACCAATATAATCTTAAAATACAATAAGTTTTTTTCAGGTATTTAAATCTTTGGCGTGGACAACGTGTGTTTCAAGGTGTCGCGATCTTCTACCACGTCCCTTTTCTGAGACAATTGTAAATTTTGCCAGGGTCATTGACTAATAATAATATATAGACTTATAAAGTAGAACAAAAAAAATTTCCAATTTCTGATTTGACTTTCCTAATCTAATGTAAAAAATCAACGTTCTACGTGCGTTTTTTGTTATATATTTTCGTTAGATTAGGAAAGGAAATATTTATGTATGAATATGAATGACTAATATGAGAGCATGCGTGAGAGGATAATTTTTTTTATATTGAAAAAAAAAAACTGATTTTTTTTGTTTTCGCATATGGTATTGTATTGTATATATTTATGAATAGTTTTGTTGGTATTCGTGCATTTGAAAAGTTTCTAATTCATAAATAAATTCCAATTTTCAATTTTTAGCAAAAAGAAAATAGTTTCTTCTATATTGTAAGAATAGTACAGGCGTTTGGGTATTTTTGGTAATATCGATTAAAAAATATATTGCATATTTTATGATTATACAATATATTCAATAAATTAATAATATTTTCTGATTATACAATATTATATTCATAAATTTTAACACTATATTTTAAAATTTGGTTAGATTTACTTTAATTTAATTTGAAAAAAGTTGAATTGAAATTGAAAATTTATTAATTCAATTTAGAAAAGATAAAAATACATATTTCTAAACATGTTTAATTCCTTTTAAAAAACTTCTAATTTATTCTTAAATGTATTTCCATTTTTTAATCAATATTACCAAAAATACCCAAACGCCTGTACTATTCTTACAATATAGAAGAAACTATTTTCTTTTTGCTAAAAATTGAAAATTGGAATTTATTTATGAATTAGAAACTTTTCAAATGCACGAATACCAACAAAACTATTCATAAATATATACAATACAATACCATATGCGAAAACAAAAAAAATCCGTTTTTTTCAATATAAAAAAAATTATCCTCTCACGCATGCTCTCATATTAGTCATTCATATTCATACATAAATATTTCCTTTCCTAATCTAACGAAAATATATAACAAAAAACGCACATAGAACGTTGATTTTTTACATTAGATTAGGAAAGTCAAATCAGAAATTGGAAATTTTTTTTGTTCTACTTTATAAGTCTATATATTATTATTAGTCAATGCCAGGGTTTAGCAAATTTAGAGGTTATATTTTTTTGGAAATCGTTTAGCAAATTTAGAGGTTATATTTTTTTGGAAAACATAGAGTTCGACGATGAACAACTTGCCCAGGTAAGTACCTTTTAAAATTTTTATTAGATCGCAGATTATAAATTCGTTCGTGCCTTTTTTGTGCATTTTCCAGATTCCTGACCACAGCATCATGCACATCATTACGTCGATGCTCCTGGTCAATAATGATATTCTGATTCAGCGATGTTCCGATTGACTCGATGTTCCCATTGACTCTTTCCAAAGCATTAACCTGAGGATGGTACGGAGCGGTAAATTTGTGGTGGATATTGTAAATTTTGATTCATTTTTCAAATTCCTTTGCAGTGAATTGCACCCCGTTGTCAGACAACAACACTTCTGGAATGCCGAAAAGATGGAAAACTTCGGATTCCAGGAATTTAATGATCGGACCTGTTGTTGCTTGATGCAAAGGTTTGAGCAAAACAAATTTAGAGAATTGGTCAAGAACTATTAATGTACATGTATTTACTTTTTTAGATCTAGGATATGGGTCAAGAAGATCAATATTAATATATTGCCACAGACGGACCGGAGGACTTTGGACAACCAGAGGCGGTCTTAAACAGGTATTAGGCGCTTTCGCTTCTTTACAAGCCTCGCACACAGAAATGTAATTTTTTATTTCCATTCTCATTCTTGGTCAATAATACATTCGTTGAATTTTCTCCACAGTTTTGTCCACCCCCGAGTGTGCTGACATAGAATCATCATGGAAGTGTTGGATCAAACCGGCTCTTAACGCAGGAGGCACCCACAATTTCCAAACGGGAACATCGGTAAGTTGATGTTCTCAAAAATGTTGCCGTTTGAAAATTACCCCATCCACGATTTTAATGTCTGGGGTTTTACCATGATTATTGGCGAAAATGTTCACGTGGCGTTGATATTCAGGGTCTTGAAATGCCGGATCCTTGGCGTCGACAATATTGATATCTTTCAACTGGACGGTCATCTCATCGATTTCTCCACGAGATAAAGCGTCCGCCACAATATAGTCGATGCCTTTCCGGTGTTCAATTTTGAAATCAAAACCCTCAAGTTTCAAACTCCAATGCGCCAACCGACCAGCCAAATCCTTTTGGTTCATCAACCATTTTAGGCTGGCGTGGTCGGTAATCACAGTAAATTCCGTCCCCTCAATGTAAGGTCGTTTTTATAAGGTTTTATGCTAAATGCATTCTAATTCCGTCACGCTATAATTTTTCTGAGCGGAATTTAATTTCTAGACATGAACGAGATGGGATGTTCATGTCCCACTCCATCAGTTTGGAATAGAACACCTCCGACACCGGTCTACGACGCATCACATTGTACGGAGAACCGACGATTAAAATCGGGTATTACGAGTACGGGGGCCTGCGTCAAGGCCAGTTTCAAAGCTAGGAATGCTGCCTCAGCGGCATCATTCCACTTGTCCAGATTTTTACCTTTCAATAAATCCGTAATACCATCCAGTCATGCCCAAAAACCGTCTGATTTGTCGCACAGTTTTTGGCCTCGGAAAGTTTTGGATGGCATCGATCTTTTCAGGGTCCGTTTTAATGCCTTCTTGGTCAATAATGTGACCTAAATATTTGGTTTCGGTCTGGCAAAATCGGCTTTTCTCGATGTTTATGATTAGTTCAGCTTCCCTCAAACACCGTGCTACTTTACTCAAGAGCTCCATGTGGGTGTCAAAGTCCTCCGAGAGGATCAACAGATCATCAAGGTAAACAAAGACATCCTCATGAAGCTCGTAAGGGATAACTTTATCCATAAGCTTGCAAAGTGTTTTCGGGGAGTTGGACAAACCGAAAGGCATTCTTTTGAAATGGTACAACCCACGAACGGGGACGATGAATGCGGTTTTGTCTCTGGATTTCTCCTCCAGTTCAACCTGCCAAAACGCCATTTTTAGATCTAAACTAGTTATATATTTGGTTTTTTTGACTCTACTGAAAATGAAATTAATGTGCGGAAGTGGATAGGCATCACTCTTGGTGACGGCGTCAAGACACAATCTTAGGGTGCTGTTTGCTGTTTTCACCAACGCCAAGGGCGATGCGCATTCACTTCGACTCTCTTCAATAGTATCCTGCTCTAGCATTTTATCTAGTTCTAAATCTAACAGTTTTTGCATAGGCAGAGATAATGGATACTGCTCCTGGTCAATAATGATATTCTCATTCAGCGCATTTAATTTCAGAAGCAACTCGTAAGAAGTACCGTCGGTCATCATATGATATCTGAATGTAAGGTAGAATAGAGAAAAGCCAATAGCGTCATGGAAGACATTCCGCAGAGCCCACGCAATGTGACTCAGCTTGTCGTCCCATTCTTTATGGTTTGTTTTACCTACATACATTCGGATAGCAGTGACGATGTTCCGATTGCCTCTTTCCAAAGCATTAACCTGAGGATGGTACGGAGCGGTAAATTTGTGGTGGATATTGTAAATTTTGATTCATTTTTCAAATTCCTTTGCAGTGAATTGCACCCCGTTGTCAGACAATAACACTTCTGGAATGCCGAAAAGATGGAAAACTTTGGATTCCAGGAATTTAATGATCGGACCTGTTGTTGCTGATGCAAAGGTTTGAGCAAAACAAATTTAGAGAATTGGTCAAGAACTATTAATGTACATGTATTTCCTTTTTTAGATCTAGGATATGGGTCAAGAAGATAAATATTAATATATTGCCACGGACGGACCGGAGGACTTTGGACAACCAGAGGCGGTCTTAAACAGGTATTAGGCGCTTTCGCTTCTTTACAAGCCTCGCACACAGAAATGTAATTTTTTATTTCCATTCTCATACTTGGCCAATAATACATTCGTTGAATTTTCTCCACAGTTCTGTCCACCCCCGAGTGTGCTGACATAGAATCATCATGGAAGTGTTGGATTACACCGGCTCTTAACGCAGGAGGCACCTACAATTTCCAAACGGGAACATCGGTAAGTTGATGTTCTCAAAAATGTTGCCGTTTGAAAATGACCCCATCCACGATTTTAATGTCTGGGAATTTACCATGATTATTGGCGAAAATGTTCACGTGGCATTGATATTCAGGGTCTTGAAATGCCGGATCCTTGGCGTCGACAATATTGATATCTTTCAACTGGACGATCATCTCATCGATTTCTCCACGAGATAACGCGTCCGCCACAATATAGTCGATGCCTTTCCGGTGTTCAATTTTGAAATCAAAACCCTCAAGTTTCAAACTCCAACGCGCCAACCGACCAGCCAAATCCGTTTGGTTCATCAACCATTTTAGGCTGGCGTGGTCGGTAATCACAGTAAATTCCGTCCCCTCAATGTAAGGTCGTTTTTATAAGGTTTTATGCTAAATGCATTCTAATTCCGTCACGCTATAATTTTTCTGAGCGGAATTTAATTTCTATACATGAACGAGATGGGATGTTCATGTCCCACTCCATCAGTTTGGAATAGAACACCTCCGACACCGGTCTTTGACGCATCACATTGTACGGAGAACCGACGATTAAAATCGGGTATTACGAGTACGGGGGCCTGCGTCAAGGCCAGTTTCAAAGCTAGGAATGCTGCCTCAGCGGCATCATTCCACTTGGCCAGATTTTTACCTTTCAATAAATCCGTAATACCATCCAGTCATGCCCAAAAACCGTCTGATCTGTCGCACAGTTTTTGGCCTCGGAAAGTTTTGGATGGCATCGATCTTTTCAGGGTCCGTTTTAATGCCTTCTTGGTCAATAATGTGACCTAAATATGTGGTTTCGGTCTGGCAAAATCGGCTTTTCTCGATGTTTATGATTAGTCCAGCTTCACTCAAACACCCTGCTACTTTACTCAAGAGCTCCATGTGGGTGTCAAAGTCCTCCGAGAGGATCAACAGATCATCAAGGTAAACAAAGACATCCTCATGAAGCTCGTAAGGGATAACTTTATCCATAAGCTTGCAAAGTATTTTCGGGGAGTTGGACAAACCGAAAGGCATTATTTTGAAATGGTACAACCCACGACCGGGGACGATGAATGCGGTTTTGTCTCTGAATTTCTCCTCCAGTTCAACCTGCCAAAACGCCATTTTTAGATCTAAACTAGTTATATATTTGGTTTTTTGACTCTACAGAAAATGGAATTAATGTGCGGAAGTGGATAGGCATCACTCTTGGTGATGACATTCACCTTGCGGGCGTCAAGACACAATCTTAGGGTGCTTTTTGCTTTTTTCACCAACGCCAAGGGCGATGCGCATTCACTTCGACTCTCTTCAATAATATCCTGCTCTAGCATTTTATCTAGTTCTAAATCTTTTGCATAGGCAGACATAAGGGATACGGACGGACAACTTGAGGTTTCGCATCACCAACGTCGATTTCGTGTTTAAGAATTGTAGTTTTCCCCAGACCAGATGTACTAAACGACGGAAACGAATCGACCACTTCGTGAAGCCTTTGTTGTTGGTCAATATTCAACTTATGCATTTTTTTATTATCATTAATTAATTTTTAAACGGAATCGCATTAAAAGCGTCCCAAAAATCCATTCCCAAAATCATGGACCGTTGAATGGATGGGATCAGGAAAAATTTTATGGTTTTTGTCACGGCATTGTAAATAATGTTCAGGAATACGTAACCGATGACACCTTGAGGGTTACCATCGGCCGTATTCACATTGGACGTGATCGGAGTGTACGAAATGTTGAAGTCCCGCAACAAATTTTCCCCATCCTTCCCCAAACAACTAATATTAGCCCCACTGTCCAACAACGCAAAATGGTTTTTATTTGCAATTTGTATCTTCATGAAAGGATGATTTTCTCTATCCGGCCTGAGGTACGTAGCTTTCAACGTATTTCGGATTTGCTCCCTCTTACTAAAATGTTTTTTGGATCTAATATTATTTTTATTTTTAACTAAACCTAATTCGCATATGCTACTTAACGGAGGTGTTATGTTTTTATAACATATTATCATAAGTTATTCTATAATTTATCTATTTTATTTTTATCTCACCTTGTTAAATTTGTATGATATTTTAAAACTATCTTTTCTAAATAAAACAAATTAGTTTAATTACTTATTTACTAAGTAATTTATTTATTTTGTTATTATATTTTTTTACTATTAAAATCTTTTATCAATAGTTCAGACAATTTATTATTTTTCACAATTTATAATTAACTTGTTTTTTTTTAATAAATTTATTAACAATTTTTAAAATTTCGTTTTCTTTTTATTATATAAAATTAAATTTTGATTTTTTGATCGAACTTCATTATTTTTCCCGATCGACTGACACAATAATAATTACGATTTAAAAATAAGACTTTTTTTTCTTGATCGACTCACACAATAATAATTATGATTTTTAATAAGACTTTTTCTTCTTGATCGACTGACTCTGTTTTTAATTTTACTTTCGTTTTTATTTTGTTGGAGAGTTTTTTTGGTTTTCCAAAATTTTTCCAATAAAATTTTGGAAAACCAATCAGCTTCTCCAACAAAATAATTTTGATAAATTAATATTTAATTGGTTAATTAATTTTTACGCGTTGTCAGCACAGAGAAATTATAATTTATTGAATTAATTTTTCTCTGAGCACGAGCAACACGTAATTTGAAACTTTTGTTTTTAATTTAAAAATCAAATTGATTTTATTAATTTTAAATATTTTTGATTTCCGTTGTGAATTGAAGCACAGGGTGCCTCAATTCACAACACCTTCCCTCTTAGAAAAAATATAAAGGTAAAACATTTTTTTACTCTTATATTTTAAAAATTTTATTTCTATATTTCTTTTTTATAAATAAGTTATATATTTTTATAAATTTTGATAAATTTTTTTATATATTTGATTATATATTAATAAAATTTCTTTTATAAATTTACATAATTTATTTCATACTTAATTTTTTTTATTTTATTTTCTTAAGTTTTTTACAAATTGTTTTTTCTTTATACTTAATATCTTATTAATATTTTTTATATATTTTTATAATTTTATGATTAATAACAAATTCTTTGTTATCTTATGTATCTTTTTTTTTACAATAACATTTAATTTAAGCAAACAATATCATTTAATTTAAGCAAAATTCTATATAAAAAAAAATCCTTTTTTGTTTTACATAAAAAAAATTTATTAATTTTTAATAAAAATTAATTTTTAATAAAAATTAATTTTTAATAAAGTTTTATATAAAATTATATATTAAAACTTTTTTATTATAATTCCATTTTATTCTTACTAAAATTTATGCTCTTTAAATATAGACAAAAAAAATGCATATATTAAAAATTTAAGAAAATGAATAGGAATTAAAGGAATAAGGATATGTATATTATCCTATTATTTGTTTTTGAGCGTTCACGCTCCCCTTTCCATTTTTTCAGAAATTTTTTTTAAAAAAAAAAAAAAAATTTTTAAAAAAAATTTAATTACCCTGTAGTTTTTTATTCAATAATGCTTACTAATACATAATTTTAATATAAAAAGTTAAGAATTTAATTAATTAATAATGTCTAATAACGGCAGTGTGACAAGTTTAGCCACTACCGTGGTTTACATTAACGAAAAAATTAAGGAAAATGTACCACCTCCGGAGGAATCCCCGCCGATTCCACCTCCGGAGGAATCCCCGCCGGTTAATAGGAGTCTGGACGTAAGCCGTGCTTATCGCCCAAAACATCGAAGGCATAGTTTACCGTAAGTAAAAAATAGAATTTCCAAAAAAAATATTTTGTTTTACCTATTTTGTTCAATTTTCAGAAGGTAAAAGAGAAAATATCAGACGATTGGAAAATATGTAAATGGAATATTGTAATTTTAAATTAAATTAAAATTTAAATATTTAAAAATCGAGAAAAAATAATGTTGATTTAAAATAATTTATTAAAAGAAAAGTTAAAATATTAAGTTTTATTTTAAGTGAAAATTTAAATTGTCTGTTAGTAAATCGGGAAAAAGTTGAGTTTTTTAAAGAAATAAAATAATAAAAAATATATTTATATGTTGAAAGTTAAATCGAAAAATATTTAAGTAATTAAAAATAACTGATTTAGAATAAGATTAAGTTGTAAATTATCTTGAAATTACAAATAAAAAGTATTGAATTAATTAAACTATTCAAAAGAAAAAATTGTTTTTAGTTAAAAATTAAAGGAAAATTTAATTAAATAGACACATCAAACACATAAAAAGGTGAGAAATAAAATCAGAAAATAAAGTAAATTTATGATAAAAAATTATATTATAATAACAATTATCCAAACTATATTTGGTTTTTTTGGTTTTTTTTTTTTAGATAATAAGATTACAAAAAATTAAAGGTGAAATAAAGGTAAAAAAAATTTCTGTAAATTCGAAGGTTAATTTAAAAAAAAATTGTAAGTCGGAAAAAAATACAGAGCAATTATTCTGCTTAATATAAGGTTAGCGTAAAAAATTAAATTTTATAATTAAAATTTAAATAAAATTACAAGAAAAGAAAATTATTAAAGTAAATAAAAATTCGAATATATACAATTGTATTAATTTTGTACAACATCACAACACAAAATTTATGTGTTATGCTGTAACATTTTATTTATTTAAGAGAAACCCATAATATAAAAAAATTTATTACTAATGATACATAATTATTATGTTTTAAATGAGACATAATTATACTTATTATTCTAAACGAACTATCTCTCTTTTCCTTTCCCATATAAATTCACCTTATTTCGCTCGCCGTAAAAATTGTAAAATTTTTATATATATATATACAAAAAATCGTAATATAGTATGTATGCGATAAACTTAAAGTATTATTTCTAATGCACACAAATATCCATATATATAACTGAGAAATCAACTTATGTATGTATTTGTTGTTCATTAGGGGTTTTTTTTTGTGTGTACAAAAATTTGTATTGTATTAAGCTTATATATATATAAAAAATTGATAAATTGTAGTTTTCCCCAGACCAGATGTACTAAACGACGGAAACGAATCGACCACTTCGTGAAGCCTTTGTTGTTGGTCAATATTCAACTTATGCATTTTTTTATCATCATTAATTAATTTTTAAACGGAATCGCATTAAAAGCGTCCCAAAAATCCATTCCCAAAATCATGGACCGTTGAATGGATGGGATCAGGAAAAATTTTATGGTTTTTGTCACGGCATTGTAAATAATGTTCAGGAATACGTAACCGATGACACCTTGAGGGTTACCATCGGCCGTATTCACATTGGACGTGATCGGAGTGTACGAAATGTTCAAGTCCCGCAACAAATTTTCCCCATCCTTCCCCAAACAACTAATATTAGCCCCACTGTCAAACAACGCAAAATGGTTTTTATTTGCAATTTATATCTTCATGAAAGGATGATTTTCTCTATCCGGATTTGCTCCCTCTTACTAAAATGTTTTTTGGATCTAATATTATTTTTATTTTTAACTAAACCTAATTCGCATATGTTACTTAATGGAGGTGTTATGTTTTTATAACATATTATCATAAGTTATTCTATAATTTATCTATTTTATTTTTATCTCACCTTTTTAAATTTGTATGATATTTTAAAACTATCTTTTCTAAATAAAACAAATTAGTTTATGTATACAATTATTATAATTTTTATTCAATTTTATTTTAATTACTTATTTATTAAGTAATTTATTTATTTTGTTATTATATTTTTTTACTATTAAAATCTTTCATCAATAGTTTAGACAATTTATTATTTTTCACAATTTATAATTAACTTGTTTTTTTTTTTAATAAATTTATTAACAATTTTTAAAATTTCGTTTTCTTTTTATTATATAAAATTAAATTTTGATTTTTTGATCGAACTTCATTATTTTTCCCGATCGACTGACACAATAATAATTACGATTTAAAAATAAGACTTTTTTTTCTTGATCGACTCACACAATAATAATTATGATTTTTAATAAGACTTTTTCTTCTTGATCGACTGACTCTGTTTTTAATTTTACTTTCGTTTTTATTTTGTTGGAGAGTTTTTTTGGTTTTCCAAAATTTTTCCAATAAAATTTTGGAAAACCAATCAGCTTCTCCAACAAAATAATTTTGATAAATTAATATTTAATTGGTTAATTAATTTTTACGCGTTGTCAGCACAGAGAACTTATAATTTATTGAATTAATTTTTCTCTGTGCACGAGCAACACGTAATTTGAAACTTTTGTTTTTAATTTAAAAATCAAATTGATTTTATTAATTTTAAATATTTTTGATTTCCGTTCTGAATCGAAGCACAGGGTGCCTCAATTCACAACACCTTCCCTCTTAGAAAAAATATGAAGGTAAAACACTTTTTTAATCTTATATTTTAAAAATTTTATTTGTATATTTCTTTTTTATAAATAAGTTATATATTTTTATAAATTTTGATAAATTTTTTTATATATTTGATTATATATTAATAAAATTTCTTTTGTACATTTACATAATTTATTTCATACTTAATTTTTTTTATTTTATTTTCTTAAGTTTTTTACAAATTGTTTTTTCTTTATACTTAATATCTTATTAATATTTTTTATATATTTTTATAATTTTATGATTAATAACAAATTCTTTGTTATCTTAGGTATCTTTTTTTTTACAATAACATTTAATTTAAGCAAACAATAACATTTAATTTAAGCAAAATTCTATATAAAAAAAAATCCTTTAATTACCCTGTAGTTTTTTATTCAATAATGCTTACTAATACATAATTTTAATATAAAAAGTTAAGAATTTAGTTTAATTAATTAATAATGTCTAATAACGGCAGTGTGACAAGTTTAGCCACTACCGTGGTTTACATTAACGAAAAAATTAAGGAAAATGTACCACCTCCGGAGGAATCCCCGCCGATTCCACCTCCGGAGGAATCCCCGCCGGTTAATAGGAGTCTGGACGTAAGCCGTGCTTATCGCCCAAAACATCGAAGGCATAGTTTACCGTAAGTAAAAAATAGAATTTCCAAAAAAAATATTTTGTTTTACCTATTTTGTTCAATTTTCAGAAGGTAAAAGAGAAAATATCAGACGATTGGAAAATATGTAAATGGAATATTGTAATTTTAAATTAAGTTAAAATTTAAATATTTAAAAATCGAGAAAAAATAATGTTGATTTAAAATAATTTATTAAAAGAAAAGTTAAAATATTAAGTTTTATTTTAAGTGAAAATTTAAATTGTCTGTTAGTAAATCGGGAAAAAGTTGAGTTTTTTAAAGAAATAAAATAATAAAAAATATATTTATATGTTGAAAGTTAAATCGAAAAATATTTAAGTAATTAAAAATAACTGATTTAGAATAAGATTAAGTTGTAAATTATCGTGAAATTACAAATAAAAAGTATTGAATTAATTAAACTATTCAAAAGAAAAAATTGTTTTTAGTTAAAAATTAAAGGAAAATTTAATTAAATAGACACATCAAACACATAAAAAGGTGAGAAATAAAATCAGAAAATAAAGTAAATTTATGATAAAAAATTATATTATAATAACAATTATCCAAACTATATTTGGTTTTTTTGGTTTTTTTTTTTTAGATAATAAGATTACAAAAAATTAAAGGTGAAATAAAGGTAAAAAAAAATTTCTGTAAATTCGAAGGTTAATTTAAAAAAAATTTGTAAGTCGGAAAAAAATACAGAGCAATTATTCTGCTTAATATAAGGTTAGCGTAAAAAATTAAATTTTATAATTAAAATTTAAATAAAATTACAAGAAAAGAAAATTATTAAAGTAAATAAAAATTCGAATATATACAATTGTATTAATTTTGTACAACATCACAACACAAAATTTATGTGTTATGCTGTAACATTTTATTTATTTAAGAGAAACCCATAATATAAAAAAATGTATTACTAATGATACATAATTATTATGTTTTAAATGAGACATAATTATACTTATTATTCTAACCGAACTATCTCTCTTTTCCTTTCCCATATAAATTCACCTTATTTCGCTCGCCGTAAAAATTGTAAAATTTTTATATATATATATACAAAAAATCGTAATATAGTATGTATGCGATAAACTTAAAGTATTATTTCTAATGCACACAAATATCCATATATATAACTGAGAAATCAACTTATGTATGTATTTGTTGTTCATTAGGGGTTTTTTTTTGTGTGTACAAAAATTTGTATTGTATTAAGCTTATATATATATAAAAAATTGATAAATTGTAGTTTTCCCCAGACCAGATGTACTAAACGACGGAAACGAATCGACCACTTCGTGAAGCCTTTGTTGTTGGTCAATATTCAACTTATGCATTTTTTTATCATCATTAATTAATTTTTAAACGGAATCGCATTAAAAGCGTCCCAAAAATCCATTCCCAAAATCATGGACCGTTGAATGGATGGGATCAGGAAAAATTTTATGGTTTTTGTCACGGCATTGTAAATAATGTTCAGGAATACGTAACCGATGACACCTTGAGGGTTACCATCGGCCGTATTCACATTGGACGTGATCGGAGTGTACGAAATGTTCAAGTCCCGCAACAAATTTTCCCCATCCTTCCCCAAACAACTAATATTAGCCCCACTGTCCAACAACGCAAAATGGTTTTTATTTGCAATTTGTATCTTCATGAAAGGATGATTTTCTCTATCCGGCCTGAGGTACGTAGCTTTCAACGTTTTTCGGATTTGCTCCCTCTTACTAAAATGTTTTTTGGATCTAATATTATTTTTATTTTTAACTAAACCTAATTCGCATATGTTACTTAATGGAGGTGTTATGTTTTTATAACATATTATCATAAGTTATTCTATAATTTATCTATTTTATTTTTATCTCACCTTTTTAAATTTGTATGATATTTTAAAACTATCTTTTCTAAATAAAACAAATTAGTTTATGTATACAATTATTATAATTTTTATTCAATTTTATTTTAATTACTTATTTATTAAGTAATTTATTTATTTTGTTATTATATTTTTTTACTATTAAAATCTTTCATCAATAGTTTAGACAATTTATTATTTTTCACAATTTATAATTAACTTGTTTTTTTTTTTAATAAATTTATTAACAATTTTTAAAATTTCGTTTTCTTTTTATTATATAAAATTAAATTTTGATTTTTTGATCGAACTTCATTATTTTTCCCGATCGACTGACACAATAATAATTACGATTTAAAAATAAGACTTTTTTTTCTTGATCGACTCACACAATAATAATTATGATTTTTAATAAGACTTTTTCTTCTTGATCGACTGACTCTGTTTTTAATTTTACTTTCGTTTTTATTTTGTTGGAGAGTTTTTTTGGTTTTCCAAAATTTTTCCAATAAAATTTTGGAAAACCAATCAGCTTCTCCAACAAAATAATTTTGATAAATTAATATTTAATTGGTTAATTAATTTTTACGCGTTGTCAGCACAGAGAAATTATAATTTATTGAATTAATTTTTCTCTGTGCACGAGCAACACGTAATTTGAAACTTTTGTTTTTAATTTAAAAATCAAATTGATTTTATTAATTTTAAATATTTTTGATTTCCGTTCTGAATCGAAGCACAGGGTGCCTCAATTCACAACACCTTCCCTCTTAGAAAAAATATGAAGGTAAAACACTTTTTTAATCTTATATTTTAAAAATTTTATTTGTATATTTCTTTTTTATAAATAAGTTATATATTTTTATAAATTTTGATAAATTTTTTTATATATTTGATTATATATTAATAAAATTTCTTTTGTACATTTACATAATTTATTTCATACTTAATTTTTTTTATTTTATTTTCTTAAGTTTTTTACAAATTGTTTTTTCTTTATACTTAATATCTTATTAATATTTTTTATATATTTTTATAATTTTATGATTAATAACAAATTCTTTGTTATCTTAGGTATCTTTTTTTTTACAATAACATTTAATTTAAGCAAACAATAACATTTAATTTAAGCAAAATTCTATATAAAAAAAAATCCTTTTTTGTTTTACATAAAAAAAATTTATTAATTTTTAATAAAGTTTTATATAAAATTATATATTAAAACTTTTTTATTATAATTCCATTTTATTCTTACTAAAATTTATGCTCTTTAAATATAGACAAAAAAAGTGCATATATTAAAAATTTAAGAAAATGAATAGGAATTAAAGGAATAAGGATATGTATATTATCCTATTATTTGTTTTTCCCTTTCCATTTTTTCAGAAATTTTTTTTAAAAAAAAAAAAAAATTTTTTACAAAAAATTTAATTACCCTGTAGTTTTTTATTCAATAATGCTTACTAATACATAATTTTAATATAAAAAGTTAAGAATTTAGTTTAATTAATTTATAATGTCTAATAACGGCAGTGTGACAAGTTTAGCCACTACCGTGGTTTACATTAACGAAAAAATTAAGGAAAATGTACCACCTCCGGAGGAATCCCCGCCGATTCCACCTCCGGAGGAATCCCCGCCGGTTAATAGGAGTCTGGACGTAAGCCGTGCTTATCGCCCAAAACATCGAAGGCATAGTTTACCGTAAGTAAAAAATAGAATTTCCAAAAAAAATATTTTGTTTTACCTATTTTGTTCAATTTTCAGAAGGTAAAAGAGAAAATATCAGACGATTGGAAAATATGTAAATGGAATATTGTAATTTTAAATTAAGTTAAAATTTAAATATTTAAAAATCGAGAAAAAATAATGTTGATTTAAAATAATTTATTAAAAGAAAAGTTAAAATATTAAGTTTTATTTTAAGTGAAAATTTAAATTGTCTGTTAGTAAATCGGGAAAAAGTTGAGTTTTTTAAAGAAATAAAATAATAAAAAATATATTTATATGTTGAAAGTTAAATCGAAAAATATTTAAGTAATTAAAAATAACTGATTTAGAATAAGATTAAGTTGTAAATTATCGTGAAATTACAAATAAAAAGTATTGAATTAATTAAACTATTCAAAAGAAAAAATTGTTTTTAGTTAAAAATTAAAGGAAAATTTAATTAAATAGACACATCAAACACATAAAAAGGTGAGAAATAAAATCAGAAAATAAAGTAAATTTATGATATAAAATTATATTATAATAACAATTATCCAAACTATATTTGGTTTTTTTGGTTTTTTTTTTTTAGATAATAAGATTACAAAAAATTAAAGGTGAAATAAAGGTAAAAAAAAATTTCTGTAAATTCGAAGGTTAGTTTAAAAAAAATTTGTAAGTCGGAAAAAAATACAGAGCAATTATTCTGCTTAATATAAGGTTAGCGTAAAAAATTAAATTTTATAATTAAAATTTAAATAAAATTACAAGAAAAGAAAATTATTAAAGTAAATAAAAATTCGAATATATACAATTGTATTAATTTTGTACAACATCACAACACAAAATTTATGTGTTATGCTGTAACATTTTATTTATTTAAGAGAAACCCATAATATAAAAAAATGTATTACTAATGATACATAATTATTATGTTTTAAATGAGACATAATTATACTTATTATTCTAAACGAACTATCTCTCTTTTCCTTTCCCATATAAATTCACCTTATTTCGCTCGCCGTAAAAATTGTAAAATTTTTATATATATATATACAAAAAATCGTAATATAGTATGTATGCGATAAACTTAAAGTATTATTTCTAATGCACACAAATATCCATATATATAACTGAGAAATCAACTTATGTATGTATTTGTTGTTCATTAGGGGTTTTTTTTTGTGTGTACAAAAATTTGTATTGTATTAAGCTTATATATATATAAAAAATTGATAAATTGTAGTTTTCCCCAGACCAGATGTACTAAACGACGGAAACGAATCGACCACTTCGTGAAGCCTTTGTTGTTGGTCAATATTCAACTTATGCATTTTTTTATCATCATTAATTAATTTTTAAACGGAATCGCATTAAAAGCGTCCCAAAAATCCATTCCCAAAATCATGGACCGTTGAATGGATGGGATCAGGAAAAATTTTATGGTTTTTGTCAAGGCATTGTAAATAATGTTCAGGAATACGTAACCGATGACACCTTGAGGGTTACCATCGGCCGTATTCACATTGGACGTGATCGGAGTGTACGAAATGTTCAAGTCCCGCAACAAATTTTCCCCATCCTTCCCCAAACAACTAATATTAGCCCCACTGTCCAACAACGCAAAATGGTTTTTATTTGCAATTTGTATCTTCATGAAAGGATGATTTTCTCTATCCGGCCTGAGGTACGTAGCTTTCAACGTTTTTCGGATTTGCTCCCTCTTACTAAAATGTTTTTTGGATCTAATATTATTTTTATTTTTAACTAAACCTAATTCGCATATGTTACTTAATGGAGGTGTTATGTTTTTATAACATATTATCATAAGTTATTCTATAATTTATCTATTTTATTTTTATCTCACCTTTTTAAATTTGTATGATATTTTAAAACTATCTTTTCTAAATAAAACAAATTAGTTTATGTATACAATTATTATAATTTTTATTCAATTTTATTTTAATTACTTATTTATTAAGTAATTTATTTATTTTGTTATTATATTTTTTTACTATTAAAATCTTTCATCAATAGTTTAGACAATTTATTATTTTTCACAATTTATAATTAACTTGTTTTTTTTTTTAATAAATTTATTAACAATTTTTAAAATTTCGTTTTCTTTTTATTATATAAAATTAAATTTTGATTTTTTGATCGAACTTCATTATTTTTCCCGATCGACTGACACAATAATAATTACGATTTAAAAATAAGACTTTTTTTTCTTGATCGACTCACAAAATAATAATTATGATTTTTAATAAGACTTTTTCTTCTTGATCGACTGACTCTGTTTTTAGCACATTTCCAACCAAATTGGAAGAAATGTGTATATTAGTTTCACTCTGTCTGTCCGTCTGTCCGTCTGTCCGTCTGTCCGTCCGTCCGTTTACACAAACTTCTACATCTATTAAGATAGAGTATTAAAATGTTGACCATAGATAGATAGTAATAAAATAATAGGTCCAGTAGCACAAAATTTTCTTCTATCTCTTTTCCCCTCTGAGTTATTCCCCCTTCAAGTTCGAAAATTGCCCATATTGAACATCTAATAACTTTTAAAGCAATAAAAATTTTTGAGGTCTGTAAAAGCTATAAGATAGGAAAATCTTTTATCTTAATTGTGAAATTAAAAAAATTTTTAAAATTTAATTTTTTGATGTATAAAAATACCGTTATCTTCATACACCTTTTTTTAGTTTTTTTAACACCCTGTATTTCCCAAACTGCTTATTATGGAAGGCTGAAATTTATGTACCAAAGAGATATCTAAAAAATAACTAGAGTCTCTGAAGAAATTGTATCCGTATCTCCCCTCCCCTTTCCGTTGTGGCCCTTCGAAATTCAAAAAATTACATTTTTAATTTACTTGTATAATTATAACCGCGCAATATTTTTAAAAACAAATAATGAGAAAACTTTCGAGAATCATATTTCTTTAAAGTGCATTAATTAATAAATTATAGTCATTTGCCTCACACTAATAATTAATCAAAATGCACAATCATATAAAATTTTGCAAAAAACGAATATTTTGCATATTTTTAGGAGCTATATAAATGGAATATTGGATATTATTTCATATCACATTATATGTTCAATTAAAAGCAAAATTAGGGAAACCTTAAATGATAAGTTTATATATATGTATTTTGTTGGAATAATAAACTTGGAAGGAAAAAATTAATAAAATCGAACAGGGACACATTTTTTACCTATATTTACCATATCATTTTTTTATCTTTCCTATGTATAGTACATTGAAAATACTACTAAAACTGCACAATATTTACTACTAAAACTGTACATTGAAAATCCTACTAAAAAATACTATTCACGTATAGAAATTCCCATTGTTTTAGAATAGCTCATAGTTCTACATGAGGCGATTTTGAGGAAATGTGCTTTTGACAAACCCGGGGTTTGTTTATCGTATTTTTAATTTTACTTTCGTTTTTATTTTGTTGGAGAGTTTTTTTGGTTTTCCAAAATTTTTCCAATAAAATTTTGGAAAACCAATCAGCTTCTCCAACAAAATAATTTTGATAAATTAATATTTAATTGGTTAATTAATTTTTACGCGTTGTCAGCACAGAGAAATTATAATTTATTGAATTAATTTTTCTCTGTGCACGTGCAACACGTAATTTGAAACTTTTGTTTTTAATTTAAAAATCAAATTGATTTTATTAATTTTAAATATTTTTGATTTCCGTTCTGAATCGAAGCACAGGGTGCCTCAATTCACAACACCTTCCCTCTTAGAAAAAATATAAAGGTAAAACATTTTTTTACTCTTATATTTTAAAAATTTTATTTGTATATTTCTTTTTTATAAATAAGTTATATATTTTTATAAATTTTGATAAATTTTTTTATATATTTGATTATATATTAATAAAATTTCTTTTATAAATTTACATAATTTATTTCATACTTAATTTTTTTTATTTTATTTTCTTAAGTTTTTTACAAATTGTTTTTTCTTTATACTTAATATCTTATTAATATTTTTTATATATTTTAATTAATTTTATGATTAATAACAAATTCTTTGTTATCTTATGTATCTTTTTTTACAATAACATTTAATTTAAGCAAACAATAACATTTAATTTAAGCAAAATTCTATATAAAAGAAAATCCTTTTTTGTTTTACATAAAAAAAATTTATTAATTTTTAATAAAAATTAATTTTTAATAAAGTTTTATATAAAATTATATATTAAAACTTTTTTATTATAATTCCATTTTATTCTTACTAAAATTTATGCTCTTTAAATATAGACAAAAAAAATGCATATATTAAAAATTTAAGAAAATGAATAGGAATTAAAGGAATAAGGATATGTATATTATCCTATTATTTGTTTTTGAGCGTTCACGCTCCCCTTTCCATTTTTTCAGAAATTTTTTTTTAAAAAAAAAAAAAAAAATTTTTAAAAAAAATTTAATTACCCTGTAGTTTTTTATTCAATAATGCTTACTAATACATAATTTTAATATAAAAAGTTAAGAATTTAATTAATTAATAATGTCTAATAACGGCAGTGTGACAAGTTTAGCCACTACCGTGGTTTACATTAACGAAAAAATTAAGGAAAATGTACCACCTCCGGAGGAATCCCCGCCGATTCCACCTCCGGAGGAATTCCCGCCGGTTAATAGGAGTCTGGACGTAAGCCGTGCTTATCGCCCAAAACATCGAAGGCATAGTTTACCGTAAGTAAAAAATAGAATTTCCAAAAAAAATATTTTGTTTTACCTATTTTGTTCAATTTTCAGAAGGTAAAAGAGAAAATATCGGACGATTGGAAAATATGTAAATGGAATATTGTAATTTTAAATTAAGTTAAAATTTAAATATTTAAAAATCGAGAAAAAATAATGTTGATTTAAAATAATTTATTAAAAGAAAAGTTAAAATATTAAGTTTTATTTTAAGTGAAAATTTAAATTGTCTGTTAGTAAATCGGGAAAAAGTTGAGTTTTTTAAAGAAATAAAATAATAAAAAATATATTTATGTGTTGAAAGTTAAATCGAAAAATATTTAAGTAATTAAAAATAACTGATTTAGAATAAGATTAAGTTGTAAATTATCGTGAAATTACAAATAAAAAGTATTGAATTAATTAAACTATTCAAAAGAAAAAATTGTTTTTAGTTAAAAATTAAAGGAAAATTTAATTAAATAGACACATCAAACACATAAAAAGGTGAGAAATAAAATCAGAAAATAAAGTAAATTTATGATAAAAAATTATATTATAATAACAATTATCCAAACTATATTTGGTTTTTTTGGTTTTTTTTTTTAGATAATAAGATTACAAAAAATTAAAGGTGAAATAAAGGTAAAAAAAAATTTCTGTAAATTCGAAGGTTAATTTAAAAAAAATTTGTAAGTCGGAAAAAAATACAGAGCAATTATTCTGCTTAATATAAGGTTAGCGTAAAAAATTAAATTTTATAATTAAAATTTAAATCAAATTACAAGAAAAGAAAATTATTAAAGTAAATAAAAATTCGAATATATACAATTGTATTAATTTTGTACAACATCACAACACAAAATTTATGTGTTATGCTGTAACATTTTATTTATTTAAGAGAAACCCATAATATAAAAAAATGTATTACTAATGATACATAATTATTATGTTTTAAATGAGACATAATTATACTTATTATTCTAAACGAACTATCTCTCTTTTCCTTTCCCATATAAATTCACCTTTTTCGCTCGCCGTAAAAATTGTAAAATTTTTATATATATATATACAAAAAATCGTAATATAGTATGTATGCGATAAACTTAAAGTATTATTTCTAATGCACACAAATATCCATATATATAACTGAGAAATCAACTTATGTATGTATTTGTTGTTCATTAGGGGTTTTTTTTTGTGTGTACAAAAATTTGTATTGTATTAAGCTTATATATATATAAAAAATTGATAAATTGTAGTTTTCCCCAGACCAGATGTACTAAACGACGGAAACGAATCGACCACTTCGTGAAGCCTTTGTTGTTGGTCAATATTCAACTTATGCATTTTTTTATCATCATTAATTAATTTTTAAACGGAATCGCATTAAAAGCGTCCCAAAAATCCATTCCCAAAATCATGGACCGTTGAATGGATGGGATCAGGAAAAATTTTATGGTTTTTGTCACGGCATTGTAAATAATGTTCAGGAATACGTAACCGATGACACCTTGAGGGTTACCATCGGCCGTATTCACATTGGACGTGATCGGAGTGTACGAAATGTTCAAGTCCCGCAACAAATTTTCCCCATCCTTCCCCAAACAACTAATATTAGCCCCACTGTCAAACAACGCAAAATGGTTTTTATTTGCAATTTGTATCTTCATGAAAGGATGATTTTCTCTATCCGGCCTGAGGTACGTAGCTTGCAACGTTTTTCGGATTTGCTCCCTCTTACTAAAATGTTTTTTGGATCTAATATTATTTTTATTTTTAACTAAACCTAATTCGCATATGTTACTTAATGGAGGTGTTATGTTTTTATAACATATTATCATAAGTTATTCTATAATTTATCTATTTTATTTTTATCTCACCTTTTTAAATTTGTATGATATTTTAAAACTATCTTTTCTAAATAAAACAAATTAGTTTATGTATACAATTATTATAATTTTTATTCAATTTTATTTTAATTACTTATTTATTAAGTAATTTATTTATTTTGTTATTATATTTTTTTACTATTAAAATCTTTCATCAATAGTGTAGACAATTTATTATTTTTCACAATTTATAATTAACTTGTTTTTTTTTTTAATAAATTTATTAACAATTTTTAAAATTTCGTTTTCTTTTTATTATATAAAATTAAATTTTGATTTTTTGATCGAACTTCATTATTTTTCCCGATCGACTGACACAATAATAATTACGATTTAAAAATAAGACTTTTTTTTCTTGATCGACTCACACAATAATAATTATGATTTTTAATAAGACTTTTTCTTCTTGATCGACTGACTCTGTTTTTAATTTTACTTTCGTTTTTATTTTGTTGGAGAGTTTTTTTGGTTTTCCAAAATTTTTCCAATAAAATTTTGGAAAACCAATCAGCTTCTCCAACAAAATAATTTTGATAAATTAATATTTAATTGGTTAATTAATTTTTACGCGTTGTCAGCACAGAGAAATTATAATTTATTGAATTAATTTTTCTCTGTGCACGAGCAACACGTAATTTGAAACTTTTGTTTTTAATTTAAAAATCAAATTGATTTTATTAATTTTAAATATTTTTGATTTCCGTTCTGAATCGAAGCACAGGGTGCCTCAATTCACAACACCTTCCCTCTTAGAAAAAATATAAAGGTAAAACACTTTTTTACTCTTATATTTTAAAAATTTTATTTGTATATTTCTTTTTTATAAATAAGTTATATATTTTTATAAATTTTGATAAATTTTTTTATATATTTGATTATATATTAATAAAATTTCTTTTATACATTTACATAATTTATTTCATACTTAATTTTTTTTATTTTATTTTCTTAAGTTTTTTACAAATTGTTTTTTCTTTATACTTAATATCTTATTAATATTTTTTATATATTTTTATAATTTTATGATTAATAACAAATTCTTTGTTATCTTATGTATCTTTTTTTTTACAATAACATTTAATTTAAGCAAACAATAACATTTAATTTAAGCAAAATTCTATATAAAAAAAAATCCTTTTTTGTTTTACATAAAAAAAATTTATTAATTTTTAATAAAAATTAATTTTTAATAAAGTTTTATATAAAATTATATATTAAAACTTTTATTTTATAATTCCATTTTATTCTTACTAAAATTTATGCTCTTTAAATATAGACAAAAAAAGTGCATATATTAAAAATTTAAGAAAATGAATAGGAATTAAAGGAATAAGGATATGTATATTATCCTATTATTTGTTTTTGAGCGTTCACGCTCCCCTTTCCATTTTTTCAGAAATTTTTTTAAAAAAAAAAAAAAAATTTTTTAAAAAAAATTTAATTACCCTGTAGTTTTTTATTCAATAATGCTTACTAATACATAATTTTAATATAAAAAGTTAAGAATTTAGTTTAATTAATTAATAATGTCTAATAACGGCAGTGTGACAAGTTTAGCCACTACCGTGGTTTACATTAACGAAAAAATTAAGGAAAATGTACCACCTCCGGAGGAATCCCCGCCGATTCCACCTCCGGAGGAATCCCCGCCGGTTAATAGGAGTCTGGACGTAAGCCGTGCTTATCACCCAAAACATCGAAGGCATAGTTTACCGTAAGTAAAAAATAGAATTTCCAAAAAAAATATTTTGTTTTACCTATTTTGTTCAATTTTC
The DNA here is from genome assembly GCA_949752835.1 of Empis stercorea. Taxonomy (NCBI): domain Eukaryota; kingdom Metazoa; phylum Arthropoda; class Insecta; order Diptera; family Empididae; genus Empis; species Empis stercorea. The sequence goes on from OX457085.1 coordinate 64,050,622, forward strand.
AGAAGGTAAAAGAGAAAATATCAGACGATTGGAAAATATGTAAATGGAATATTGTAATTTTAAATTAAGTTAAAATTTAAATATTTAAAAATCGAGAAAAAATAATGTTGATTTAAAATAATTTATTAAAAGAAAAGTTAAAATATTAAGTTTTATTTTAAGTGAAAATTTAAATTGTCTGTTAGTAAATCGGGAAAAAGTTGAGTTTTTTAAAGAAATAAAATAATAAAAAATATATTTATGTGTTGAAAGTTAAATCGAAAAATATTTAAGTAATTAAAAATAACTGATTTAGAATAAGATTAAGTTGTAAATTATCGTGAAATTACAAATAAAAAGTATTGAATTAATTAAACTATTCAAAAGAAAAAATTGTTTTTAGTTAAAAATTAAAGGAAAATTTAATTAAATAGACACATCAAACACATAAAAAGGTGAGAAATAAAATCAGAAAATAAAGTAAATTTATGATAAAAAATTATATTATAATAACAATTATCCAAACTATATTTGGTTTTTTTGGTTTTTTTTTTTTAGATAATAAGATTACAAAAAATTAAAGGTGAAATAAAGGTAAAAAAAAATTTCTGTAAATTCGAAGGTTAATTTAAAAAAAATTTGTAAGTCGGAAAAAAATACAGAGCAATTATTCTGCTTAATATAAGGTTAGCGTAAAAAATTAAATTTTATAATTAAAATTTAAATCAAATTACAAGAAAAGAAAATTATTAAAGTAAATAAAAATTCGAATATATACAATTGTATTAATTTTGTACAACATCACAACACAAAATTTATGTGTTATGCTGTAACATTTTATTTATTTAAGAGAAACCCATAATATAAAAAAATGTATTACTAATGATACATAATTATTATGTTTTAAATGAGACATAATTATACTTATTATTCTAAACGAACTATCTCTCTTTTCCTTCCCATATAAATTCACCTTATTTCGCTCGCCGTAAAAATTGTAAAATTTTTATATATATATATACAAAAAATCGTAATATAGTATGTATGCGATAAACTTAAAGTATTATTTCTAATGCACACAAATATCCATATATATAACTGAGAAATCAACTTATGTATGTATTTGTTGTTCATTAGGGGTTTTTTTTTGTGTGTACAAAAATTTGTATTGTATTAAGCTTATATATATATAAAAAATTGATAAATTGTAGTTTTCCCCAGACCAGATGTACTAAACGACGGAAACGAATCGACCACTTCGTGAAGCCTTTGTTGTTGGTCAATATTCAACTTATGCATTTTTTTATCATCATTAATTAATTTTTAAACGGAATCGCATTAAAAGCGTCCCAAAAATCCATTCCCAAAATCATGGACCGTTGAATGGATGGGATCAGGAAAAATTTTATGGTTTTTGTCACGGCATTGTAAATAATGTTCAGGAATACGTAACCGATGACACCTTGAGGGTTACCATCGGCCGTATTCACATTGGACGTGATCGGAGTGTACGAAATGTTCAAGTTCCGCAACAAATTTTCCCCATCCTTCCCCAAACAACTAATATTACCCCCACTGTCCAACAACGCAAAATGGTTTTTATTTGCAATTTGTATCTTCATGAAAGGATGATTTTCTCTATCCGGCCTGAGGTACGTAGCTTTCAACGTTTTTCGGATTTGCTCCCTCTTACTAAAATGTTTTTTGGATCTAATATTATTTTTATTTTTAACTAAACCTAATTCGCATATGTTACTTAATGGAGGTGTTATGTTTTTATAACATATTATCATAAGTTATTCTATAATTTATCTATTTTATTTTTATCTCACCTTTTTAAATTTGTATTATATTTTAAAACTATCATTTCTAAATAAAACAAATTAGTTTATGTATACAATTATTATAATTTTTATTCAATTTTATTTTAATTACTTATTTATTAAGTAATTTATTTATTTTGTTATTATATTTTTTTACTATTAAAATCTTTCATCAATAGTTTAGACAATTTATTATTTTTCACAATTTATAATTAACTTGTTTTTTTTTTTAATAAATTTATTAACAATTTTTAAAATTTCGTTTTCTTTTTATTATATAAAATTAAATTTTGATTTTTTGATCGAACTTCATTATTTTTCCCGATCGACTGACACAATAATAATTACGATTTAAAAATAAGACTTTTTTTTCTTGATCGACTCACACAATAATAATTATGATTTTTAATAAGACTTTTTCTTCTTGATCGACTGACTCTGTTTTTAATTTTACTTTCGTTTTTATTTTGTTGGAGAGTTTTTTTGGTTTTCCAAAATTTTTCCAATAAAATTTTGGAAAACCAATCAGCTTCTCCAACAAAATAATTTTGATAAATTAATATTTAATTGGTTAATTAATTTTTACACGTTGTCAGCACAGAGAAATTATAATTTATTGAATTAATTTTTCTCTGTGCACGAGCAACACGTAATTTGAAACTTTTGTTTTTAATTTAAAAATCAAATTGATTTTATTAATTTTAAATATTTTTGATTTCCGTTCTGAATCGAAGCACAGGGTGCCTCAATTCACAACACCTTCCCTCTTAGAAAAAATATAAAGGTAAAACACTTTTTTACTCTTATATTTTAAAATTTTTATTTGTATATTTCTTTTTTATAAATAAGTTATATATTTTTATAAATTTTGATAACTTTTTTTATATATTTGATTATATATTAATAAAATTTCTTTTATAAATTTACATAATTTTTTTCATACTTAATTTTTTTTATTTTATTTTTTTAAGTTTTTTACAAATTGTTTTTTCTTTATACTTAATATCTTATTAATATTTTTTATATATTTTTATAATTTTATGATTAACAAAAAATTCTTTGTTATCTTATGTATCTTTTTTTTTTACAATAACATTTAATTTAAGCAAACAATAACATTTAATTTAAGCAAAATTCTATATAAAAAAAAATCCTTTTTTGTTTTACATAAAAAAAATTTATTAATTTTTAATAAAAATTAATTTTTAATAAAGTTTTATATAAAATTATATATTAAAACTTTTTTATTATAATTCCATTTTATTCTTACTAAAATTCATGCTCTTTAAATATAGACAAAAAAAGTGCATATATTAAAAATTTAAGAAAATGAATAGGAATTAAAGGAATAAGGATATGTATATTATCCTATTATTTGTTTTTGAGCGTTCACGCTCCCCTTTCCATTTTTTCAGAAATTTTTTTTTAAAAAAAAAAAAAATTTTTTAAAAAAAATTTAATTACCCTGTAGTTTTTTATTCAATAATGCTTACTAATACATAATTTTAATATAAAAAGTTAAGAATTTAGTTTAATTAATTAATAATGTCTAATAACGGCAGTGTGACAAGTTTAGCCACTACCGTGGTTTACATTAACGAAAAAATTAAGGAAAATGTACCACCTCCGGAGGAATCCCCGCCGATTCCACCTCCGGAGGAATCCCCGCCGGTTAATAGGAGTCTGGACGTAAGCCGTGCTTATCGCCCAAAACATCGAAGGCATAGTTTACCGTAAGTAAAAAATAGAATTTCCAAAAAAAATATTTTGTTTTACCTATTTTGTTCAATTTTCAGAAGGTAAAAGAGAAAATATCAGACGATTGGAAAATATGTAAATGGAATATTGTAATTTTAAATTAAGTTAAAATTTAAATATTTAAAAATCGAGAAAAAATAATGTTCATTTAAAATAATTTATTAAAAGAAAAGTTAAAATATTAAGTTTTATTTTAAGTGAAAATTTAAATTGTCTGTTAGTAAATCGGGAAAAAGTTGAGTTTTTTAAAGAAATAAAATAATAAAAAATATATTTATATGTTGAAAGTTAAATCGAAAAATATTTAAGTAATTAAAAATAACTGATTTAGAATAAGATTAAGTTGTAAATTATCGTGAAATTACAAATAAAAAGTATTGAATTAATTAAACTATTCAAAAGAAAAAATTGTTTTTAGTTAAAAATTAAAGGAAAATTTAATTAAATAGACACATCAAACACATAAAAAGGTGAGAAATAAAATCAGAAAATAAAGTAAATTTATGATAAAAAATTATATTATAATAACAATTATCCAAACTATATTTGGTTTTTTTTTTTTTAGATAATAAGATTACAAAAAATTAAAGGTGAAATAAAGGTAAAAAAAATTTCTGTAAATTCGAAGGTTAGTTTAAAAAAAAATTTTAAGTCGGAAAAAAATACAGAGCAATTATTCTGCTTAATATAAGGTTAGCGTAAAAAATTAAATTTTATAATTAAAATTTAAATCAAATTACAAGAAAAGAAAATTATTAAAGTAAATAAAAATTCGAATATATACAATTGTATTAATTTTGTACAACATCACAACACAAAATTTATGTGTTATGCTGTAACATTTTATTTATTTAAGAGAAACCCATATTATAAAAAAATGTATTACTAATGATACATAATTATTATGTTTTAAATGAGACATAATTATACTTATTATTCTAAACGAACTATCTCTCTTTTCCTTTCCCATATAAATTCACCTTATTTCGCTCGCCGTAAATATTGTAAAATTTTTATATATATATATACAAAAAATCGTAATATAGTATGTATGCGATAAACTTAAAGTATTATTTCTAATGCACACCAATATCCATATATATAACTGAAAAATCAACTTATGTATGTATTTGTTGTTCATTAGGGGTTTTTTTTTGTGTGTACAAAAATTTGTATTGTATTAAGCTTATATATATATAAAAAATTGATAAATTGTAGTTTTCCCCAGACCAGATGTACTAAACGACGGAAACGAATCGACCACTTCGTGAAGCCTTTGTTGTTGGTCAATATTCAACTTATGCATTTTGTTATCATCATTAATTAATTTTTAAACGGAATCGCATTAAAAGCGTCCCAAAAATCCATTCCCAAAATCATGGACCGTTGAATGGATGGGATCAGGAAAAATTTTATGGATTTTGTCACGGCATTGTAAATAATGTTCAGGAATACGTAACCGATGACACCTTGAGGGTTACCATCGGCCGTATTCACATTGGACGTGATCGGAGTGTACGAAATGTTCAAGTCCCGCAACAAATTTTCCCCATCCTTCCCCAAACAACTAATATTAGCCCCACTGTCCAACAACGCAAAATGGTTTTTATTTGCAATTTGTATCTTCATGAAAGGATGATTTTCTCTATCCGGCCTGAGGTACGTAGCTTTCAACGTTTTTCGGATTTGCTCCCTCTTACTAAAATGTTTTTTGGATCTAATATTATTTTTATTTTTAACTAAACCTAATTCGCATATGTTACTTAATGGAGGTGTTATGTTTTTATAACATATTATCATAAGTTATTCTATAATTTATCTATTTTATTTTTATCTCACCTTTTTAAATTTGTATGATATTTTAAAACTATCTTTTCTAAATAAAACAAATTAGTTTATGTATACAATTATTATAATTTTTATTCAATTTTATTTTAATTACTTATTTATTAAGTAATTTATTTATTTTGTTATTATATTTTTTTACTATTAAAATCTTTCATCAATAGTTTAGACAATTTATTATTTTTCACAATTTATAATTAACTTGTTTTTTTTTTTAATAAATTTATTAACAATTTTTAAAATTTCGTTTTCTTTTTATTATATAAAATTAAATTTTGATTTTTTGATCGAACTTCATTATTTTTCCCGATCGACTGACACAATAATAATTACGATTTAAAAATAAGACTTTTTTTTCTTGATCGACTCACACAATAATAATTATGATTTTTAATAAGACTTTTTCTTCTTGATCGACTGACTCTGTTTTTAATTTTACTTTCGTTTTAATTTTGTTGGAGAGTTTTTTTGGTTTTCCAAAATTTTTCCAATAAAATTGTGGAAAACCAATCAGCTTCTCCAACAAAATAATTTTGATAAATTAATATTTAATTGGTTAATTAATTTTTACGCGTTGTCAGCACAGAGAAATTATAATTTATTGAATTAATTTTTCTCTGTGCACGAGCAACACGTAATTTGAAACTTTTGTTTTTAATTTAAAAATCAAATTGATTTTATTAATTTTAAATATTTTTGATTTCCGTTCTGAATCGAAGCACAGGGTGCCTCAATTCACAACACCTTCCCTCTTAGAAAAAATATAAAGGTAAAACACTTTTTTACTCTTATATTTTAAAAATTTTATTTGTATATTTCTTTTTTATAAATAAGTTATATATTTTTATAAATTTTGATAAATTTTTTTATATATTTGATTATATATTAATAAAATTTCTTTTCTAAATTTACATAATTTATTTCATACTTAATTTTTTTTATTTTATTTTCTTAAGTTTTTTACAAATTGTTTTTTCTTTATACTTAATATCTTATTAATATTTTTTATATATTTTTATAATTTTATGATTAATAACAAATTCTTTGTTATCTTATGTATCTTTTTTTTTACAATAACATTTAATTTAAGCAAACAATAACATTTAATTTAAGCAAAATTCTATATAAAAAAATCCTTTTTTGTTTTACATAAAAAAAATTTATTAATTTTTAATAAAAATTAATTTTTAATAAAGTTTTATATAAAATTATATATTAAAACTTTTTTATTATAATTCCATTTTATTCTTACTAAAATTTATGCTCTTTAAATATAGACAAAAAAAATGCATATATTAAAAATTTAAGAAAATGAATAGGAATTAAAGGAATAAGGATATGTATATTATCCTATTATTTGTTTTTGAGCGTTCACGCTCCCCTTTCCATTTTTTGAGAAATTTTTTTTAAAAAAAAAAAAAAAATTTTTTAAAAAAAATTTAATTACCCTGTAGTTTTTTATTCAATAATGCTTACTAATACATAATTTTAATATAAAAAGTTAAGAATTTAGTTTAATTAATTAATAATGTCTAATAACGGCAGTGTGACAAGTTTAGCCACTACCGTGGTTTACATTAACGAAAAAATTAAGGAAAATGTACCACCTCCGGAGATCCCCGCCGATTCCACCTCCGGAGGAATCCCCGCCGGTTAATAGGAGTCTGGACGTAAGCCGTGCTTATCACCCAAAACATCGAAGGCATAGTTTACCGTAAGTAAAAAATAGAATTTCCAAAAAAAATATTTTGTTTTACCTATTTTGTTCAATTTTCAGAAGGTAAAAGAGAAAATATCAGACGATTGGAAAATATGTAAATGGAATATTGTAATTTTAAATTAAGTTAAAATTTAAATATTTAAAAATCGAGAAAAAATAATGTTGATTTAAAATAATTTATTAAAAGAAAAGTTAAAATATTAAGTTTTATTTTAAGTGAAAATTTAAATTGTCTGTTAGTAAATCGGGAAAAAGTTGAGTTTTTTAAAGAAATAAAATAATAAAAAATATATTTATATGTTGAAAGTTAAATCGAAAAATATTTAAGTAATTAAAATAAACTGATTTAGAATAAGATTAAGTTGTAAATTATCGTGAAATTACAAATAAAAAGTATTGAATTAATTAAACTATTCAAAAGAAAAAATTGTTTTTAGTTAAAAATTAAAGCAAAATTTAATTAAATAGACACATCAAACACATAAAAAGGTGAGAAATAAAATCAGAAAATAAAGTAAATTTATGATAAAAAATTATATTATAATAACAATTATCCAAACTATATTTGGTTTTATTGGTTTGTTTTTTTTTTAGATAATAAGATTACAAAAAATTAAAGGTGAAATAAAGGTAAAAAAAAATTTCTGTAAATTCGAAGGTTAATTTAAAAAAAATTTGTAAGTCGGAAAAAAATACAGAGCAATTATTCTGCTTAATATAAGGTTAGCGTAAAAAATTAAATTTTATAATTAAAATTTAAATCAAATTACAAGAAAAGAAAATTATTAAAGTAAATAAAAATTCGAATATATACAATTGTATTAATTTTGTACAACATCACAACACAAAATTTATGTGTTATGCTGTAACATTTTATTTATTTAAGAGAAACCCATAATATAAAAAAATGTATTACTAATGATACATAATTATTATGTTTTAAATGAGACATAATTATACTTATTATTCTAAACGAACTATCTCTCTTTTCCTTTCCCATATAAATTCACCTTATTTCGCTCGCCGTAAAAATTGTAAAATTTATTTATATATATATATACAAAAAATCGTAATATAGTATGTATGCGATAAACTTAAAGTATTATTTCTAATGCACACCAATATCCATATATATAACTGAGAAATCAACTTATGTATGTATTTGTTGTTCATTAGGGGTTTTTTTTGTGTGTACAAAAATTTGTATTGTATTAAGCTTATATATATATAAAAAATTGATAAATTGTAGTTTTCCCCAGACCAGATGTACTAAACGACGGAAACGAATCGACCACTTCGTGAAGCCTTTGTTGTTGGTCAATATTCAACTTATGCATTTTGTTATCATCATTAATTAATTTTTAAACGGAATCGCATTAAAAGCGTCCCAAAAATCCATTCCCAAAATCATGGACCGTTGAATGGATGGGATCAGGAAAAATTTTATGGATTTTGTCACGGCATTGTAAATAATGTTCAGGAATACGTAACCGATGACACCTTGAGGGTTACCATCGGCCGTATTCACATTGGACGTGATCGGAGTGTACGAAATGTTCAAGTCCCGCAACAAATTTTCCCCATCCTTCCCCAAACAACTAATATTAGCCCCACTGTCCAACAACGCAAAATGGTTTTTATTTGCAATTTGTATCTTCATGAAAGGATGATTTTCTCTATCCGGCCTGAGGTACGTAGCTTTCAACGTTTTTCGGATTTGCTCCCTCTTACTAAAATGTTTTTTGGATCTAATATTATTTTTATTTTTAACTAAACCTAATTCGCATATGTTACTTAATGGAGGTGTTATGTTTTTATAACATATTATCATAAGTTATTCTATAATTTATCTATTTTATTTTTATATCACCTTTTTAAATTTGTATGATATTTTAAAACTATCTTTTCTAAATAAAACAAATTAGTTTATGTATACAATTATTATAATTTTTATTCAATTTTATTTTAATTACTTATTTATTAAGTAATTTATTTATTTTGTTATTATATTTTTTTACTATTAAAATCTTTCATCAATAGTTTAGACAATTTATTATTTTTCACAATTTATAATTAACTTGTTTTTTTTTTAAATAAATTTATTAACAATTTTTAAAATTTCGTTTTCTTTTTATTATATAAAATTAAATTTTGATTTTTTGATCGAACTTCATTATTTTTCCCGATCGACTGACACAATAATAATTACGATTTAAAAATAAGACTTTTTTTCTTGATCGACTCACACAATAATAATTATGATTTTTAATAAGACTTTTTCTTCTTGATCGACTGACTCTGTTTTTAATTTTACTTTCGTTTTAATTTTGTTGGAGAGTTTTTTTGGTTTTCCAAAATTTTTCCAAAATTTTTCCAATAAAATTTTGGAAAACCAATCAGCTTCTCCAACAAAATAATTTTGATAAATTAATATTTAATTGGTTAATTAATTTTTACGCGTTGTCAGCACAGAGAAATTATAATTTATTGAATTAATTTTTCTCTGTGCACGAGCAACACGTAATTTGAAACTTTTGTTTTTAATTTAAAAATCAAATTGATTTTATTAATTTTAAATATTTTTGATTTCCGTTCTGAATCGAAGCACAGGGTGCCTCAATTCACAACACCTTCCCTCTTAGAAAAAATATAAAGGTAAAACACTTTTTTACTCTTATATTTTAAAAATTTTATTTGTATATTTCTTTTTTATAAATAAGTTATATATTTTTATAAATTTTGATAAATTTTTTTATATATTTGATTATATATTAATAAAATTTCTTTTCTAAATTTACATAATTTATTTCATACTTAATTTTTTTTATTTTATTTTCTTAAGTTTTTTACAAATTGTTTTTTCTTTATACTTAATATCTTATTAATATTTTTTATATATTTTTATAATTTTATGATTAATAACAAATTCTTTGTTATCTTATGTATCTTTTTTTTTACAATAACATTTAATTTAAGCAAACAATAACATTTAATTTAAGCAAAATTCTATATAAAAAAATCCTTTTTTGTTTTACATAAAAAAAATTTATTAATTTTTAATAAAAATTAATTTTTAATAAAGTTTTATATAAAATTATATATTAAAACTTTTTTATTATAATTCCATTTTATTCTTACTAAAATTTATGCTCTTTAAATATAGACAAAAAAAATGCATATATTAAAAATTTAAGAAAATGAATAGGAATTAAAGGAATAAGGATATGTATATTATCCTATTATTTGTTTTTGAGCGTTCACGCTCCCCTTTCCATTTTTTGAGAAATTTTTTTTTTAAAAAAAAAAAAAATTTTTTAAAAAAAATTTAATTACCCTGTAGTTTTTTATTCAATAATGCTTACTAATACATAATTTTAATATAAAAAGTTAAGAATTTAGTTTAATTAATTAATAATGTCTAATAACGGTAGTGTGACAAGTTTAGCCACTACCGTGGTTTACATTAACGAAAAAATTAAGGAAAATGTACCACCTCCGGAGGAATCCCCGCCGATTCCACCTCCGGAGGAATCCCCGCCGGTTAATAGGAGTCTGGACGTAAGCCGTGCTTATCACCCAAAACATCGAAGGCATAGTTTACCGTAAGTAAAAAATAGAATTTCCAAAAAAAATATTTTGTTTTACCTATTTTGTTCAATTTTCAGAAGGTAAAAGAGAAAATATCAGACGATTGGAAAATATGTAAATGGAATATTGTAATTTTAAATTAAGTTAAAATTTAAATATTTAAAAATCGAGAAAAAATAATGTTGATTTAAAATAATTTATTAAAAGAAAAGTTAAAATATTAAGTTTTATTTTAAGTGAAAATTTAAATTGTCTGTTAGTAAATCGGGAAAAAGTTGAGTTTTTTAAAGAAATAAAATAATAAAAAATATATTTATATGTTGAAAGTTAAATCGAAAAATATTTAAGTAATTAAAATAAACTGATTTAGAATAAGATTAAGTTGTAAATTATCGTGAAATTACAAATAAAAAGTATTGAATTAATTAAACTATTCAAAAGAAAAAATTGTTTTTAGTTAAAAATTAAAGGAAAATTTAATTAAAAAGACACATCAAACACATAAAAAAGTGAGAAATAAAATCAGAAAATAAAGTAAATTTATGATAAAAAATTATATTATAATAACAATTATCCAAACTATATTTGGTTTTATTGGTTTGTTTTTTTTTTAGATAATAAGATTACAAAAAATTAAAGGTGAAATAAAGGTAAAAAAAAATTTCTGTAAATTCGAAGGTTAATTTAAAAAAAATTTGTAAGTCGGAAAAAAATACAGAGCAATTATTCTGCTTAATATAAGGTTAGCGTAAAAAATTAAATTTTATAATTAAAATTTAAATCAAATTACAAGAAAAGAAAATTATTAAAGTAAATAAAAATTCGAATATATACAATTGTATTAATTTTGTACAACATCACAACACAAAATTTATGTGTTATGCTGTAACATTTTATTTATTTAAGAGAAACCCATAATATAAAAAAATGTATTACTAATGATACATAATTATTATGTTTTAAATGAGACATAATTATACTTATTATTCTAAACGAACTATCTCTCTTTTCCTTTCCCATATAAATTCACCTTATTTCGCTCGCCGTAAAAATTGTAAAATTTATATATATATATATATACAAAAAATCGTAATATAGTATGTATGCGATAAACTTAAAGTATTATTTCTAATGCACACCAATATCCATATATATAACTGAGAAATCAACTTATGTATGTATTTGTTGTTCATTAGGGGTTTTTTTTGTGTGTACAAAAATTTGTATTGTATTAAGCTTATATATATATAAAAAATTGATAAATTGTAGTTTTCCCCAGACCAGATGTACTAAACGACGGAAACGAATCGACCACTTCGTGAAGCCTTTGTTGTTGGTCAATATTCAACTTATGCATTTTGTTATCATCATTAATTAATTTTTAAACGGAATCGCATTAAAAGCGTCCCAAAAATCCATTCCCAAAATCATGGACCGTTGAATGGATGGGATCAGGAAAAATTTTATGGATTTTGTCACGGCATTGTAAATAATGTTCAGGAATACGTAACCGATGACACCTTGAGGGTTACCATCGGCCGTATTCACATTGGACGTGATCGGAGTGTACGAAATGTTCAAGTCCCGCAACAAATTTTCCCCATCCTTCCCCAAACAACTAATATTAGCCCCACTGTCCAACAACGCAAAATGGTTTTTATTTGCAATTTGTATCTTCATGAAAGGATGATTTTCTCTATCCGGCCTGAGGTACGTAGCTTTCAACGTTTTTCGGATTTGCTCCCTCTTACTAAAATGTTTTTTGGATCTAATATTATTTTTATTTTTAACTAAACCTAATTCGCATATGTTACTTAATGGAGGTGTTATGTTTTTATAACATATTATCATAAGTTATTCTATAATTTATCTATTTTATTTTTATATCACCTTTTTAAATTTGTATGATATTTTAAAACTATCTTTTCTAAATAAAACAAATTAGTTTATGTATACAATTATTATAATTTTTATTCAATTTTATTTTAATTACTTATTTATTAAGTAATTTATTTATTTTGTTATTATATTTTTTTACTATTAAAATCTTTCATCAATAGTTTAGACAATTTATTATTTTTCACAATTTATAATTAACTTGTTTTTTTTTTAAATAAATTTATTAACAATTTTTAAAATTTCGTTTTCTTTTTATTATATAAAATTAAATTTTGATTTTTTGATCGAACTTCATTATTTTTCCCGATCGACTGACACAATAATAATTACGATTTAAAAATAAGACTTTTTTTCTTGATCGACTCACACAATAATAATTATGATTTTTAATAAGACTTTTTCTTCTTGATCGACTGACTCTGTTTTTAATTTTACTTTCGTTTTAATTTTGTTGGAGAGTTTTTTTGGTTTTCCAAAATTTTTCCAAAATTTTTCCAATAAAATTTTGGAAAACCAATCAGCTTCTCCAACAAAATAATTTTGATAAATTAATATTTAATTGGTTAATTAATTTTTACGCGTTGTCAGCACAGAGAAATTATAATTTATTGAATTAATTTTTCTCTGTGCACGAGCAACACGTAATTTGAAACTTTTGTTTTTAATTTAAAAATCAAATTGATTTTATTAATTTTAAATATTTTTGATTTCCGTTCTGAATCGAAGCACAGGGTGCCTCAATTCACAACACCTTCCCTCTTAGAAAAAATATAAAGGTAAAACACTTTTTTACTCTTATATTTTAAAAATTTTATTTGTATATTTCTTTTTTATAAATAAGTTATATATTTTTATAAATTTTGATAAATTTTTTTATATATTTGATTATATATTAATAAAATTTCTTTTCTAAATTTACATAATTTATTTCATACTTAATTTTTTTTATTTTATTTTCTTAAGTTTTTTACAAATTGTTTTTTCTTTATACTTAATATCTTATTAATATTTTTTATATATTTTTATAATTTTATGATTAATAACAAATTCTTTGTTATCTTATGTATCTTTTTTTTTACAATAACATTTAATTTAAGCAAACAATAACATTTAATTTAAGCAAAATTCTATATAAAAAAAATCCTTTTTTGTTTTACATAAAAAAAATTTATTAATTTTTAATAAAAATTAATTTTTAATAAAGTTTTATATAAAATTATATATTAAAACTTTTTTATTATAATTCCATTTTATTCTTACTAAAATTTATGCTCTTTAAATATAGACAAAAAAATGCATATATTAAAAATTTAAGAAAATGAATAGGAATTAAAGGAATAAGGATATGTATATTATCCTATTATTTGTTTTTGAGCGTTCACGCTCCCCTTTCCATTTTTTGAGAAATTTTTTTTTTAAAAAAAAAAAAATTTTTTTAAAAAAAATTTAATTACCCTGTAGTTTTTTATTCAATAATGCTTACTAATACATAATTTTAATATAAAAAGTTAAGAATTTAGTTTAATTAATTAATAATGTCTAATAACGGTAGTGTGACAAGTTTAGCCACTACCGTGGTTTACATTAACGAAAAAATTAAGGAAAATGTACCACCTCCGGAGGAATCCCCGCCGATTCCACCTCCGGAGGAATCCCCGCCGGTTAATAGGAGTCTGGACGTAAGCCGTGCTTATCACCCAAAACATCGAAGGCATAGTTTACCGTAAGTAAAAAATAGAATTTCCAAAAAAAATATTTTGTTTTACCTATTTTGTTCAATTTTCAGAAGGTAAAAGAGAAAATATCAGACGATTGGAAAATATGTAAATGGAATATTGTAATTTTAAATTAAGTTAAAATTTAAATATTTAAAAATCGAGAAAAAATAATGTTGATTTAAAATAATTTATTAAAAGAAAAGTTAAAATATTAAGTTTTATTTTAAGTGAAAATTTAAATTGTATGTTAGTAAATCGGGAAAAAGTTGAGTTTTTTAAAGAAATAAAATAATAAAAAATATATTTATATGTTGAAAGTTAAATCGAAAAATATTTAAGTAATTAAAATAAACTGATTTAGAATAAGATTAAGTTGTAAATTATCGTGAAATTACAAATAAAAAGTATTGAATTAATTAAACTATTCAAAAGAAAAAATTGTTTTTAGTTAAAAATTAAAGGAAAATTTAATTAAAAAGACACATCAAACACATAAAAAAGTGAGAAATAAAATCAGAAAATAAAGTAAATTTATGATAAAAAATTATATTATAATAACAATTATCCAAACTATATTTGGTTTTATTGGTTTGTTTTTTTTTTAGATAATAAGATTACAAAAAATTAAAGGTGAAATAAAGGTAAAAAAAAATTTCTGTAAATTCGAAGGTTAATTTAAAAAAAATTTGTAAGTCGGAAAAAAATACAGAGCAATTATTCTGCTTAATATAAGGTTAGCGTAAAAAATTAAATTTTATAATTAAAATTTAAATCAAATTACAAGAAAAGAAAATTATTAAAGTAAATAAAAATTCGAATATATACAATTGTATTAATTTTGTACAACATCACAACACAAAATTTATGTGTTATGCTGTAACATTTTATTTATTTAAGAGAAACCCATAATATAAAAAAATGTATTACTAATGATACATAATTATTATGTTTTAAATGAGACATAATTATACTTATTATTCTAAACGAACTATCTCTCTTTTCCTTTCCCATATAAATTCACCTTATTTCGCTCGCCGTAAAAATTGTAAAATTTTTATATATATATATATACAAAAAATCGTAATATAGTATGTATGCGATAAACTTAAAGTATTATTTCTAATGCACACCAATATCCATATATATAACTGAGAAATCAACTTATGTATGTATTTGTTGTTCATTAGGGGTTTTTTTTGTGTGTACAAAAATTTGTATTGTATTAAGCTTATATATATATAAAAAATTGATAAATTGTAGTTTTCCCCAGACCAGATGTACTAAACGACGGAAACGAATCGACCACTTCGTGAAGCCTTTGTTGTTGGTCAATATTCAACTTATGCATTTTGTTATCATCATTAATTAATTTTTAAACGGAATCGCATTAAAAGCGTCCCAAAAATCCATTCCCAAAATCATGGACCATTGAATGGATGGGATCAGGAAAAATTTTATGGATTTTGTCACGGCATTGTAAATAATGTTCAGGAATACGTAACCGATGACACCTTGAGGGTTACCATCGGCCGTATTCACATTGGACGTGATCGGAGTGTACGAAATGTTCAAGTCCCGCAACAAATTTTCCCCATCCTTCCCCAAACAACTAATATTAGCCCCACTGTCCAACAACGCAAAATGGTTTTTATTTGCAATTTGTATCTTCATGAAAGGATGATTTTCTCTATCCGGCCTGAGGTACGTAGCTTTCAACGTTTTTCGGATTTGCTCCCTCTTACTAAAATGTTTTTTGGATCTAATATTATTTTTATTTTTAACTAAACCTAATTCGCATATGTTACTTAATGGAGGTGTTATGTTTTTATAACATATTATCATAAGTTATTCTATAATTTATCTATTTTATTTTTATATCACCTTTTTAAATTTGTATGATATTTTAAAACTATCTTTTCTAAATAAAACAAATTAGTTTATGTATACAATTATTATAATTTTTATTCAATTTTATTTTAATTACTTATTTATTAAGTAATTTATTTATTTTGTTATTATATTTTTTTACTATTAAAATCTTTCATCAATAGTTTAGACAATTTATTATTTTTCACAATTTATAATTAACTTGTTTTTTTTTTTAATAAATTTATTAACAATTTTTAAAATTTCGTTTTCTTTTTATTATATAAAATTAAATTTTGATTTTTTGATCGAACTTCATTATTTTTCCCGATCGACTGACACAATAATAATTACGATTTAAAAATAAGACTTTTTTTTCTTGATCGACTCACACAATAATAATTATGATTTTTAATAAGACTTTTTCTTCTTGATCGACTGACTCTGTTTTTAATTTTACTTTCGTTTTTATTTTGTTGGAGAGTTTTTTTGGTTTTCCAAAATTTTTCCAATAAAATTTTGGAAAACCAATCAGCTTCTCCAACAAAATAATTTTGATAAATTAATATTTAATTGGTTAATTAATTTTTACACGTTGTCAGCACAGAGAAATTATAATTTATTGAATTAATTTTTCTCTGTGCACGAGCAACACGTAATTTGAAACTTTTGTTTTTAATTTAAAAATCAAATTGATTTTATTAATTTTAAATATTTTTGATTTCCGTTCTGAATCGAAGCACAGGGTGCCTCAATTCACAACACCTTCCCTCTTAGAAAAAATATAAAGGTAAAACACTTTTTTACTCTTATATTTTAAAATTTTTATTTGTATATTTCTTTTTTATAAATAAGTTATATATTTTTATAAATTTTGATAACTTTTTTTATATATTTGATTATATATTAATAAAATTTCTTTTATAAATTTACATAATTTATTTCATACTTAATTTTTTTTATTTTATTTTCTTAAGTTTTTTACAAATTGTTTTTTCTTTATACTTAATATCTTATTAATATTTTTTATATATTTTTATAATTTTATGATTAACAAAAAATTCTTTGTTATCTTATGTATCTTTTTTTTTACAATAACATTTAATTTAAGCAAACAATAACATTTAATTTAAGCAAAATTCTATATAAAAAAAAATCCTTTTTTGTTTTACATAAAAAAAATTTATTAATTTTTAATAAAAATTAATTTTTAATAAAGTTTTATATAAAATTATATATTAAAACTTTTTTATTATAATTCCATTTTATTCTTACTAAAATTCATGCTCTTTAAATATAGACAAAAAAAGTGCATATATTAAAAATTTAAGAAAATGAATAGGAATTAAAGGAATAAGGATATGTATATTATCCTATTATTTGTTTTTGAGCGTTCACGCTCCCCTTTCCATTTTTTCAGAAATTTTTTTAAAAAAAAAAAAAAATTTTTTTAAAAAAAATTTAATTACCCTGTAGTTTTTTATTCAATAATGCTTACTAATACATAATTTTAATATAAAAAGTTAAGAATTTAGTTTAATTAATTAATAATGTCTAATAACGGCAGTGTGACAAGTTTAGCCACTACCGTGGTTTACATTAACGAAAAAATTAAGGAAAATGTACCACCTCCGGAGGAATCCCCGCCGATTCCACCTCCGGAGGAATCCCCGCCGGTTAATAGGAGTCTGGACGTAAGCCGTGCTTATCGCCCAAAACATCGAAGGCATAGTTTACCGTAAGTAAAAAATAGAATTTCCAAAAAAAATATTTTGTTTGACCTATTTTGTTCAATTTTCAGAAGGTAAAAGAGAAAATATCAGACGATTGGAAAATATGTAAATGGAATATTGTAATTTTAAATTAAGTTAAAATTTAAATATTTAAAAATCGAGAAAAAATAATGTTGATTTAAAATAATTTATTAAAAGAAAAGTTAAAATATTAAGTTTTATTTTAAGTGAAAATTTAAATTGTCTGTTAGTAAATCGGGAAAAAGTTGAGTTTTTTAAAGAAATAAAATAATAAAAAATATATTTATATGTTGAAAGTTAAATCGAAAAATATTTAAGTAATTAAAAATAACTGATTTAGAATAAGATTAAGTTGTAAATTATCGTGAAATTACAAATAAAAAGTATTGAATTAATTAAACTATTCAAAAGAAAAAATTGTTTTTAGTTAAAAATTAAAGGAAAATTTAATTAAATAGACACATCAAACACATAAAAAGGTGAGAAATAAAATCAGAAAATAAAGTAAATTTATGATAAAAAATTATATTATAATAACAATTATCCAAACTATATTTGGTTTTTTTTTTTTTAGATAATAAGATTACAAAAAATTAAAGGTGAAATAAAGGTAAAAAAAATTTCTGTAAATTCGAAGGTTAGTTTAAAAAAAAATTTTAAGTCGGAAAAAAATACAGAGCAATTATTCTGCTTAATATAAGGTTAGCGTAAAAAATTAAATTTTATAATTAAAATTTAAATCAAATTACAAGAAAAGAAAATTATTAAAGTAAATAAAAATTCGAATATATACAATTGTATTAATTTTGTACAACATCACAACACAAAATTTATGTGTTATGCTGTAACATTTTATTTATTTAAGAGAAACCCATAATATAAAAAAATGTATTACTAATGATACATAATTATTATGTTTTAAATGAGACATAATTATACTTATTATTCTAAACGAACTATCTCTCTTTTCCTTTCCCATATAAATTCACCTTATTTCGCTCGCCGTAAAAATTGTAAAATTTTTATATATATATATACAAAAAATCGTAATATAGTATGTATGCGATAAACTTAAAGTATTATTTCTAATGCACACAAATATCCATATATATAACTGAGAAATCAACTTATGTATGTATTTGTTGTTCATTAGGGGTTTTTTTTTGTGTGTACAAAAATTTGTATTGTATTAAGCTTATATATATATAAAAAATTGATAAATTTGTGCTATCCAGTGCACTTTTTAGATGCATAATTAATTTTATAATGCATAAGAATAATTGATTTAGTATTAATATATACTTTGTGAGTTATAGTTAGTTAAAAAAGAAATAAAAAATATATATAATTCTTTTTGTTCCAGTAAGTATAATATATATTTTTTATTATAAATTTATGATTTAATTTTGATTAATTTTCTTCTTTCCCTCCTTTTTTTTAGAATTAAGAATTGTTTAGTTCTCATTCACAGATTCAAAATAATTGGTACGTATAAAACTGTTATACTAAAACTTTGTAAAAAAAATTCTTTATTTTATAGAAAATGTAGCCGAAAATAATACCACTACATAAATTATCACGATAGGTGATAACATTAACCAGGAAACCGAAGAAACTAAAACTGGATCTATTGAAGGATCGTTTGGGGAGGTTGTGGCCAACCGGGACGGCCAGGCTACTCAGCCTAGTGCAGTGGACCGTTCCCGGTTGTGTGCCCTCTGTGGGTATCAGTCGAGTCATAAGGGGCATTTTACCCGGCACCTTATGACTCACAACCTTCAGAAGGCATGGCAGTGCGTGGTGTATGAGCGGCCTTTTGGCCGAAAAGAGCACCTTACATACCACTACTCCCACCTACTTCCGGGGGTGCCACTGCCCCGCAACCTTTCCAAGCGAAGAAAATACCACAAATATTATAATGAAATACAATAAAGGTTAGTTTTTCTGTTAAATTATTTCAAATAAATAAATAATAAAAAAATTCTTTTTTAGGAAAATTGAATAAACATATATTTAAAAAAAATTATATATATAAAAAAACATATATTATAATAAGAAAATTAAAAATCAGAATTTTCTTTTAAAATTAAAACTAAAAATTGAATATATTATTAAAAATATTAATCTAAAAAAATTTGTCTCTAAAAATTACAAAATTTACAGTATATATTTTTTTTAATTTTGTTTATAACGTAATGTAAAATAAAGAAAATTTATTGCAAATTATTACATATAACTCATGTTAAATTAATATTAATAAAAAATGAGTCATCATTTATTTTATTGGAAAATTAGAATACGTTGAATAATTGTGAAATTGAAAATAATAATATAATATTATATACTGAAATTTAATTAAAATTGTTAAAATTATAAATATAAAAAGACAACTAATAATTGTAATGGTGTTTAAGTTATATTAAATTAATATAGTTTAAAATAAAATAAATTGTTAACGAGGAAAAAAAAAAAAATGTTATAAAAAAAATGTATTTGGAAAAAAAAATATTAAAATATGAATTAAAAATTAAAAAAATTTTTAAAAAAAAATTATTTTGTTATTCCCTGTTTTCTTTTCTCTTCATTATTCTCTGTTTCGCTCAGCTTATTTGATTATGAAACTTACAGGAGGCATCTTGTTATTCATGTGAGAATTTTTAGGGTTTTTTTTATATATACTTATTACTATATAGGGGTCTTATTTATTAGTCAATTATTTGGATGACAATTTTCCAGTGTCTTTTGAATATTTTTTTTTTTATTTTTTAAATATAGGGGTCTTATTTATTTTATAAGTTTTGAATATGTAAGAACTTTTGAATATGTAAGAACGAAGTAGATTCAACTTAAGAGTTGTGAAGTACCGGTAATTCTGGTGTAGGAAAAGATAACTGTGAAAAATTTAAAGTTTTCGAACTATTACCGATTGCGTTTACAGTACCTGGTCCCACGAGTTTCTTTTCAGATATAGAAGATAATGGGGTTTCTATATTAGATTGATCCGTTTTTTGAACTTTATTATCGGTTTTCTTACAACGATTAATTATAATTTTGTAACTACCATATATTATTATTAAGATAACTATACTACCTAATCCTCCTATTTGCCAACGACTTGTTAAGTGTTGGTAATTTGTCATGTCTTCCTTTTTTTGTTCCTCTTCCCATTCTAGTTCTAATTCATTCAATGTTTTTCCTTTTTTGTCAAATTCCCTTGTAAGTTCCCCTGCGTCTGTTAATGTAATTTCCGTAGATTTTAATAATTTTGTATTATTTTTCAGAATTTTTAGATTTATTTCATTTTTAATTGGAATGGATGTAGAAATCCAACTTGTTATCCCCGTTTCATTAGTATTGGTTCTAAAAGTATGTTTTTTTAGATTAATATGGTAAATCTAAATTGCCCACAATGAAAACGCAATTATCTAATAACTTTAAAATTCCTATGCCATATATGATAGTTTTGGTAGTTATTGCATTACAATAACTAGTGAATTGTTGCTCATTTTTGAACAAATATAAACATGAGATAATCATGAGTTTTCTTCGTTTAGTGGTATAAGATGGTTAGTTATTACTGTTGTAATTTTATATTGACAAATTTTAAAAACGGTAATGTTATTATTTTCCTGCTGATTAAAAAGTTCTATTACGCAATTATCCTTTGGAGCTTGCAACAATTTAGGTTGTAATTGCTTACATATAGTGAAACCTAGATCACCGTTTTTACCAATATACAATTTTGTTTAAATTCACTTAATGAAAAGTGTAAAAACTGTCCCCAATGATTACTACCACTAAAATCCCATTCCAAAACTAAAATAGCATAATTATGGTCTGATATTTCTACTGGTACCGGATATATTTTATGCAAGTTATACAACTCCTTTTTCAACCAGGGAATTGTAATTCGTATTCCTATTTGTCCCTCATGATGATTAACGTCTATTACCGTAATTCTGTTAAGTGTCCGTACTGAATGTAGTATGTCGTGACATTGTCTATTCGTTATATTATTAACTATGTTTATTAAAACTGTAGAGTCCATAATATATGGTTGCAACTTATTAGTTTGTAAAGCAGTTATGATTTCCCCTTGTTCTTGTAATACTCCTTGTAGTTGTCCAAATTTTGACATTGCCATATTTACTATTTGGTCCATTTCTAGTTGATAAGAATTTAACTCTATTTTTGCGCCCAAAGCGTTGTTTTCCCTTACAATTTTTTCTTCTAACATCACAACTCTTCTCTCTAATTGTTTTAACCCTTTAGTTGTATTTAAAGTCACGTCTTTTAAGAATTCAAAATCTGTACGTATAACTGCCGCATGTTTATTTATTAATTCTAATCTTCGATTGTTATCTGTCTGTAATTTGTCTAATAGTCCGTAAATTTTCTCGGCGTCCTGTGCGTCCATAGTCCCGAATAAGCTTTTTGCAATACTACCTATTCCATCTATTAAACCTCGTTTTTTCCTAATGGAAACAAAATTATTTGTTTTGGTTATTTCACTAATTAACATTTTCTCGTAATGATTTATATCATCTAACCACCAATATTGCAAAAGCTTAATTATTTTCCTCATCTAACCACCAATATTGCAAAAGCTTAATTATTTTCCTTTAATATTTTAGATAATAAGGAACAAGATTTATTTAACATTGTTTCTATGTTATTTATGAATAAATTTACTTCTTCTATTGGTATTAATTTAAATTTTGAAAAAATTTCCATATTACTTTTATAGATTAATAAATTAATTTCCTTGACTTTCGAATAAAGCGCCTGTTGAATTTAATTTTGTAATTGATAATGGCGCTCCCTGCACTGCTTTGGTTAATATGCATAATACTGCCAATATAATTTGCAATAAATAAAACATGGTGCTAAAAATATACCAAAAAAAACAAGATATTTAGTCTTTAGTTATAGAAGTGTTTTTTAAATCTTTCCATCTTTTTAATCTGTTATTATGTACATTCCTAACTTTTTTGTTAATTTTAATTAAGGAGTTTACTTGATCCGAACCTACTACCTCATATGGTCCTAACCAATTTTTGCTCAATTTGTGAATCTTTGCTGGATTCAATAATAATACCTTATCACCTATTTCGAATTTTTCTACCTTTTCATTTTTGTCATAATAAATTTTAGATTTAACTTTGCTTAAATTTAGATTTTTTCTCGCTATTTCATGTACTCGTTGCATTCTTGCTTTCATTGATAAACAAAAATCATCGAAATTATATAAAGGTTCAGGTTGCCTTTTAAGACTGCTATGTAAAGGTTCCGAAAAACCATACAATGCAAATAAAGGTGAGAATTTTGTACCTATGTGTAGAGTGTGATTGTGTACGAAGGTTGCTTCAGCTACCCAATCATCCCAAGTTTGAGGATTATCATTACCAAACATTTTCAAATATTCAACTAGTGGTCCATGTCGACGTTCTAGCGAACCATTGGTTTGTGGATAATATGCAGTAGTCTGAATCTTTTTTATTTTTAATATTTTACACAATTGTTGAAGTAGTTTACTAGTGAAGTTGGTACCTTGATCCGTCAATAATTCTTTCGGAATTATTGCATATTTTAAAATTATTTTAGTATAAAATACTTCAGCCACCGTCTCCGCTTCTTGATTTGAAATAGGAATACCATCTAATATTTTCGTTAAGTCATCCTGAAATGTTAATATATACTTGTTCCCTTTTAGAGTTATAGGAAAAGGTCCTACTATGTCCATATATACACGTATTATTTCTCGTTCCTCAGTCAAAGTTTCTTCCATTTTGTTAATATCCATTGTTTTGTCCAACTTTTTAATTTCTTCCTTTGTACTTGAACTCTCTATTTCTTTTTGTAGAGTTTTTGCCCTTGTTATAGCAAATGTTTTGGTTACTTCGTTATTTTCCTCTTCTGGAATTCTACTTAAAGCATCGGCGTTAGTATTTAATTTACCTGGTTTGTATAATATTTTAAAATTATATTCTGCTAATCTCGTTTTCCATCTATTTATTTTTCCTTCGGTGTCTTTATTCTTGTATTCACTGATAAGTGGCTTGTGATCAGTATAGATGTTAAATTCTTTTCCTAATAAATAGCATCTAAAGTTTTTTATTGCCCAATAAACCGCCAACATCTCCTTATTTATTGTAGCATAATTTCTTTCTGCTTTATTTAACACCCTGCTCGCATATGCTATTGGTAAATCCTTTCCTACCTCTCCCTGTGACAAAACTGCTCCTAGCGCATGGTTACTGGCGTCAGTTGTTAATAAAAATGGTTTTGTAAAATCAGTATACTTTAATATAGGTGGTGACGTTAACAACTTCTTTATTTCCTCAAATGCCTTCTGATGTGTATCTGTCCATTCATATTTTTGAGGCCATTTGATACAATGTTTCACCCTTTTCCGCTAAAAATGGCATACTTGCTCGATAATAGTTACCAACCCCAAGAATGATTGTAATTGTTTTGTTGTTTTAGGTACTGGGTATTCAGCAACACATTTTGTTTTTTCTAGGTTCGGTAATATTCCTTCCGTTGTAATTCTATAACCTAAATATATGACTATAATATGATATATATAATATGATATACTGAAATTTAATTAAAATTGTTAAAATTATAAATATAAAAAGACAACTAATAATTGTAATGGTGTTTAAGTTATATTAAATTAATATAGTTTAAAATACAATAAATTGTTACCGAGGAAAAAAAAAAAATATGTCAATATGTCATAAAATGTATTTGGAAAAAAAATATTAAAATATGAATTAAAAATTAAAAAAATTTAAAAAAAAAATTATTTTGTTATTCCCTGTTTTCTTTTCTCTTCGTTATTCTCTGTTTCGCTCAGCTTATTTGTTTATGAAACTTACAGGAGGCATCTTGTTATTCATGTGAGAATTTTTAGGTTTTTTTTTTTATATATACTTATTACTATATAGGGGTCTTATTTATTAGTCAATTATTTGGATGACAATTTTCCGGGGTTTTTTGAATATATTTTTTTTTATTTTTTAAATATAGGGGTCTTATTTATTTTATAAGTTTTGAATATGTAAGAACTTTTGAATATGTAAGAACGAAGTAGATTCAACTTAAGAGTTGTGAAGTACCGGTAATTCTGGTGTAGGAAAAAATAACTGTGAAAAATTTAAAGTTTTCGAACTATTACCGATTGCGTTTACAGTACCTGGTCCCACGAGTTTCTTTTCAGATATAGAAGATAATGGGGTTTCTACATTAGATTGATCTGTTTTTTGAACTTTATTATCGGTTTTCTTACAACGATTAATTATAATTTTGTAACTACCATATATTATTATTAAAATAACTATACTACCTAATCCTCCTATTTGCCAACGACTTGTTAAGTGTTGGTAATTTGTCATGTCTTCCTTTTTTTTGTTCCTCTTCCCATTCTAGTTCTAATTCATTCAATGTTTTTCCTTTTTTGTCAAATTCCCTTGTAAGTTCCCCTGCGTCTGTTAATGTAATTTCCGTAGATTTTAATAATTTTGTATTATTTTTCAGAATTTTTAGATTTATTTCATTTTTAATTGGAATGGATGTAGAAATCCAACTTGTTATCCCCGTTTCATTAGTATTGGTTCTAAAAGTATGTCGATATGGTAAATCTAAATTGCCCACAATGAAAACGCAATTATCTAATAACTTTAAAATTCCTATGCCATATATGATAGTTTTGGTAGTTATTGGATTACAATAACTAGTGAGTTGTTGCTCATTTTTGAACAAATATAACCATGAGTTTTCTTCGTTTAGTGGTATAAGATGGTTAGTTATTACTGTTGTAATTTTATATTGACAAATTTTAAAAACGGTAATGTTATTATTTTCCTGCTGATTAAAAAGTTCTATTACGCAATTATCCTTTGGAGCTTGCAACAATTTAGGTTGAAATTGCTTACATATAGTGAAACCTAGATCACCGTTTTTACCAATATACAATTTTGTTTAAATTCACTTAATGAAAAGTGTAAAAAATGTTCCCAATGATTACTACCAATAAAATCCCATTCCAAAACTAAAATAGCATAATTGTGGTCTGATATTTCTACTGGTACCGGATATATTTTATGCAAGTTATACAACTCCTTTTCCAACCAGGGAATTGTAATTCGTATTCCTATTTGTCCCTCATGATGATTAACGTCTATTACCGTAATTCTGTTAAGTGTCCGTACTGCATGTAGTATGTCGTGACATTGTCTATTCGTTATATTATTAACTATGTTTATTAAAACTGTAGAGTCCATAATATATGGATGCAACTTATTAGTTTGTAAAGCAGTTATGATTTCCCCTTGTTCTTGTAATACTCCTTGTAGTTGTCCAAATTTTGACATTGCCATATTTACTATTTGGTCCATTTCTAGTTGATAAGAATTTAACTCTTTTTTTGCGCCCAAAGCGTTGTTTTCCCTTACAATTTTTTCTTCTAACATCACAACTCTTCTCTCTAATTGTTTTAACCCTTTAGTTGTATTTAAAGTCACGTCTTTTAAGAATTCAAAATCTGTACGTATAACTGCCGCATGTTTATTTATTAATTCTAATCTTCGATTGTTATCTGTCTGTAATTTGTCTAATAGTCCGTAAATTTTCTCGGCGTCCTGTGCGTCCATAGTCCCGAATAAGCTTTTTGCAATACTACCTATTCCATCTATTAAACCTCGTTTTTTCCTAATGGAAACAAAATGATTTGTTTTGGTTATTTCACTAATTAACATTTTCTCGTAATGATTTATATCATCTAACCACCAATATTGCAAAAGCTTAATTATTTTCCTCATCTAACCACCAATATTGCAAAAGCTTAATTATTTTCCTTTAATATTTTAGATAATAAGGAACAAGATTTATTTAACATTGTTTCTATGTTATTTATGAATAAATTTACTTCTTCTATTGGTATTAATTTAAATTTTGAAAAAATTTCCATATTACTTTTATAGATTAATAAATAAATTTCCTTGACTTTCGAATAAAGCGCCTGTTGAATTTAATTTTGTAATTGATAATGGCGCTCCCTGCACTGCTTTGGTTAATATGCATAATACTGCCAATATAATTTGCAATAAATAAAACATGGTGCTAAAAATATACCAAAAAAAACAAGATATTTAGTCTTTAGTTATAGAAGTGTTTTTAAATCTTTCCATCTTTTTAATCTGTTATTATGTACATTCCTAACTTTTTTGTTAATTTTAATTAAGGAGTTTACTTGATCCGAACCTACTACCTCATATGGTCCTAACCAATTTTTGCTCAATTTGTGAATCTTTGCTGGATTCAATAATAATACCTTATCACCTATTTCGAATTTTTCTACCTTTTCATTTTTGTCATAATAAATTTTAGATTTAACTTTGCTTAAATTTAGATTTTTTCTCGCTATTTCATGTACTCGTTGCATTCTTGCTTTCATTGATAAACAAAAATCATCGAAATTATATAAAGGTTCAGGTTGCCTTTTAAGACTGCTATGTAAAGGTTCCGAAAAACCATACAATGCAAATAAAGGTGAGAATTTTGTACCTATGTGTGGAGTGTGATTGTGTACGAAGGTTGCTTCAGCTACCCAATCATCCCAAGTTTGAGGATTATCATTAACAAACATTTTCAAATATTCAACTAGTGGTCCATGTCGACGTTCTAGCGAACCATTGGTTTGTGGATAATATGCAGTAGTCTGAATCTTTTTTATTTTTAATATTTTACACAATTGTTGAAGTAGTTTACTAGTGAAGTTGGTACCTTGATCCGTCAATAATTCTTTCGGAATTATTGCATATTTTAAAATTATTTTAGTATAAAATACTTCAGCCACCGTCTCCGCTTCTTGATTTGAAATAGGAATACCATCTAATATTTTCGTTAAGTCATCCTGAAATGTTAATATATACTTGTTCCCTTTTAGAGTTATAGGAAAAGGTCCTACTATGTCCATATATACACGTATTATTTCTCGTTCCTCAGTCAAAGTTTCTTCCATTTTGTTAATATCCATTGTTTTGTCCAACTTTTTAATTTCTTCCTTTGTACTTGAACTCTCTATTTCTTTTTGTAGAATTTTTGCCCTTGTTATAGCAAATGTTTTGGTTACTTCGTTATTTTCCTCTTCTGGAATTCTACTTAAAGCATCGGCGTTAGTATTTAATTTACCTGGTTTGTATAATATTTTAAAATTATATTCTGCTAATCTCGTTTTCCATCTATTTATTTTTCCTTCGGTGTATTTTTTCTTGTATTCACTGATAAGTGGCTTGTGATCAGTATAGATGTTAAATTCTTTTCCTAATAAATAGCATCTAAAGTTTTTTATTGCCCAATAAACCGCCAACATCTCCTTATTTATTGTAGCATAATTTCTTTCTGCTTTATTTAACACCCTGCTCGCATATGCTATTGGTAAATCCTTTCCTACCTCTCCCTGTGACAAAACTGCTCCTAGCGCATGGTTACTGGCGTCAGTTGTTAATAAAAATGGTTTTGTAAAATCAGTATACTTTAATATAGGTGGTGACGTTAACAAATTCTTTATTTCCTCAAATGCCTTCTGATGTGTATCTATCCATTCATATTTTTGAGGCCATTTGATACAATGTTTCACCCTTTTCCGCTAAAAATGGCATACTTGCTCGATAATAGTTACCAACCCCAAGAATGATTGTAATTGTTTTGTTGTTTTAGGTACTGGGTATTCAGCAACACATTTTGTTTTTTCTAGGTTCGGTAATATTCCTTCCGTTGTAATTCTATAACCTAAATATATGACTATAATATGATATATATAATATGATATACTGAAATTTAATTAAAATTGTTAAAATTATAAATATAAAAAGACAACTAATAATTGTAATGGTGTTTAAGTTATATTAAATTAATATAGTTTAAAATACAATAAATTATTAACGAGGAAAAAAAAAAAATATGTCAATATGTCATAAAATGTATTTGGACAAAAAATATTAAAATATGAATTAAAAATTAAAAAAATTTAAAAAAAAAAATTATTTTGTTATTCCCTGTTTTCTTTTCTCTTCGTTATTCTCTGTTTCGCTCAGCTTATTTGTTTATGAAACTTACAGGAGGCATCTTGTTATTCATGTGAGAATTTTTAGGGTTTTTTTTTATATATACTTATTACTATATAGGGGTCTTATTTATTAGTCAATTATTTGGATGACAATTTTCCGGGGTTTTTTGAATATATTTTTTTTTATTTTTTAAATATAGGGGTCTTATTTATTTTATAAGTTTTGAATATGTAAGAACTTTTGAATATGTAAGAACGAAGTAGATTCAACTTAAGAGTTGTGAAGTACCCGTAATTCTGGTGTAGGAAAAAATAACTGTGAAAAAGTTTTCGAACTATTACCGATTGCGTTTACAGTACCTGGTCCCACGAGTTTCTTTTCAGATATAGAAGATAATGGGGTTTCTACATTAGATTGATCTGTTTTTTGAACTTTATTATCGGTTTTCTTACAACGATTAATTATAATTTTGTAACTACCATATATTATTATTAAAATAACTATACTACCTAATCCTCCTATTTGCCAACGACTTGTTAAGTGTTGGTAATTTGTCATGTCTTCCTTTTTTTTGTTCCTCTTCCCATTCTAGTTCTAATTCATTCAATGTTTTTCCTTTTTTGTCAAATTCCCTTGTAAGTTCCCCTGCGTCTGTTAATGTAATTTCCGTAGATTTTAATAATTTTGTATTATTTTTCAGAATTTTTAGATTTATTTCATTTTTAATTGGAATGGATGTAGAAATCCAACTTGTTATCCCCGTTTCATTAGTATTGGTTCTAAAAGTATGTCGATATGGTAAATCTAAATTGCCCACAATGAAAACGCAATTATCTAATAACTTTAAAATTCCTATGCCATATATGATAGTTTTGGTAGTTATTGGATTACAATAACTAGTGAGTTGTTGCTCATTTTTGAACAAATATAACCATGAGTTTTCTTCGTTTAGTGGTATAGATGGTTAGTTATTACTGTTGTAATTTTATATTGACAAATTTTAAAAACGGTAATGTTATTATTTTCCTGCTGATTAAAAAGTTCTATTACGCAATTATCCTTTGGAGCTTGCAACAATTTAGGTTGTAATTGCTTACATATAGTGAAACCTAGATCACCGTTTTTACCAATATACAATTTTGTTTAAATTCACTTAATGAAAAGTGTAAAAAATGTCCCCAATGATTACTACCAATAAAATCCCATTCCAAAACTAAAATAGGATAATTGTGGTCTGATATTTCTACTGGTACCGGATATATTTTATGCAAGTTATACAACTCCTTTTCCAACCAGGGAATTGTAATTCGTATTCCTATTTGTCCCTCATGATGATTAACGTCTATTACCGTAATTCTGTTAAGTGTCCGTACTGCATGTAGTATGTCGTGACATTGTCTATTCGTTATATTATTAACTATGTTTATTAAAACTGTAGAGTCCATAATATATGGTTGCAACTTATTAGTTTGTAAAGCAGTTATGATTTCCCCTTGTTCTTGTAATACTCCTTGTAGTTGTCCAAATTTTGACATTGCCATATTTACTATTTGGTCCATTTCTAGTTGATAAGAATTTAACTCTATTTTTGCGCCCAAAGCGTTGTTTTCCCTTACAATTTTTTCGTCTAACATCACAACTCTTCTCTCTAATTGTTTTAACCCTTTAGTTGTATTTAAAGTCACGTCTTTTAAGAATTCAAAATCTGTACGTATAACTGTCGCATGTTTATTTATTAATTCTAATCTTCGATTGTTATCTGTCTGTAATTTGTCTAATAGTCCGTAAATTTTCTCGGCGTCCTGTGCGTCCATAGTCCCGAATAAGCTTTTTGCAATACTACCTATTCCATCTATTAAACCTCGTTTTTTCCTAATGGAAACAAAATGATTTGTTTTGGTTATTTCACTAATTAACATTTTCTCGTAATGATTTATATCATCTAACCACCAATATTGCAAAAGCTTAATTATTTTCCTCATCTAACCACCAATATTGCAAAAGCTTAATTATTTTCCTTTAATATTTTAGATAATAAGGAACAAGATTTATTTAACATTGTTTCTATGTTATTTATGAATAAATTTACTTCTTCTATTGGTATTAATTTAAATTTTGAAAAAATTTCCATATTACTTTTATAGATTAATAAATAAATTTCCTTGACTTTCGAATAAAGCGCCTGTTGAATTTAATTTTGTAATTGATAATGGCGCTCCCTGCACTGCTTTGGTTAATATGCATAATACTGCCAATATAATTTGCAATAAATAAAACATGGTGCTAAAAATATACCAAAAAAAAACAAGATATTTAGTCTTTAGTTATAGAAGTGTTTTTTAAATCTTTCCATCTTTTTAATCTGTTATTATGTACATTCCTAACTTTTTTGTTAATTTTAATTAAGGAGTTTACTTGATCCGAACCTACTACCTCATATGGTCCTAACCAATTTTTGCTCAATTTGTGAATCTTTGCTGGATTCAATAATAATACCTTATCACCTATTTCGAATTTTTCTACCTTTTCATTTTTGTCATAATAAATTTTAGATTTAACTTTGCTTAAATTTAGATTTTTTCTCGCTATTTCATGTACTCGTTGCATTCTTGCTTTCATTGATAAACAAAAATCATCGAAATTATATAAAGGTTCAGGTTGCCTTTTAAGACTGCTATGTAAAGGTTCCGAAAAACCATACAATGCAAATAAAGGTGAGAATTTTGTACCTATGTGTGGAGTGTGATTGTGTACGAAGGTTGCTTCAGCTACCCAATCATCCCAAGTTTGAGGATTATCATTAACAAACATTTTCAAATATTCAACTAGTGGTCCATGTCGACGTTCTAGCGAACCATTGGTTTGTGGATAATATGCAGTAGTCTGAATCTTTTTTATTTTTAATATTTTACACAATTGTTGAAGTAGTTTACTAGTGAAGTTGGTACCTTGATCCGTCAATAATTCTTTCGGAATTATTGCATATTTTAAAATTATTTTAGTATAAAATACTTCAGCCACCGTCTCCGCTTCTTGATTTGAAATAGGAATACCATCTAATATTTTCGTTAAGTCATCCTGAAATGTTAATATATACTTGTTCCCTTTTAGAGTTATAGGAAAAGGTCCTACTATGTCCATATATACACGTATTATTTCTCGTTCCTCAGTCAAAGTTTCTTCCATTTTGTTAATATCCATTGTTTTGTCCAACTTTTTAATTTCTTCCTTTGTACTTGAACTCTCTATTTCTTTTTGTAGAGTTTTTGCCCTTGTTATAGCAAATGTTTTGGTTACTTCGTTATTTTCCTCTTCTGGAATTCTACTTAAAGCATCGGCGTTAGTATTTAATTTACCTGGTTTGTATAATATTTTAAAATTATATTCTGCTAATCTCGTTTTCCATCTATTTATTTTTCCTTCGGTGTCTTTTTTCTTGTATTCACTGATAAGTGGCTTGTGATCAGTATAGATGTTAAATTCTTTTCCTAATAAATAGCATGTAAAGTTTTTTATTGCCCAATAAACCGCCAACATCTCCTTATTTATTGTAGCATAATTTCTTTCTGCTTTATTTAACACCCTGCTCGCATATGCTATTGGTAAATCCTTTCCTACCTCTCCCTGTGACAAAACTGCTCCTAGCGCATGGTTACTGGCGTCAGTTGTTAATAAAAATGGTTTTGTAAAATCAGTATACTTTAATATAGGTGGTGACGTTAACAACTTCTTTATTTCCTCAAATGCCTTCTGATGTGTATCTGTCCATTCATATTTTTGAGGCCATTTGATACAATGTTTCACCCTTTTCCGCTAAAAATGGCATACTTGCTCGATAATAGTTACCAACCCCAAGAATGATTGTAATTGTTTTGTTGTTTTAGGTACTGGGTATTCAGCAACACATTTTGTTTTTTCTAGGTTCGGTAATATTCCTTCCGTTGTAATTCTATAACCTAAATATATGACTATAATATGATATATATAATATGATATACTGAAATTTAATTAAAATTGTTAAAATTATAAATATAAAAAGACAACTAATAATTGTAATGGTGTTTAAGTTATATTAAATTAATATAGTTTAAAATACAATAAATTGTTAACGAGGAAAAAAAAAATATGTCAATATGTCATAAAATGTATTTGGAAAAAAAATATTAAAATATGAATTAAAAATTAAAAAAATTTAAAAAAAAAATTATTTTGTTATTCCCTGTTTTCTTTTCTCTTCGTTATTCTCTGTTTCGCTCAGCTTATTTGTTTATGAAACTTACAGGAGGCATCTTGTTATTCATGTGAGAATTTTTAGGGTTTTTTTTTTATATATACTTATTACTATATAGGGGTCTTATTTATTAGTCAATTATTTGGATGACAATTTTCCGGGGTTTTTTGAATATATTTTTTTTTGTTTTTTAAATATAGGGGTCTTATTTATTTTATAAGTTTTGAATATGTAAGAACTTTTGAATATGTAAGAACGAAGTAGATTCAACTTAAGAGTTGTGAAGTACCGGTAATTCTGGTGTAGGAAAAAATAACTGTGAAAAATTTAAAGTTTTCGAACTATTACCGATTGCGTTTACAGTACCTGGTCCCACGAGTTTCTTTTCAGATATAGAAGATAATGGGGTTTCTACATTAGATTGATCTGTTTTTTGAACTTTATTATCGGTTTTCTTACAACGATTAATTATAATTTTGTAACTACCATATATTATTATTAAAATAACTATACTACCTAATCCTCCTATTTGCCAACGACTTGTTAAGTGTTGGTAATTTGTCATGTCTTCCTTTTTTTTGTTCCTCTTCCCATTCTAGTTCTAATTCATTCAATGTTTTTCCTTTTTTGTCAAATTCCCTTGTAAGTTCCCCTGCGTCTGTTAATGTAATTTCCGTAGATTTTAATAATTTTGTATTATTTTTCAGAATTTTTAGATTTATTTCATTTTTAATTGGAATGGATGTAGAAATCCAACTTGTTATCCCCGTTTCATTAGTATTGGTTCTAAAAGTATGTCGATATGGTAAATCTAAATTGCCCACAATGAAAACGCAATTATCTAATAACTTTAAAATTCCTATGCCATATATGATAGTTTTGGTAGTTATTGGATTACAATAACTAGTGAGTTGTTGCTCATTTTTGAACAAATATAACCATGAGTTTTCTTCGTTTAGTGGTATAAGATGGTTAGTTATTACTGTTGTAATTTTATATTGACAAATTTTAAAAACGGTAATGTTATTATTTTCCTGCTGATTAAAAAGTTCTATTACGCAATTATCCTTTGGAGCTTGCAACAATTTAGGTTGAAATTGCTTACATATAGTGAAACCTAGATCACCGTTTTTACCAATATACAATTTTGTTTAAATTCACTTAATGAAAAGTGTAAAAAATGTTCCCAATGATTACTACCAATAAAATCCCATTCCAAAACTAAAATAGCATAATTGTGGTCTGATATTTCTACTGGTACCGGATATATTTTATGCAAGTTATACAACTCCTTTTCCAACCAGGGAATTGTAATTCGTATTCCTATTTGTCCCTCATGATGATTAACGTCTATTACCGTAATTCTGTTAAGTGTCCGTACTGCATGTAGTATGTCGTGACATTGTCTATTCGTTATATTATTAACTATGTTTATTAAAACTGTAGAGTCCATAATATATGGATGCAACTTATTAGTTTGTAAAGCAGTTATGATTTCCCCTTGTTCTTGTAATACTCCTTGTAGTTGTCCAAATTTTGACATTGCCATATTTACTATTTGGTCCATTTCTAGTTGATAAGAATTTAACTCTTTTTTTGCGCCCAAAGCGTTGTTTTCCCTTACAATTTTTTCTTCTAACATCACAACTCTTCTCTCTAATTGTTTTAACCCTTTAGTTGTATTTAAAGTCACGTCTTTTAAGAATTCAAAATCTGTACGTATAACTGCCGCATGTTTATTTATTAATTCTAATCTTCGATTGTTATCTGTCTGTAATTTGTCTAATAGTCCGTAAATTTTCTCGGCGTCCTGTGCGTCCATAGTCCCGAATAAGCTTTTTGCAATACTACCTATTCCATCTATTAAACCTCGTTTTTTCCTAATGGAAACAAAATGATTTGTTTTGGTTATTTCACTAATTAACATTTTCCCGTAATGATTTATATCATCTAACCACCAATATTGCAAAAGCTTAATTATTTTCCTCATCTAACCACCAATATTGCAAAAGCTTAATTATTTTCCTTTAATATTTTAGATAATAAGGAACAAGATTTATTTAACATTGTTTCTATGTTATTTATGAATAAATTTAATTCTTCTATTGGTATTAATTTAAATTTTGAAAAAATTTCCATATTACTTTTATAGATTAATAAATAAATTTCCTTGACTTTCGAATAAAGCGCCTGTTGAATTTAATTTTGTAATTGATAATGGCGCTCCCTGCACTGCTTTGGTTAATATGCATAACACTGCCAATATAATTTTCAATAAATAAAACATGGTGCTAAAAATATACCAAAAAAAACAAGATATTTAGTCTTTAGTTATAGAAGTGTGCTGGGATAATTTAAACTTTACATTAAAAATTTTTTTTAAATCTTTCCATCTTTTTAATCTGTTATTATGTACATTCCTAACTTTTTTGTTAATTTTAATTAAGGAGTTTACTTGATCCGAACCTACTACCTCATATGGTCCTAACCAATTTTTGCTCAATTTGTGAATCTTTGCTGGATTCAATAATAATACCTTATCACCTATTTCGAATTTTTCTACCTTTTCATTTTTGTCATAATAAATTTTAGATTTAACTTTGCTTAAATTTAGATTTTTTCTCGCTATTTCATGTACTCGTTGCATTCTTGCTTTCATTGATAAACAAAAATCATCGAAATTATATAAAGGTTCAGGTTGCCTTTTAAGACTGCTATGTAAAGGTTCCGAAAAACCATACAATGCAAATAAAGGTGAGAATTTTGTACCTATGTGTGGAGTGTGATTGTGTACGAAGGTTGCTTCAGCTACCCAATCATCTCAAGTTTGAGGATTATCATTAACAAACATTTTCAAATATTCAACTAGTGGTCCATGTCGACGTTCTAGCGAACCATTGGTTTGTGGATAATATGCAGTAGTCTGAATCTTTTTTATTTTTAATATTTTACACAATTGTTGAAGTAGTTTACTAGTGAAGTTGGTACTTTGATCCGTCAATAATTCTTTCGGAATTATTGCATATTTTAAAATTATTTTAGTATAAAATACTTCAGCCACCGTCTCCGCTTCTTGATTTGAAATAGGAATACCATCTAATATTTTCGTTAAGTCATCCTGAAATGTTAATATATACTTGTTCACTTTTAGAGTTATAGGCAAAGGTCCTACTATGTCCATATATACACGTATTATTTCTTGTTCCTCAGTCAAAGTTTCTTCCATTTTGTTAATATCCATTGTTTTGTCCAACTTTTTAATTTCTTCCTTTGTACTTGAACTCTCTATTTCTTTTTGTCGAGTTTTTGCCCTTGTTATAGCAAATGTTTTGGTTACTTCGTTATTTTCCTCTTCTGGAATTCTACTTAAAGCATCGGCGTTAGTATTTAATTTACCTGGTTTGTATAATATTTTAAAATTATATTCTGCTAATCTCGTTTTCCATCTATTTATTTTTCCTTCGGCGTCTTTTTTCTTGTATTCACTGATAAGTGGCTTGTGATCAGTATAGATGTTAAATTCTTTTCCTAATAAATAGCATCTAAAGTTTTTTATTGCCCAATAAACCGCCAACATCTCCTTATTTATTGTAGCATAATTTCTTTCTGCTTTATTTAACACCCTGCTCGCATATGCTATTGGTAAATCTTTTCCTACCTCTCCCTGTGACAAAACTGCTCCTAGCGCATGGTTACTGGCGTCAGTTGTTAATAAAAATGGTTTCGTAAAAACAGTATACTTAAATATAGGTGGTGACGTTAACAACTTCTTTATTTTCTCAAATGCCTTCTGATGTGTATCTGTCCATTCATATTTTTGAGGCCATTTGATACAATGGTTCACCCTTTTCCGCTAAAAATGGCATACTTGCTCGATAATAGTTACCAACCCCAAGAATGATTGTAATTGTTTTGTTGTTTTAGGTACTGGGTATTCAGCAACACATTTTGTTTTTTCTAGGTTCGGTAATATTCCTTCCGTTGTAATTCTATAACCTAAATATATGACTATAATATGATATATATAATATGATATACTGAAATTTAATTAAAATTGTTAAAATTATAAATATAAAAAAACAACTAATAATTGTAATGGTGTTTAAGTTATATTAAATTAATATAGTTTAAAATAAAATAAATTGTTAACGAGGAAAAAAAAAATATGTCATAAAAAAATGTATTTGGAAAAAAAATATTAAAATATGAATTAAAAATTAAAAAAAATTAAAAAAAAAAAATTATTTTGTTATTCCCTGTTTTCTTTTCTCTTCGTTATTCTCTGTTTCGCTCAGCTTATTTGTTTATGAAACTTACAGGAGGCATCTTGTTATTCATGTGAGAATTTTTAGGGTTTTTTTTATATATACTTATTACTATATAGGGGTCTTATTTATTAGTAAATTATTTGGATGACAATTTTCCGGGGTCTTTTGAATATATTTTTTTTATTTTTTAAATATAGGGGTATTATTTATTTTATAAGTTTTGAATATGTAAGAACTTTTGAATATGTAAGAACGAAGTAGATTCAACTTAAGAGTTGTGAAGTACCGGTAATTCTGGTGTAGGAAAAAATAACTGTGAAAAATTTAAAGTTTTCGAACTATTACCGATTGCGTTTACAGTACCTGGTCCCACGAGTTTCTTTTCAGATATAGAAGATAATGGGGTTTCTACATTAGATTGATCTGTTTTTTGAACTTTATTATCGGTTTTCTTACAACGATTAATTATAATTTTGTAACTACCATATATTATTATTAAAATAACTATACTACCTAATCCTCCTATTTGCTAACGACTTGTTAAGTGTTGGTAATTTGTCATGTCTTCCTTTTTTTTGTTCCTCTTCCCATTCTAGTTCTAATTCATTCAATGTTTTTCCTTTTTTGTCAAATTCCCTTGTAAGTTCCCCTGCGTCTGTTAATGTAATTTCCGTAGATTTTAATAATTTTGTATTATTTTTCAGAATTTTTAGATTTATTTCATTTTTAATTGGAATGGATGTAGAAATCCAACTTGTTATCCCCGTTTCATTAGTATTGGTTCTAAAAGTATGTCGATATGGTAAATCTAAATTGCCCACAATGAAAACGCAATTATCTAATAACTTTAAAATTCCTATGCCATATATGATAGTTTTGGTAGTTATTGGATTACAATAACTAGTGCGTTGTTGCTCATTTTTGAACAAATATAACCATGAGTTTTCTTCGTTTAGTGGTATAAGATGGTTAGTTATTACTGTTGTAATTTTATATTGACAAATTTTAAAAACGGTAATATTATTTTCCTGCTGATTAAAAAGTTCAATTACGCAATTATTTTTGAGGCCATTTGATACAATGGTTCACCCTTTTCCGCTAAAAATGGCATACTTGCTCGATAATAGTTACCAACCCCAAGAATGATTGTAATTGTTTTGTTGTTTTAGGTACTGGGTATTCAGCAACACATTTTGTTTTTTCTAGGTTCGGTAATATTCCTTCCGTTGTAATTCTATAACCTAAATATATGACTATAATATGATATATATAATATGATATACTGAAATTTAATTAAAATTGTTAAAATTATAAATATAAAAAAACAACTAATAATTGTAATGGTGTTTAAGTTATATTAAATTAATATAGTTTAAAATAAAATAAATTGTTAACGAGGAAAAAAAAAATATGTCATAAAAAAATGTATTTGGAAAAAAAATATTAAAATATGAATTAAAAATTAAAAAAAATTAAAAAAAAAAAATTATTTTGTTATTCCCTGTTTTCTTTTCTCTTCGTTATTCTCTGTTTCGCTCAGCTTATTTGTTTATGAAACTTACAGGAGGCATCTTGTTATTCATGTGAGAATTTTTAGGGTTTTTTTTATATATACTTATTACTATATAGGGGTCTTATTTATTAGTAAATTATTTGGATGACAATTTTCCGGGGTCTTTTGAATATATTTTTTTTATTTTTTAAATATAGGGGTATTATTTATTTTATAAGTTTTGAATATGTAAGAACTTTTGAATATGTAAGAACGAAGTAGATTCAACTTAAGAGTTGTGAAGTACCGGTAATTCTGGTGTAGGAAAAAATAACTGTGAAAAATTTAAAGTTTTCGAACTATTACCGATTGCGTTTACAGTACCTGGTCCCACGAGTTTCTTTTCAGATATAGAAGATAATGGGGTTTCTACATTAGATTGATCTGTTTTTTGAACTTTATTATCGGTTTTCTTACAACGATTAATTATAATTTTGTAACTACCATATATTATTATTAAAATAACTATACTACCTAATCCTCCTATTTGCTAACGACTTGTTAAGTGTTGGTAATTTGTCATGTCTTCCTTTTTTTTGTTCCTCTTCCCATTCTAGTTCTAATTCATTCAATGTTTTTCCTTTTTTGTCAAATTCCCTTGTAAGTTCCCCTGCGTCTGTTAATGTAATTTCCGTAGATTTTAATAATTTTGTATTATTTTTCAGAATTTTTAGATTTATTTCATTTTTAATTGGAATGGATGTAGAAATCCAACTTGTTATCCCCGTTTCATTAGTATTGGTTCTAAAAGTATGTCGATATGGTAAATCTAAATTGCCCACAATGAAAACGCAATTATCTAATAACTTTAAAATTCCTATGCCATATATGATAGTTTTGGTAGTTATTGGATTACAATAACTAGTGCGTTGTTGCTCATTTTTGAACAAATATAACCATGAGTTTTCTTCGTTTAGTGGTATAAGATGGTTAGTTATTACTGTTGTAATTTTATATTGACAAATTTTAAAAACGGTAATATTATTTTCCTGCTGATTAAAAAGTTCAATTACGCAATTATTTTTGAGGCCATTTGATACAATGGTTCACCCTTTTCCGCTAAAAATGGCATACTTGCTCGATAATAGTTACCAACCCCAAGAATGATTGTAATTGTTTTGTTGTTTTAGGTACTGGGTATTCAGCAACACATTTTGTTTTTTCTAGGTTCGGTAATATTCCTTCCGTTGTAATTCTATAACCTAAATATATGACTATAATATGATATATATAATATGATATACTGAAATTTAATTAAAATTGTTAAAATTATAAATATAAAAAAACAACTAATAATTGTAATGGTGTTTAAGTTATATTAAATTAATATAGTTTAAAATAAAATAAATTGTTAACGAGGAAAAAAAAAATATGTCATAAAAAAATGTATTTGGAAAAAAAATATTAAAATATGAATTAAAAATTAAAAAAAATTAAAAAAAAAAATTATTTTGTTATTCCCTGTTTTCTTTTCTCTTCGTTATTCTCTGTTTCGCTCAGCTTATTTGTTTATGAAACTTACAGGAGGCATCTTGTTATTCATGTGAGAATTTTTAGGGTTTTTTTTATATATACTTATTACTATATAGGGGTCTTATTTATTAGTAAATTATTTGGATGACAATTTTCCGGGGTCTTTTGAATATATTTTTTTTATTTTTTAAATATAGGGGTATTATTTATTTTATAAGTTTTGAATATGTAAGAACTTTTGAATATGTAAGAACGAAGTAGATTCAACTTAAGAGTTGTGAAGTACCGGTAATTCTGGTGTAGGAAAAAATAACTGTGAAAAATTTAAAGTTTTCGAACTATTACCGATTGCGTTTACAGTACCTGGTCCCACGAGTTTCTTTTCAGATATAGAAGATAATGGGGTTTCTACATTAGATTGATCTGTTTTTTGAACTTTATTATCGGTTTTCTTACAACGATTAATTATAATTTTGTAACTACCATATATTATTATTAAAATAACTATACTACCTAATCCTCCTATTTGCTAACGACTTGTTAAGTGTTGGTAATTTGTCATGTCTTCCTTTTTTTTGTTCCTCTTCCCATTCTAGTTCTAATTCATTCAATGTTTTTCCTTTTTTGTCAAATTCCCTTGTAAGTTCCCCTGCGTCTGTTAATGTAATTTCCGTAGATTTTAATAATTTTGTATTATTTTTCAGAATTTTTAGATTTATTTCATTTTTAATTGGAATGGATGTAGAAATCCAACTTGTTATCCCCGTTTCATTAGTATTGGTTCTAAAAGTATGTCGATATGGTAAATCTAAATTGCCCACAATGAAAACGCAATTATCTAATAACTTTAAAATTCCTATGCCATATATGATAGTTTTGGTAGTTATTGGATTACAATAACTAGTGCGTTGTTGCTCATTTTTGAACAAATATAACCATGAGTTTTCTTCGTTTAGTGGTATAAGATGGTTAGTTATTACTGTTGTAATTTTATATTGACAAATTTTAAAAACGGTAATATTATTTTCCTGCTGATTAAAAAGTTCAATTACGCAATTATTTTTGAGGCCATTTGATACAATGGTTCACCCTTTTCCGCTAAAAATGGCATACTTGCTCGATAATAGTTACCAACCCCAAGAATGATTGTAATTGTTTTGTTGTTTTAGGTACTGGGTATTCAGCAACAATTTTGTTTTTTCTAGGTTCGGTAATATTCCTTCCGTTGTAATTCTATAACCTAAATATATGACTTCTTTTTTAAGAAATTTACATTTCTCTGGCTGAAGCTTCAAGTTATTTTCCCTTAATCTGTCGAATACCGCCCTAAGTTTTTCGTCATGATCTTTTAAAGTTCTTCCATAGATAACAATGTCATCTAAATATACAAAACACTTAAAACCTTGTAAACCGGATAAAATGTGGTTCATTAATCGCTGAAATGTTGCTGGTGCACCTGATAAACCAAAAGGCATTCGTTTAAATTCGTAATGTTCGAAAATAGTGCTGAAAGCCGTTTTTTCTCTGTCTTCGGGGTCTACTGCTACTTGATGGTATCCACTTCCTAGATCCAATGTTGAAAAATACACAGATCTTCCTAATTGATCTATTATATCTGCTATCCTTGGTAGGGGAAATGCGTCTCCCAATGTCACCTCATTAATTTTTCTGAAATCTACTATCACTCTGTATCTTTTTTTCCCTCCGGGCCAGCCTTTTTTGGAACAACCAATAAAGGTCAATTCCAAGGACTTCGACTTGGTTGTATTATAGCTTCTTCCAATAAATTTTTTATTTCCTCCTTTATCACCTTTTTGTGACATTCCGCTAATCTGTACTGCCTGCTATTGATGGGTACTTGTTCCGGGGTCGTTCTTATTTTGTGTGTAATTACATCAGTATGAGTTAATATATCTCCTGGTAAATGAAAAATGTCATTACATTTTTCACAAATTTTATATATTGTATTTTGTTCATCTGTTGTTAATATTGAATTCTTTTTTAAAATTTTCTTCAGAGATTCAATTCTTTCCTTAATAGCTTTATCT
The DNA here is from genome assembly GCA_949752835.1 of Empis stercorea. Classification (NCBI taxonomy): domain Eukaryota; kingdom Metazoa; phylum Arthropoda; class Insecta; order Diptera; family Empididae; genus Empis; species Empis stercorea. The sequence continues at coordinate 64,093,219 of OX457085.1, forward strand.
TCTGTTTCGTTCTCTTGATAATTTATACAACTGTCTTCTTCAAATAATCTAAATATATCTGCCAATGGTGTATCCTTGCGTCTCCCTCGGGTTTTTTTATCTTTTTTGCTTTTAATTTCATGTGTCTTTAGGGGTCCATTTTTTAGGGGTCTTATATAAAAATTATCTATTGGAGTCAATTTAAACTTTACATCTTCAATTTTTACTTCTTCAGTACTTACGTTGGCTATACATACCTTTACCGTATTATTTTTTGCTTCAACCAAATAATTCCCCAATAATACACCGGGTTTTAGTTGCTGTGCCTTACAAAAAAATTCTCCTTCCTCTGTTGTAGGTAAACTTATTAATTTTTCCATACGCGCCGGAATCCATATTTCTCCAATTTTTTCCGTTCCATTTATTACATTATTATTATCCATTTTAATTTCGTCTTCATTTAAAATATTTCCTGTTTTCATACTTTCATCATAAATTTCTTTAACATTTTTATTTTTTAAATCACTATCTCTAACTTCCACTGAATCATCTGTGATTTCAGCAATAACTAATATAATTTCATCATAAAATTTTATTTCCTCCTTTAGTTCACCAATTTTTGCAACATTTTCTTCATTAATGTTTAAAAATTCTTTGTCTACATTTATCTCTTTTTCATAAACGATCTCTTCTTCTTTTACCATTAATTCTTTATTTACCTTGGATTTATCTTCGTCTAATAAGATTTCATCCTGATTTTTATAAAACTTACTTTTTATGTTGTCGAAAATTCCCTGAATTCCTTTTACTTTAACCTGATCTAATTGTTTAAATGGATTCTCAATGTAATGCGTATTTATTATACCTTTTTTATTTTTCCTTATAAATGGAACACAGAATTCTGTTGTATTATTATCCGTTTTTGGAAAATGAAGTTTTTGTTCTGGTCCTAAAATATTACAATTTGAAGATAAAAAATTATTCCCTAAAATACCATCAACAGGTAAATTTATGGCATTATCTGTGACTTGAAATTTACAATAAAAATTATTTCCTAATAAAAATTTTCCTTCACAGGAACCTATAATGGAGTTTACATTTTTTGTTATTGTACTTAAGTTTGTTTTATCATTTGTTAGTATAGGTGTTCCTTCTTTTAAATTTGTATTTTTAATCAAACTAACCTGTGCTCCCGTATCTACCAATAATTTAATTTTATCATTTTTAGCTATATCTAACGTTAATTGAACTATGTAAGGTGGTTTTTTCGCCCTTTTGAAGGAATGAACTGGCCTTCTTTAGTTCACTCCATCCTCGTTTCTCGATTCCAACGATTTTTTAGATTCGTATGCTTGACCTGCTTCGCAATGTACAATTTTATGACCTTTTCGTGCACACCAGTCACATCGATTTTCAGTTATATTTTCACTGTCTAATGTAAGTAAGTACTCTCTGATTTGTCGGATTGGCATTTCCTGATCGCAATTTAAAACAATGAGTGGAAGCATGTCCATTTATTCCACAGTTTGTGCATCGTAGAACTGAAGAATTTGTATTTTGTGGTGCTTCCCAAGTACATTCCCTACTAATATGTCCCGGCTTACCACACTTGAAACATTTAATTGTCGTATTTGCAGTTGTTCCTTTAAATGGAACTTTGTTATTACCATTATTATTACCATTATTATTGTTCCTGTTTTATTACTATTATTGTAATTATTATTATAATTATTATTATAATTACTTGTATTATTTTTGTTTGGAAAATTATTACCACTAACCATGTTGTAATATCTGTTAGGGGTCTTATTGTTATTATTAAAATTATTATTGCTATTATTGTTTGAGAATTATTTATTATAATTATTATTGTTGTTATAATTATTATTATTATTTGAGAATTGCGAATTATTGTTGTTGTTGTTGATGTATTTATTGTTCCCTGGTGTTCCCCGGAAATAATTATTATTACTATTATTATTTCTAAAATTGTTTCCATTATTTAATCTGTTATTATTTGATTGTTGTGCATGTCCTCCAGTTTCGTTTAATTTTTTACATCATGCTTGTTAGTAGATTCATCATTTGATCCCCTTGATTATTGCTACTAATTTTACCAGAACTTCCTATATTTCCTAAATTCCTTGTTTCATTTAAGTATTGGCGGGCCGCTCCTATAGAAACTCTTAAGTTTTCGGGGTTTTTGAAAATTAAATACTGTTTCAATTCTGATGAACGCAGTCCTCCCAAGAATATTCTCTTTGCCGTTATCTCCATTTCATTTATTAAAGCTCGTCCCTCGCTTTGATACCTTTCATTCACTCTATTTCTATACACCGCCAATTTTTCTGCTATTCTTTCCCCAAATAGTTCCACTGATTCGCTTTCATACTGGTACATTCCCATCATTTCCGATGCTAATGTAGCCATATCTTTGCTCTTTATGAAACGATTACGTAAAATATCTTTATATTGGTTAAAGTTTTCAACGTTGTCATATCTGAAAAGTGCGTTGGCTGCACCAGTCAGTTTACTTGTAATCAAAATTCTCAATAATATACCCTTTTGTTCGTCTCTTGTCAATTCGTATGCTTGATGAGCTAATTCGAGAAAATTGTTTAACTCATTCTCAATGTCCAACCCTACACCCGAAAATGTTGGAACTTGTACTAAAAAAGTTTTGATTATTTTTTCCACTGGTAACAATGTTGGTTCCAAATGATATGAGTTGTCGTTTGTACAGTTCTCCGCAAAATATTCCTCTCTATGTGCAATTGATGGTGGTGGTGGAATAGGGGTCGAGTTTAATCCTGATGGTCCCGGTTTATTTATAGTTCTATTTGCATTATTTGTTTTTTGGAAATTAAAGTAATTCATTTTGTCTTTATTTAAACTTTTTCTTTCTGTTTTATTAATTATTACTTTATTTCTCCTAGCTTTCCTTGTTTTCCGTATTGAGCCAATTCTGTTGTATTTTACCCCGGCCTCAATTTTCTAAAACTTTTTCTATTTTCTGATATTCGTTCTCCTTGTACTTGATGTAAAAAATCAAAAAAGTTCTTTCTATCCAATGCTTCTAAATTTGGTTCCGCTTCTATATTTTCTACGTTTGTTTTAGTATGTTCGTCCGAATTTCGTTTATTGGATTCATTTTGTCTTTATTTAAACTTTTTCTTTCTGTTTTATTAATTATTACTTTATTTCTCCTAGCTTTCCTTGTTTTCCGTATTGAGCCAATTCTGTTGTATTTTACCCCGGCCTCAATTTTCTAAAACTTTTTCTATTTTCTGATATTCGTTCTCCTTGTACTTGATGTAAAAAATCAAAAAAGTTCTTTCTATCCAATGCTTCTAAATTTGGTTCCGCTTCTATATTTTCTACGTTTGTTTTAGTATGTTCGTCCGAATTTTCAAATTCTGGACTTGAATTTAAGAATGAAAATGTTGATATTCGCTTTGAAAATTTTAAAATTGATTGCGCCAACGTTGGGGGTTTTGAATTTTGCGACATTAGTTTATAAAGAATAATTCCAACAACAACAATAATTTATATATGCCTTTTTTATATTACGATTTAGGGGTTATTTTTTTTTTATTAAATTTTAGTATTATTTTATTTTAGGGGTCATTTTTTATAAAAATTTCTCAAAAAATATATTTTAGGGGTCGAAAAAAATTTATTTTTATTTTTTTCTAAAATTTTTATGTAATTTCATTTATTTATTTATTTTATTTAACGAAATCATTCTAAAAAAAAATTTATTTAAAATAAAATACTCCTTTATTTTTATTTTATTTTTATTTTTTTCATTCCCTAAAAGTATGCAATTGCAATAATAAAAAATTTTTTTTGTTTGTTGACTAAAATGTTTATCTCAAAAAAATATGTTTCTTAACTCCTAAAATTATGCAAAAAATATTTTATTCATTTCCAAGAAAAATTTTGTTTAGTAAATGTTCATAATATGATCTTCAAATGATTTTACAAAAAAAAACGAGCTTTGTTCTAATGAAATTTACGTACGTCATTTAAAATATTTATATTAATATCAATCAAAAGTTGACAATAATATTTTATATAAAAATGATCAAACGTAATTTGAAAATATACAGTATTATTTTATATATATGTATATATAATTTTCGTCAGTACGAACAAAAAAAATATTATAATGGTATCACAACATGCAAATATAAGGTAACGAAAAAAATTGTTGGTAACATTAAACCAAATTTTATTAAAATTTGTACACTTATGTTAAAATTTTTTTATTAAGTTTCTTTGTTTGTACACAGCCCTGTGTCAACTTAGTACAGAATTTTATTCTACACTTTCTTTACAAAGTTTTGTGTTAAATTAAATAAACTTAACCTTTTTCACCGTAGTTGTTTTAATTACCCTATTTTTTATTCGAGTTTGATTTATAATAATACACTTCTATGTATTATATTTCACGTATACAAACTTTAATATAAACTTTTTAAACTACAAATTGATCAAAACGCACAATTTGCAATTTATACTTGGAGAATAAAACTTTTGTGTAACAAAAAAAATTATAATGTTTGATATAGGTTTAATATTTTAATATTCTTTCATAGTATTATGTACACACATGACTTTTTTATTTATAAATTTTTTACATATTTTTTTTTACATTTGTAGATATACTACATATAAACCCCAATTTTATTTATTATATACCTATTTTATTTTTTAAATTTTATTGAAGAGAGAAAAAAAATGAAATTATGTTAACTATTGGGAAAGGTTAATGTTTTTGGTAGTATATAAAAAGAATATCATTATAAATATATGTATTTTTATGCATTTTATTTGGTTTGGTCTTTGTATATTAAAATGTATTCACTAGAAATTGTAGATTTTTAAAAGGATTTTTTGCGATTTAGTACAACGTTTTCGTTAGTTAAATAGAAAATTTTATCGAAAGTAAAATAATTAAATTTAATATTCCAAATGATTTTTTGTATAATTTTATTATTTTATAATTATTAAAAATTTTGATTTTAATTTTATTTTTTGGCCAATTTTTTTTTAGATACTTTTTGTTTTAATACCTTTTCTACCTTAAATCAAAAAAAGGTAAATCCAAATTTAACAATTTTACATTTATACTTTAATAATTCTAATGAATTTAATACAAAAAATTAATTAAATCAATTTTAACATTATTTTTCTTTTAATTTTTATTTATTCGAATAATTTTTTATTTCAACCAAAATTTGTATAAATTTTACTTTAATTTAATTTTTTATATTTGTCAATTTTAATTTAATAATTAGCCAAAAAATAAATTTTATTATTCTCCATTATTAAAACAATTAAATTTGGAATTATAATAATTATAAAAATAATGAAGAACCATATCTTCCTAATGATTTTGTTTTATTCATTTTATATAAAAAAATTATTTATTTTAAAATTTTTATACAATATTCTTTATAATATAACAATTTTAATATTTTATTTTTTAATTAAAAAAAAAAATAAATTTTTTAACCTTTTAATTTAAACTTTTTATTTTTTTTTTTTTTTTTAATTTGAACAAAAAATTTTTTCTATAATTTTGTTTCTTTTGATATTTTAATTCAAATCTAAAATTTACATTTTTAATAATTTGCCAAAAACTAAATTTTGTTATTTTCCATAATTATTACTATTAAGTTTTTTTGTAATAATAATTATATAAAATAACGATGACCCGTATCTGCCTAATTTATTACACACTTTTTTTTAATTTTTTTTTTTTTGATATACGTATGTATTTTACAAATATAATTTTGTATATAAAAAAATTATTGAACTTTAAATATTTTAATATAATTACAAAAAACTTACAACTTTTATTTAATTTTTTCTTTAAAAAAAAAATTATGCCGCTTCCGCTACTTTACAGCTTCTTGTAATTATCTGCTTCAACTGCTTCAACTTTTATATATATGTATATTTGTCAACTGCTTCTACCACCTTTTTTATATATATGTCAACGCTTCAACCACCTTTTTTTTTTGTTAAAAAGAAATTATTTTTATATGTATTATTATTAAAATTTATTAAACTTTATATTAGGTATATTTTTTTTTTATTTATTTTAATTCTGCTTTTATTTTAATTACTCTGCTACCACTGTTTTTTATTATATAAAATTAAATTTTGATTTTTTGATCGAACTTCATTATTTTTCCCGATCGACTGACACAATAATAATTACTATTTAAAAATAAGACTTTTTTTTCTTGATCGACTCACACAATAATAATTATGATTTTTAATAAGACTTTTTCTTCTTGATCGACTGACTCTGTTTTTAATTTTACTTTCGTTTTTATTTTGTTGGAGAGTTTTTTTGGTTTTCCAAAATTTTTCCAATAAAATTTTGGAAAACCAATCAGCTTCTCCAACAAAATAATTTTGATAAATTAATATTTAATTGGTTAATTAATTTTTACGCGTTGTCAGCACAGAGAAATTATAATTTATTGAATTAATTTTTCTCTGTGCACGAGCAACGCGTAATTTGAAACTTTTGTTTTTAATTTAAAAATCAAATTGATTTTATTAATTTTAAATATTTTTGATTTCCGTTGTGAATTGAAGCACATGGTGCCTCAATTCACAACAGAGGATTTTTAGAAGCTACACCTAACTTATATTTATCACCGGACTCTACGCTGGAGGATTAGGACTAGGGTGAAAGCTTAGTTGCCTCCAGTTTCCCAAACCCGCTTTGGAGTTTCCCTGAAGGTTGTGGGGATGACAACTTGAACACTTATTGACGTAAGTATTTTTGAAACCACAACGATAGAAAAATACCTTCAATGGATGGGGACAATCTCGAAATAGATGTCCCAAATCATCACAAATAAAACAAATAACATATGTATTTTTGTCGGCAGCTACGACAGTGGCGGACGGAACTCCCGTATGAAATTTATTATCTTGGACGGACAGGACTTCTTTAATTGGAACGGACGGACTTGGCGGTTCTGGCAGATTGGACTTTTGGTGCGCCGGATTTGTAAGTATATAATTTGAGTCAACGTTCTCCTCCAACTCATGGACATTTATTCTACGGGGACGAACTTGGTCCTCGGCTGACCAGCGAACTGGGTTGCAGAGGCTATTACAGATTTATTCTGAGGTAAGTGGAAGCTTTGACGTTTTGATTGATTCTGAAACCGTTTTCCTCTTCTTCCAGATGAGCCAGGTTTTTTAACGGCGCCTGTGGACAACCGAGCTGATGACCCCTGTATGTGTGGTCAGAATGCAGCGAATCGTTGGAGGAGCTCTGCTGACTAACTCCCTTTCGAGAAGTCATCAACGTCGCACCAAGGTTAAAAGAGGGGTGGCCGGCCAATATTTCTGAGTTGGAATAAGCGGCAGTTTCGTCAACACCCCCTTATTACCAGTCGGATTGGCCACGGCGCCCATAGGCTGCAGCGGAGTTTTTTCAAGGGGTGGACCTATAGCTCCCTCCCGTTCGTCGATTATTGTCAACATACCATCCTCAGAATACGAATGTCCGAGCCAAGCATCTGTGCGGTGATGAACTGTTGCTCTGGAATTCTACTGAGCTCCATTTTAAGTTCATTTATGATTCGCCGCACAGATGCCGAATAATCCTTACGAGCCGATTTTAAGCGATAAAGTGTATCTTTAACATGCTGAATTTTAGTAGCTGCTCGGAGCAACATCTCTTCATCCGTTGCACGAATACCATCGCTGACCAGCGAGTGACAGGCAGCGGCTTTGCTTTCACAAAGTGCGAGTTCGGCGGCGGAATCTGGCATGCTTGCTTTTGGGGGACGGCGACCTATACGTTGCTCGCGCTCTAAGGCGATAACCAATTGAGAGTACTTACTCTGGGCGTTGCCCGCCGACCCTAACAACCCACGTAGCTCTAATTCATATTGTACCTCGTCGGGATCTAACCTGGCTGGATCCATTTGTTTTTTTGGGTCAGGTATAACAATTATATTATTTTTATAAATAAAAAAAAAAATAATACTTTTGGCTATTTATTTTTAGAATATCACCAATATACAAATTATGGCGTGTACCAACAGGCAGCTTAAACCGCGATATTTTTAATCCCACAATGATATATAAATATTAACAAAAAAAATTTTTTTTTATAAAAATAAATTACAACTATTGTAAACTACTACTACTATTTATACTACACTAACTAACAAACAAATAATTCTTAAGGAATCCAAAAGGAAAGAAACCAAATTTACTCAAATAAATAAATAAATTAAATATAAATAATAATAAATAATGAATTATTTAGAACATCTAGGGTACAATTTCTAAATATAATAACTGTACCATCAATTTCTTTTCCCAAATAACTTAATAAATAGGGCAAAAAAAAATATCCTAATATATATATACTTATACTAAAAAAAAATAATTACTAAATAACAATTAATGTAAATGAACAAACAATTGCTACAAAAATCTCAGTATTATAAATATTGTAAAATAAATAACACTAATTGTAAATTGATTAACACTAAACTCGACTTACCAAAAAAAGAATTTAATAAATAACAATAATTGTACATGAAAAAAAATAACCATACACCTAATATAACTAATATAACCACAAAAAAAAACCCAAAACTAATAAATAACGAATATTGTAAAATAAGTATAAAATAACAATTATTGTATAATAATAAATAAAGAGACCAAAAAAATTAAATAAAATCAACCACTACTCCTTTTTAATTTTATTCATTCTCCGCTCTCTTGTCTATTAAAAAAATCTTTCTGCGTCAGCGCTCGCTCGACCGAGGAACCAATAGCCAAAAAGAAATATTTTTAATAAAAATAAAAAAAAATAAAAAGAAATATCGCAACCACAAAAGAAATCAAAAATAATCCATCCGAACAATTCCAAAAAAAAACCAAAAATCCAACTCAAAAAATTTAATTTAATTATGTAATCTTTTCCACCCCAAAATGGATACACTCTGGACTTCTCTTTAAAATGAACAGGGAAGGGAAAGGGTAAGGTAGGAATATGGTTAGGGAGAAGGGAAACTTTAATGAGAAATATTCATCCAACACCACACAAAAGAATCTTTGGCCGTCCCAATTCACATAAAGTTCACTTACGTTGAACACAAAAACACACACATGCTAGGACCCCCTTTTAGACTACTAAAAGCGAGTGGTCTAACTACCGAACGGACACTTTGGGGAGGATACGACAAGGAACACCTTATTGCAATTTCTAACCCCCCAAAATAAATAAAACGAAGGACACTGGATAAATTGAATTGGAACCACCTCCGACGGTCCTCATAGGGAAGGACGAATACTTCCACGAAAGGGGAAGGCGTTGTGGCATTGATCGCCCCTCCATCCGACTTTATCAACCTCAGATGGAGAATTACACAACAAATTTTTTTTTTAAATAAGCCACAAAAATTGGGCGCCAATTGTAACAAGATATGTAATTTTGTTCATAAAAAAAATTACCACCTGCTTACTTTTAGATAAGTCGGAGGAGGTAACTTCGGACTTCTAGTGAAGTGGGCGCCAGGTCTAGAGTGACCAATAACGCATCACAAAACTAACAAATTTTACGAAGTATCGCCATAAGGAAGAGGACAAGAAAGGAACAGAAATCCGTCGCGATCCATCCTGGTCATTATCACCAGCTAGTACAAACCAAAAAAATCAACTAACGCAGTCAACAGCAACCCAACGCAGCGAACTAATAACCAACAAAATAATAAAATTTTTGGCATTTTCAACAAAAATTAAAATTCCAAATAAATGATAACAATAAAAAAAATTATTTTTAATTTTTACTTTAATTTTATATTAATATAATTGCACAAAATATATCTGTGGTGAATAAATTTTAATGTTTAATATATATATAATTTTTTTAATAATTTTGATAATTTTACTTTATTATGGTGTACGCAAAGAAAACATTTAATAAATAACTATTTAAAAAACAATTAATAAATATAAATAAAGAATTGTATCCTTAAACATAAATTAATAAATAACCACAAAAGAAAAAACGAAGCAAAAGCAACTAAATATTAACAAAATATTAACACACCGATAATAAACAATTTTAAGTTTAATTTACACATACCTGGTGAGTCCGGACATGTCTGGAAGGAACCAGCTACCTAAGGTACCTACACAAAATAATTAAAAAAAAAAAAAAATCACCGCACAAAAAAAAATTTAACAATAAATAAATAAAACAATGACGTTGTCGCCGCTGTTCTGCCTCCGCTTTAAGGTGCTGGAATAATTTTTTCTCGTTTGTAACATTATCAATATTATTTGATATGTTAGCTGAAGGCAAGTTCGGAGGAGAAGGGTTCGGTAGCTGAAAGCGTTGGGCGCCAGGTCTGAGTGACCTAGCCTCAATCACAAAAAAACCAAGACCAATTTTTGTCTCTTTTAGCTTCCAGGATCATTGGGATTTCCTCCTGGTTGCCGGCTCAACACAGTCTGTGGGGTGTGGGTCGACCAATGATCCTACTAACTACCATATTGCCTGAAAATTGTAACTCTTCAATCCAAATCACTTGTTACATAATAACATCTTACAGGATCGAAGAGCCGCAAGAGAAGGACAGTCTGGACTACGCTGGTTCACATAATCTATAATTCCTCTTAGCCAGCCATGATTCTAAAAACTACTACCAAAAATCTTCAGAAAAAAAAATCACACAAAAAAATTCCACCCAATGATACCGCACAAAAAAAACTATGGCACTAAATAAGTACAACACCAATATTTATATTATAATTTGACAAAAAAAAATTTTTTATTTTTATTTTATTTAAAAAAAAATTTGTAATTAAATAAATATTCATAATTAAATAACTACATGACAGCTCTTTATTTGGTTTTTTTCTTCTTCTAAATACTGTCACTTCCCTATGATTATATATATATATAACTATATAAATTTATATCACTGCCTTGCCATCACAACAAATAAAAAAAAACATCTTTTTCAAATTTCACCAGCGGTTACGTGGCTGCTCTCGACAACACGAACTCTGAAAGCGCGACTCATGTACAAAAAAAAAAAAAAAATATTTATATATATATAACTGAAGAAAAACAAAATTACTAATTACAGAAAAACTCCTCTACAAAACTTTACCAATAAAAAAAAATTTTACAAAAAAAAATAATTAACAAAATAATTTAAACACAAAAAAAACAAAAATCCCACGACGACTGATGTACTCTGGAATAGGACTGCGGACGAATATAGGAACTCACAGGCCACTCCGGAACACAGGACAACGCCGGAACAAAAAAAAACACTATAGGAACAAAATTACGAATACGAATTACGCGCGCGCTGGACACAATTTATCTAATTTTTTTCCCGGGTTTAAAATTTTAATTTTTTTCCGGTACAAAACTCGATATATAAATATTTGAATATTATCTCAAGTTATTTTTTTCTTCTGCAAATTCCACTTAAAGAAATTTTTTTTTCTCCTTTCACAAATTAGTTATTTTATGGTTTTGCTCCTTTTTTTCTCGAGTTTTACCTTGAAACCAAATTTTAATGTAAAATGATTTTACAAAGATAATTTTTCTTTCTGTTAATGCTATCTAATTTTTTTTTTCTAGGTTTAATTTGAATATCTTTTATGATTTATCATAACTGATTTATAAATAATTCTTCCAAAAAATTCAAAAAAAAAAACGAACAAAAAAAAAACATCCAGAGTGTCCAGCGCGACCGTCGGAACATCACTCTCCGAATGTTAATTTTTTCCGACACATCATCCCACTTTTTCTGCTCTTCTGTCGACCTCGGGTCAAATGAAGAGCACCTGTTGTTTTGGGTGGGAAAAAGTTAACTCACCACCACCACAGCGACATCTAGTACTACCCAACACTATTATTTAACGAAACAACACCAACATACAAAAATAAATATATTTGACATTTCACAAGAGGAAGACACACAACAACAAAAAATAACAAAACACAGGCCGACGATATGGCAGGTAATTCATTTTGTTTATTATTTTTTTCTATAAATATATTTTAATTTTTCTATCTTTTTTTAGGTTTTTCGTTATTTAAAATGTTTGTGGTGTCACAAAACAGGCTTGATTCTGAGGTATTCCTAGCAGAACAAGTCTGAAACCACCCAGCAGAACAAGTCTGAAACCACCAACCCCAATAATTTAAACCTAATCTAATAATAAGTTAACAATTAAGTGTATATAAAAACAAACTAACTATAACTAAAAAATTAAATAACCTCTAAGTGTATATATAAAACAATTTAAACCCTACTAAATAAATAACACTAAGACAAAAAAATTATGACTAAAAAAAACTACCTCATAATAATAATACTAATCTATTGTAACTAACACTTAATTGTAAAAAATACTATCACTAAACCTACAAAATAATATAATAATAAATAACAAAAAAACATTTTTTAAATATCACAGATGTTATGTAATAAATAATTTTTTTTCTCATTTTAGCCAAACAGGGGGCTGTCCCACACCCTTACTTCTTTAAATCTTTGGCATGGACAATGTATTTTTTTCCCGTGTCGTCATCTTCCACCTCGTAACACACGTGGCCTTTTGTGGAAATAATTGTACATTTTTGCCACGGCTTCAAAAATTTTGCCGATATCTTCCTTTGTTGGTCACTCAGACCATGGATTCGTCTAAAAACGATATCACCAGGTACGAATTCGATTTTTCTTGTACGCAAATTATATTTTATTTCATATTTTTCTTCTGTTTTTTTCAGGTTTCGTATACCTGCGTACCCTTCTACGTCGATGGTCGTCGTTCTCAATGGCAACTTCTTCTTGAAGAGCGTTTAATTTTCGTAGCAACTCATACGACGAACCATCAGTCACTATGTGATAACCAAAGGTTAAATAGAATGGCGAAAATCCAGTAGCGTCGTGCACCACATTTCGAAGGGTACACGCTATATGGCTTAAGTTTTTGTCCCATCCTTTATTGTTATCACTCTTGAGTTTGCATGTGGATGGTGCGGTGAAAGGTGCGGTGCATTTATGTGTAATATTATAATCGGTCATTAATGTTTTAAATTCTTTAGATCTGAACTGGACACCATTATCCAATAGCAATACTTCTGGTATTCCGAATAGGTGGAATACATCGGCTTCCAGGAATTTTAAAATTGGACCTGTCGTTGCCTGCCGCAAATGTTTTAATAATACGAATTTGCTAAACTGATCAACTATTATTAATATTATTTTTAGATCTCGGATACGGGCCCAATAAATCAATATTAATGTTTTGCCACGGACGGACTGGTGGAGTTCGTATAACCATTGGTGGCCGAAGGCAAATGTTCGGAGCTTTACATTCTTTACACGAATCGCAGTGCGCTATGTAAGCCAATAATAATGCCGTTGAATTTTTGCTCTAGTTTTCTCAACACCCGAATGAGCCTCAATGGGATCATCATGAAAATGTTGAATGATCTTGTCACAGAGAGCGGACGGAACCCACAGCTTCCAGACCGGAATATCTGCAAGTACATCATTTTTTCTAAATCTACAGCATTTAAAAATAACTCCAATTCCGGTGGACGATGGTGAAATCAAACCCTTGAAGTTTAAGGCTTCACCGCGCTAGTCTACCCGAAAGATCTTTTTGGTTCATCAACCATTTAAGACTAGCGTGGTCCGTGATGACGGTGAACTTGGCCCCCTCAATGTACGGTAGGATTTTTTTGATTGCTACGACAGCCGCGAGGCATTCTGGTTCAGTGACGCTGTAATTTTTCTGCGCATTGTTTAATTTTTGCGACATGAACGCAATCGGATGTTCATGTCCCTGGGCATCTGTCTGAAATAGAACGCCCCCGACTCCCGTCTTCGACGCGTCACATTGGACTGAAAATTCTCGGTTGAAGTCTGGGTTAACGAGAACTGGCGCTTGTGTAAGCGCCAACTTCAAAGCGATGAAGTCTGACTCCTCTTCGTCGTTCCATTTTTCTTGCGCTTTTTTGTTAAGTAGTTTGGTGATGGGGGTGGCCACCCGCGACTTTTCATCGAGTTCGACTTTCCAGAAGGCCATTTTAAGGTCGAGGCTGGTAATAAATTTCGTTTTCTTAACCCTACTAAAAATTGAATTTATGTGTGGAAGTGGATACGCATCACTCTTGGTTACAGCATTTAATTTTCTGGCGTCTAGATACAGTCTAACTGTGCCGTTCGACTTTTTTACTATAGCCAAGGGCGAGGCCCATCCACTTCTGCTCTCCTCTATTATATCTTCTTTCAACATTTTATCAATTTCAGCATCTAAGATTTTCTGCATTGGAAGGGACAAAGGATACGGACGGACAAATTGGGGTTTAGCATCTCCTACATCGATCTCGTGCTTCAACAGGCTAGTTTTACCTAACCCGACCACACTGTAGAATGGAAAGAGCTCGATTGTCTCCAGTAAGTTTTGTTTCTAATCTATATTTAATTTTTGAGTATTCTCTTTATCTTGCTCTATCTCGTTTATTTCTAGGGACCTAAATGGAATGGCATTAAATGCATCCCAGAAATCCATTCCCAAAATGATGGATCTTTTAATGGACGGGATGAGGAAGAATTTAATATTTTTTGCGATATTATTAAACTGCATGTTCAAATGAACATAGCCAAGAACCTTTTATTTTGCCCCATCAGCAGTACTAATATCTGCCTCAAACGGGGTGTAAGGTAAATCTAAATCCTTCAATAATTTTTCCCCATCCTTACCCAAGCAACTTATGTTTGCTCCACTATCGAGTAGAGCGAAGTGATTTTTATCTTTAATTTTTATTTTCATAAACGGACGGTTATCCCCATCCGGTCTTACATATGTTGATTTTAATGTTGTGAATTTGTTAAGGACTCGACTTTCCTTAATTTGAAATTATTAATTTTAATAATAAAAAAAATACTTTACTACACTGAACAAGTTTTATAAAGTTTTGAAATGAAATAAAAGAAACTGAATATTTTTTAAAAAACGATATAAGTTTATTTTCCAATACTGTTCACAAAAGAATAATTAAAAATTATATATAATAAGAATATTTAACAATTTTAAGTTGAACGACCCTTTTTTATTTTAATAATATATAAGCAAATATAAAAAAGCTTTAATTTGCATCTACTCTAAACTACTCTACGATATAAAAAATATAAAAAATGCATCGACAACACTACTACATCGAACATCTGATATGTATCGACAACACTATACATCGAACATCTGATATGTATCGACAACACTATACATCGAACATCTGATATGTCAAATTACATTCAGTTCAAGTTGGTTGCGCTTTATTCGGTTGTGCGCGATGTAAACATGCTCCGGGACCTTGGACAATCAATATATTTGTCCAAAATATAACTTCATCGGTTCGGTGTAGCTGTAAATCCATCGGTGATATGTGATAATTTCTAAAGAGAGAATTATCAATAAATTGTTAAATAAATATAATAAATAAATCTTAGTGTTATATTATGATGATGGATGATCATGTTGATTTTTATGTTTCGGTGATGTAATTTTTCTCTCGTATTGTGGTTACATGAAAGTGTAAAATAAAATTTATTAAAAAATGTTTATATATAGTATATGCGCAATAATAATTTTGTGAAATGTGATTAATAAATTAAAAATTTAAATTAAAAATTAAAAGTTCATGTTTGTTATTTTTTTTTTTAAACAGCAACATACAAAAAATAGTAATATTTTTATTTTTTAAAGTTCATTCACTAAAGTTATTAAATCGACAATTATCACTGATTAAGCAGTATGTTATAATAATATTATTATTTGTTTTTTTGTGTTTTTTTTCTTTTAAATTAATACTGACGAATAATATTATTTTTTTTATCACATATGAGTTCATTATTATTATTATTTTTTAAGTATATAATATATTTAAAAATATTGAATTTTGAGATAAATGTTGATTTATTTTTATTAAAAATTTAATGTGTTTATGTGTTTGTTGTTTATTACTATTGTGATTGTTCTTCATAATTGTCTTTAATTGCCAATAAGCATATTTCTTTTATTGATCGTTTGTACCGTCACGACACGGGTTAAATCATCCTTACCGGGATGAACTTCGATTACACTTGCGAGTGGCCAATGCGTCGGTGGCATCCTCTCGTCCTTAAGGATCACCAGATCACCAATTTTAATGCTGTCATGTTGAGCGTTTGGCCGTCTTTGCATTCTGGATGAATATTCCCCACTCCATTGCTCCCAAAATGATTGATACAATTTTTGTAAGTATTTCCAGCGATCTAAAGAATTTAATTTTATAATATTTAAATCTTTTTCAGGTGGAGTGTGCAACGATCGCAGATTTAAAAAATGATTTGGAGTTATGGCTGATAGATCATCAAGATCTGGTGATTTAGGACAGAGAGGACGCGAATTTAAACACACTTCGATTTGCGATAGGAGTGTCGCGTATTCCTCAAATGTTAATTTTTCATTAATTATTATGCGTTTGAGATGAAATTTAATAGATTTAACCCCAGCTTACCATAAACCACCAAAATGTGGTGAAGCTGGAGGATTAAAGTGCCATTGGGTACCTAAAGAAGTGAGTTGGTTTGCAACTTCATCACACCATTGCCGTTGGATTGTTTTCATTTCAGCGGTTAAAACATTGTTTGCTCCGACGAATTTGGTACAACAATCACTATATAAATTTGAGCAAATGCCTCTGCGTGCTGAAAAACGACGATATGCAGCGATAAAAGCTGTGGTGCTGAGATGGCTCACCAATTCGATGTGGATAGCCTTTCTACATAAGCATATAAAAATTGCAACATATCCTTTATACGTTTTGTTCCAACGGCCCTTCCAGGCTTTTATTTCAATTGGACCTGCATAGTCAACCCCTGTGTTCAGAAATGGATGTGCAATTTGTACACGATATTCACTTAAATTTCCCATTATTTGATTAGTGGTTTGATTTTGCAATTTAAAACAAATTATACATTTATTTATAATTTGTTTGATATTTTGTTTCATGTTTAATACCCATTATTTATTTTGTAAGTGTTCGGTCATTAATATTTGTCCACCGTGCGCTGTTCTTATATGCGTATCACGCAATAATAATGTAGTTAAATAACTATTTCGTGGAATTATTATCGGATGTTTTCTATCATATTCAAGATTTGAGTTTTGTAATCGACCTCCAACACGAAGAATTTTATTATTATCTAGAAATGGATTTAAATTAAAAATTTTACTGGACTTAGATAATTTTGATTTAGATGTGAGTGCTAAAATTTCATCTCTAAATTCTATGTTTTGAAAATAATGTATTACAAAAAACATAGCCTTTTCAATTTCATAAGTAGTCAATGGAGTATAATTTCGAATTTTTGGAGTTAAAAATCGCTCTAAAACAATATGCAATAACTCTAATTAAAGTGGTAAGTTTTGAGTATTTTTCAAATATATTTTTTAATGTATCATCCTGTTTAATGAAATAATTTTTAATCTTTTTTATTTCTAGGTCCGTATCAAGAGTTATAGGTTCTTTGATATTTGTAGATAAAAAGGTTTTTAAAAATTTAGGTCCTTGCCACCACGTAAGGACATTTTTTATTTCTGAACGAAATATACCACGTGATGCTATATCAGCAGGATTGTCTTTAGTACCAATATGGTACCAAATATGCGTGGAGGTTCGTGATTCTATTTCTGACACACGATTTGCAACGAACGATTTCCATCTGGATGGATTTGCTCGAATCCATGAAAGTGTGATCATGGAGTCAGTCGAAGCAAAAGTTTCAACATTTTTAAAGTTCATGGAGGTTTTGACGAAGTTCAAAAGTTTGGCCAGCAACACAGCACCACAGAGTTCCAGTCGTGGTAATGATCCGGTTCGAAGGACCATGTTAAGGACTCGACTTTCCTTAACTTGAAATTATTAATTTTACTAAATACTAAAAAAAAATACTTTACTACACTGAACAAGTTTTATAAAGTTTTGATATGAAATAAAAGAAACTGAATATTTTTTAAAAAACGTTATAAGTTTATTTGCCAATACTGTGTTAATTAAACCATATGATCGTTGCGAGAGTTCACAAAAGAATAATTAAAAATTATATATAATAAGAATATTTAACAATTTTAAGTTGAACGACCCTTTTTTATTTTAATATATAACAAATTATATAATATAATATATAAGCAAATATAAAAAGCTTTAATTTGCATCTACTCTAAACTACTCTACGATGTAAAAAATATAAAAAATGCATCGACAGCACTATTACATCGAACATCTGATATGTATCGACAACACTATACATCGAACATCTGATATGTATCGACAACACTATACATCGAACATCTGATATGTCAAATTACATTCAGTTCAAGACGGTTGCGCTTTATTCGGTTGTGCGCGATGTAAACAGAATTGAAGCACCCAGTACTTCAATTCACAACCAAAAAACAGCCAACTAAAATATTTGGAAATAATTTAAATTTATTGATTAAATTTGCAAAATAATTGAAAATTAAATTGGAACACTAATTTGCAGAACTGATTGGCTAACCAAAATATCGCACGCGAAAAAAAACCAAAAAGCTCTTCAACCAAATAAAATAGCTGTTTTTTGGTAACCAAAGTTAAGTTTTTTCGGAAGTGTCAAAAAAAAAGTAAAATTAATAAATTCTTATATATAAAGATTAATATTCAGAAAGTTATAATAATATAAGTGTAATGAAAATAACTCAAAAAAATTTTTAAACTGAAATATAAAAATAAAACGAACTTAAAATAAATAAGTTAAATTGTAATGTTAAATAGAAAATTGAAAACCAATTTTAAACTGTAAAGTAATAAATAATTAAATATTTAATTAATTACTACATATTAACAAATAAAAAAGTTAAACTGCATATAAAAAGGTGTTTTATTTGGAAAATAATAAAGAAAATAAATATAAAAGTTAACTTTTATAACATTGGCGCTGCGGACAGGATATGAACTACGTTTCCTATCTTAAAAAATCTGTGTTCGGTAAAACAAAATTGTAAAAATTAAATATAAAAGAGATTTATAGATTAACATAAATTAAAAAAGTATCGGAAATAGACAAAAAATATAATATAAATTTTAATAAAAAAAAATTAAAAATTTTTTAATAAAAAGTGGTAGCTGGTAGCAGTTGAAGCAGTTGAAGCAGTTGAGGCAGATAATTTTAAAAGAATTAAACAAGAAGCTGTAAAAATAGCAAAAGCAGTAGTAGCAGTTGCTACACACACAACAAAAAAAAGCAGTAAAAGTAGTAAGTGCGATTTGGTTTTCTTTGAAAAAAAATATATATAAAAAAAATATATATAAATAGTTCTTATAAAATGAATAAAACGAAACCAATAGGAAGATACGGATCTTCATTATTTAAATAATTATAATTAATCCTGAATTAATTATTCTCATAATGGAAAATAATAAAATATACTTTTTGGCCAGTTACTAATCTAAATCGTAAAATAAATTAAAAAATTGTAAATTGTTAAAATTGTTTAGATTCAAATTGCAAAAAAATTTGTCCAATTTAAAAATTTAAAAAATTGTCCAAAGTAAGAATAAAAAAAAATTGTTTTAAAATAAAGTTTTTAAAAAATAAATATGTTTAAATTAAAATGTTCAAAAATTGTTTTTTTTTTGTAAAATTAGAAAATTGAAAAGCAATAATAAAATAGTAAAACTTGTTTAAATTAGGAAATTTTAAAGAATATTTTATAAAAAATAATCAAAAAAAAAAATCGCCAAAAAGTTAAATTAAAATGAAATTTTTGTAATAAAGAAAATCAATAAAGAAAAAATAAATATCTAAATTCTAAAATGATCAAGTAAAAAAAATACAATAAATGCATATACAAATATGTACACATAAAACAATATAAAAGTATATAAATTTTTATATTTCAAAACCTTAACCTATCCTAAACTTAACCTAGTTTCATTTTTTTTTCTCTCCTCAAATTAATGCAAAAAAATAATATGAGTATAAAAAATAATTTTTTTTGGGGTGCACATACACTGCTATCAAATATTATAATTTTTTTATTTTGTTGCACAATTTTTATTTCTCTAAGTTAAAATTGCAAATTGTGTGTTTTTAGCAATTTGTAATAAGTTTATATTAAAGTTTTTCTTAGTGTGAAATATAATACATAGAAGTGTATTTATAAAGTAAAATTCGAATAAAAAATAGGGTGACTAAACCAATTACGGAGTACAAGTTTTAAGTTGGTTTAATTTGACGCAAAGTTGTGTAAAGAAAGTGCAGAATAAAATTGTGCACTAAGTTGACACAGGGCTGTGTAAAAACAAAGAAACTTAATACAAAATTTTAACATAAGTGTTAAAATTTTAATAAAATTTGGTTTGACTAACGAACACTTTTTTTTCGTTACCCTATATTTACATTTTAAATTAAAATTTCATTAATTTTTCTTGTTCGTAATGACATATTGTGTCAACTTTTAATTGATATTAATATTAATATTTTTAATGACGTACGTAAGTTTCATTAGAATTTTTTTTTGGAATTGAATAAAAATTTTATTGCATAATTTTAGGAGTTAGAGAATTTATATTTTTTTTAGGTATAAACATTTTGGTCGAAAAGGTCGAAAAATTTTTTATTGCATATCAAGGAATATAAAAATAAAATAAAATAAAATGGGCATTTTTTTTAAACAATTTTATAAAAAGTTAGAATGATTTGCGTTAAATAAGATAAAATTTAAATAAAATAATTTTTAGGAAAAATACAAACACAATTTTTCGAGCTTTAAAATATTTTTTTAGAAAAAATTTCGACCCCTAAAAAATAAGTATACAAATTTTTTTTCACTTTTTACTGAAAGTTAATAAAAATATGACCCCTAAACAGTAATATATAAAATAAAGGGCATATTTACATTGTTGTTGTTCTAATTTTTTTTAATAAAGAAACTAATGTCGCAAAAATCATAAACCCCAACTTTAGCGCAATCCATTTTAAAATTTCCGAAGCGAATTTCTACTTTTTCATTTCTAAATTCAAGTCCAGAATTTGAAGATTCGGACGAAAAAACAAAGACAAACATCGAAAACATAGAAACGGAACCAAATTTAGAAGTATTAAATAAAAACAATTTTTCTGATTTTTTACACCAAGTGCAGGAAGATAGAGTGTCGGAAAACAGAAAAAGTTTTAGAACATTTTCGACCCCTATTCCGCCTCCTCCACCACCACGTCAATTACCTGAGCAACGGGAATACAACGCAGAAAATGTTACTAATGACAACATCATTTGGAACCAACAGTCCTAACTCCTACCGGTTGAAAAAATAATAAAAATATTTTTAGTACAAAATCCAACGTTTTCAGGTGTAGGGTTGGACATTGTAAACGAATTAAACAATTTTCTAGAGTTGGCTCACCAAGCATACGAATTGACTAGAGATGAACAAAAAGGGATACTATTGAGAATTTTAATAACAAGTAAACTGACAGGTGCGGCCAACGCACTTTTTAGATATGCCAACGTCGAAAATTTTACACAATACAAGGATATTTTAAGAAATCGTTTTATAGAAAGTAAGGATATGGCTACATTAGCATCGGAAATTATGGGAATGTACCAATATGAAACGGAAACAGTAGAACTTTTTGCTCGACAATATCTAAATGAAACTCGCAAAACGTTGTACCAATTGCGGAATTAACGGACACGAATCCGCGAATTGTTTAAGACGACGCACAGGGATTAACGGCGCAAGTCCACAAAGAGTTTTAACAGTAACCAACACGGAAACCACTTGCGAATGGTGTGCAAGGGAAGGTCACAAAATATTAAATTGTGAAGTACGTCAATCTTACGAATCTAGAATGGCGTTAGTCTCGGGAAACGAAAATGGAGTGAACTAAAAAGGCCCAGCTCATTCCATACGGAGAGCACAACAACCACCTTACAGGAGCCCTTTAGATATAGCCAAAACAGACAAAGTAAAGTTATTAGTAGCCTAAGGAGCTCAGGTTAGTTGAATAAAAAATTCGACGTTGAAAAAAGGAATACAAATATGTAAAGATAATAAAATACAAATAAGTTCAATAAACAATGTGAGCTCCACTTTAGGTTCCTGTGAGGGAAAATTTTTATTAGGGCAAAATTTTAAATGCGATTTCCAAGTTACAGATAATGATATTATGTTACCAGTTTATGGTATTTTAGGGAACAATTTTTTGCCCCCTAATTGTAATATTTTAGGACCCCAAAAACAACTACAATTTCCAAACACAAAAACAAATAATTCGGAATTTTATATTCCATTTTCACAAACACAAAATGAAAAAATAAATATGCATTGTATTAAAGATTCAAATCAATTAAACGCGGTAAAGATACAACAATTACGAGAAATTTATGATAAAGTACAGGAGAGTTTTAAGGTAAATAATGGAGTTACGGAAGTAAAAGAGAATAAAGAGGAAGTTATTGTAGAAACTAAGGAATTATTAAGTGAAAATAGTAGTGAATTAAAGGAGGACAAAATAGGAGAGGAGGATATTATCGTAGTTAATGCAGAAGTTATTGAAGTAAATGATAAAATAAATGATGAAGTAAATAAGGAGGAATATAATAATAATTATGACGTAGAAGGAGATAATATGGGAAATGTTGAAAGTATTAATGAAGAAGTAATCATGAATAATAAGGTAATAATTGATTTAACTGAAAGTGTAGTAGAAGAGAAAAGTATTGACAATACAATGGAGGATGAAAATGTAGAAGTATCAACGGAAAAATATATAAAACAATTTGAAGCTAACAATGTTAAATGTGAAAAAACGGAAATTAATGGAATAATTAATTCATCAAAAATTATGATACCAGCGCGCATGGAAAAGGCAATTAGTCTCCCTACAACGGAAGAGGGAGAATTCTTTTGTGAAGCTCAACAAATAAAACCAGGCGTGTTTTTAGGAAATTGTTTGGTAAAAGGTAAAAATAATACTGTAACGGTTTGTGTAGTTAACGTAAACATGGAAAATGTAGAAATTGAAAACGTAAAATTAAAGTTGACCCCTATTCAAAATTTTAAAATAAAACCCCCCAAAAATAACCCCAAAAACGCAGAAAATGTTACTAATGACAACTCTTATCATTTGGAACCAACACTCCTACCGGTTGAAAAAATAATAAAAATATTTTTGGTACAAAATCCAACGTTTTCAGGTGTAGGGTTGCACATTGAAAACGAATTAAACAATTTTCTAGAGTTGGCTCACCAAGCATACGAATTGACTAGAGATGAACAAAAAGGGATACTATTGAGAATTTTAATAACAAGTAAACTGACAGGTGCGGCCAACGCACTTTTTAGATATGCCAACGTCGAAAATTTTACACAATACAAGGATATTTTAAGAAATCGTTTTATAGAAAGTAAGGATATGGCTACATTAGCATCGGAAATTATGGGAATGTACCAATATGAAACGGAAACAGTAGAACTTTTTTCTCGACAATATCTAAATGAAACTCGCAATTTAGGAGGCATTGGAAGTTCGAATACATTAAATAACAGTCAAGCAGTCGTAGGAGATCAAATGTTGACTTTAATAACTACAATGATGAAAAAATTAAACGAAAATGGGCTACAAGCGGAACAACCCAACAAAAATAAATTTGGTAATAATTATAGAAATAGGAATAATAATAATAACTTTAGAAACAACATAATAATAACGTGCGCAATAATTTCAACGCTGGAACTAGAAATCAAAATAACAACAAGAACAACAACAATTTTAGTAATAATTATAAACAATTTTCTAATAATAATAATAATAATAATTTTAATAACAATAAGAAAAGGGGTAGTGATGTGCAACCTGATAGCTGATCTACGGCACCATAAAGGGGTAATGATGTGCAACCTAATAGCCGATCTACGGAAATGAAGCTTCACACCTCTCTATCCCAATCTCCTGCTTTGCCTCCTCGTGGTGGTGCTGTTTACCCTTTCTGGAGATCGAGTAACCAACCCTAGCGGAAGGAAACCCCGGTGGAAAGAAAGGGAACGAAAGAAGCAAGGTGATCTGCTACCCTTAGAAGGGTCTGGTCATAAGGCTGACAACGTTATACCAGTAAAAATTGCCATGAAACCTAACTATGATGAACACTCAACACATGCCTCGGATAAATAACGGAATACAACAATGTCGACCCATGCAAACTCTCAAGGACTACGATTTAAGAATATCGACCTGGAATATCCAAACGATGTTACAGGTTGGTAAAATGTTTGAAATAGCTGACGAATTAATAACTTATAAAGTAAACGTCTGTGCTCTGCAAGAAGTAAGGTGGAAAGGACAAGGCGAAATAAAAAAGAAAAATTACTCAATTTATTTTAGCGGTGGTAACCAATCTGGTTTACGAGGAACTGGATTTTATGTAGATAAAAAGACGCGCAATTCTTTAATACTCTTCGAGCCAATCAACGACAGATTATGCTACATTAAATTAAAAGGAAGATTTCAAAATATTTCTATAATATCGGTATATGCACCTACCGAAGATAGTAATGAAGAATACAAAGACGAATTTTATGATAATCTTGACAAACTATGCAACAAAATAAGTAGACATGGTATGATAATCGTACTAGGTGATTATAATGCCAAAATTGGTAATGAAATATCTGTGCAAAAAATAGGAGGAAAGCACTCTCTGCATAGTGAATCGAATGATAATGGCTCGAGAATTTGCAACTTTGCAATAATCAATGAATTATTTATAAGTAGGATGTCTTTCCCGCATAAGAAAATACACAAACAAACATGGAGAATACCTGGTCAAAGTAGAGGTAATCAGATTGACCATGTTTTAGTTGATAAAAGACATGCTAGCTCAGTGTTAGATGTCATAAAAAACAGCGATGGCTCATACAGAATCAGATATAATCATGAACTGGATGAATTAATTAATAGAGAAAATGTAATTCGTTTCATCAAAGCACAGATACTTAGATGGTTAGGCCATGTACTCAGAATGCCGGAAGAACGAGTAGTACGAAAAGTGTACATAAGCAACCTAACAGGCAGTAGAAAACGTGGTAGACCTAGAAGAAGATGGACAGAGGTAGTGGAAGAAGATTTAAGCAAGATGAGAGTCATAAACTATAAGCAAACAGCACAGGATCGTATTAAGTCGAAAAAAATAGTCAAGGAAGCTCAGGTTCACAAAGAATTGTAAAGCTGTGGAAGAAGAAGAAGAATAACAATAAAACCCCGTTCAATAAGACCCCTAATAGATTAAACAATAATAATGGCGGTATGTTTAACGGAAATAACTACCCATCTAATTATAATAATAATAATAACAATCATAATAACAATAGAAATACCAATAGAGGACCCAATTCATATCCTCTTGTTACATGTTTCAAATATGGTAAACAAGGCCACATAAGTAGAGATTGTACAATGCAATTTCGTTCAAATAACGAAGTAAAACGTTGTACCAATTGCGGAATTAACGGACACGAATCCGCTAATTGTTTAAGACCACGCACAGGGACTAAGGGCGCAAGTCCACAAAGAGTTTTAACAGTAACCAACACGGAAACCACTTGCGAATGATGTGCAAGGGAAGGTCAGTAGTAAGTAGACACCCTTATAACACCATCGTTCTATCGCAGATAAAAACAGGGAATAATCAGCAACCACTTCATAAGAAATATTGGGTTAGACACGTTAACCACATAGCCTTTAATGTTAGAGGTAATAAAAAATGTTTGTTATTTTTTACATTTGTGGTGGTCAAGTGTATTTGTTTTCATAAAATTGCAATAACAAAAACGTTATATTGGCTATATTATGAGAAAAAACTTGTGTACCTGAAAAAAAAAAGTATAAAAAAGCAATATGCGTGAGAGTAGATGCGGTAGATATAAAAAAAATTTGTTTACAAAAACAAAATACACGCTCAACCGCTGAGCAAAACTCATAAGAATCAATATTTTAGAGTAGAAAATAGAATAATATATTATAATTCTTATTATGCCTATTTTATATAAAAACTGTTTTTTGTCTATAAAACTGCATATCTGTATGCGTGTATAAAAAAAGCATTATGCGTGAGAGTAGATGCGGTAGATATAAAAAAAAATTGTTTACAAAAACAAAATACACACTCAACCGCTAGAATAAAACTCATAAGAATCAATATGTTAGAGTAGAAAATAGAATAATATATTATTATTATTACTAAGTTATAAAAACTTCTTATCATTCAGCTAAGTTGAAAGACCATTATTTTGTATAGGCATCAAGTTCCTTATTTTTCTAAAACCCCACCTATTTGTAAACAAAATACACTATTTGTATAGGAATGCATATCATCTAAGCTGAAAGAACATGTGTAAATACTTGTTTGTAAAATATTTAACAACAACAAAAAAGCACATAGTTTATTACTTTTATTTTTGCAGTTTTCTTTTTGCATACAAGAAACTTGATGCCTATACATATGTTGTATAGCATAGCATAGCATCATGGTTGTGTATTTGTATTTCTGTACAAAAATGCAATAACAAATATATGGTATATTTTTATTCTTGTTGGTCGCTATATATGACGTATGTATTACGTATTTTTGTTACAAAAACAAAAGTATACGTAATATCGCCTATTTTTTTTAATATTCTATACATAACTTCTTATCATCAATATATAAAAAACAAACTGAATTTGAATTTTGTTTTTAATTCAAGGTTAAAATTGTGAAAGTTTATTAGCATTATTTTTTATACTTGAATATATTATGCAATTAGAAAACTACTAAGTAGGTGTATATTTTATATAAAAACTGTTTTTTGTCTATAAAACTGCATATCTCTATTACACATATGAAATATAAAAAAAAAACAAATGAATTTTTTTTAATATTCTATACATAACTTCTTATCATCAATATATAAAAAACAAACTGAACTTTGAATTTTGTTTTTAATTCAAGGTTAAAATTGTGAAAGTTTATTAGCATTATTTTTTATACTTGAATATATTATGCAATAAGAAAGCTATAGAAACATGCATTTCATGATGTCGGGTGTAATGTCCCCAATAATACACATGCACAAAAAAAAAAACTTTTTTTTTTTGCAAAGTAGACGTAAAGACCTTTTTTTATTAAATACAGTTTTTGTGGCGTGTGAAAATTTTACGTTACAAAAAAAAAAAAATTTCAATATAAAGTATATCAATATTAATAATTTCAATATTACATACATATTTATTATTTTTTTTGCAAACGTAAATATAAATTTATTATTTTAAGAAATTATAATTAAAAGTGTTATTTTAAATTAAAAAATATATTGCATAGGTTAGCATTTATAGGGTATAAATTCAAGATTTTTACATGTGTTAAAACAGTTCAAAAATAATAATCAATACAACAAAATGAACATTTTTTGCATCAACGCTTTTTTCTATTTGTTGAGTCTTGCAGCGACTCAACATATAAAAAATGTCAATATAAACAGCATTGACAATCGAGAGGGCGTATTCGTAATGCAAAAAAATATTTTGGGAGCATCGTCACATTCACATACGACAACTGTAGAACCCCCCGCTGAACGGTCCGTATCATCTCAAGAGCTTGACCAGCTCATACTAGCTACAACTCGCAAGCCTAGAAGAGGACCAGTAACAGCCCGAACAACAACAACAATTCGTCCGTCAAGAGAAACAATTGAAAATGAAGACGCCGACGAATCAAGGTCAGCATCATTTGAGCCCAGAACTTGTTTTATATAACGAGTTTTTATATTAATTTTTATTTTCAGAAACGGTTGTAATTTCCGGGAAGGCTCAGGGGGTGAACAAGCTGAGATGATCCGAAGCGACCGTTACAGATCTTCAACAACAAAAAAAAATAAAAAAAATAAAAATGTATATTAAATGTATATTTATGTAAAAATAAAAAAGAGAAATAATTATTCTTTAAAAATAATAAGAACAACAATTTTTTCATTTTTTACAAAACAATACAAATTTATTTCTTCTTTTTTAAAGGTGGTTGAGTTTCATCGTCTGAATCGGAGGTCTCTGCGTCTGCTGCTTTCTTGATCTTAAAATCGAAAATTGGTGTCCGATATTCATTTTCCTCTCTTCTTAGGAGGGTCATACATAAATTTTTCGGGACATCTGTGTCCTTGAAACCCTTTAAAACCTTGGTGATCCTATCTGGGAAAAAGTACTGGAATTTTTCAAGGTCTGCTACAAGTTTTTTTCCGTATCTTGTCTTGATTGTTTTTACAGATAGAATCGGGTAATCCTTTCCCACAACTAGCTCGTCTGTCCTAATTACTGGTTTGAACTGCGTTTGTCCAGCAACGGATTTCAGCGTTTGTAAAAAATCCTGTAAAAATAAAAAAATTATTGTTATTGTTTTATTAAATTATTGTGAAATATTATAATATTGATTTAACAACTTACCATTATTATTTTATATAAATTACTGATAAACATTCAGAACAATTTTCTGCTTTTTATACACTTTCCCCACCAAATATTAGAAACAATATAATTATATGTAACATATATAAAAACCAATTGCTCCTAATAGTTATTATTCAATTCATTATTGTAAAAATATTTTAACATTGATCTTCTTACTTTATTTCGCAACAATATGTCTATCAAAGAAAACAAAAATTGTATAACTTCTAAGAAAAAATTGTATAATTTCTAAGAAAAAATTATATAATTTCTAAGAAACATGTTGCATAATAGAAGAATAATAAACAAACAATGTTTGTTGTCTTTAAATTTTGGTATTTTTTATATTGTTTACATAGGGACAATTTAACTTGCAAAACGTAATTTATTAAAGGCATGTTCTAAACTAGGCCTATTTTAATTAAAAATTCCTAATATAATAATATATTTTTTCTGATTACAATGTTTGGTATTACGTATTATAGAAAATATAAAATATGAAAACGTGCTGAATTACATGGAAAAACATTTCCTTATTTTTATATTTAATATTCAAAACATTATTGCAAAAAATACTTGAACAGGCATAATAAAATAGACAGTTTCGCGTTAATGATAGACCCTAAGGTGTGTCGATATAAAAAATGTTTATATTCCAATTACAAATTTGGTATTTTATTTAGTACAAAAAACAATACGTATATCAAAGAAAAAAATGCATAATATCAAAGAAACAACTTGCATAATAGAAGAATAATAATTTGATTATTTTTTAAAATATTCTTTTAAATATGTACATTTTAACATGCAGAACTTTTATTCAAGGCACGTTATTTCTAGTTCATATTTTTATATTTAATAATATATTAGAATTACTTATATATATATAAATTGTTGCAATAGTGATTGTATGAAAAACATATTTTTATATATTAATATTTTATATAAATAGTAATTTTTTGAAGAAATTTCATTCAAAACTTGTTTAACAGTCTAAAAGAATAAATAACAATAAAAGTGTAAAAATTTATAAGCATCATGGCTGAAGTAAGTTGAAGCAAATTTAAAAAATTATTCTGAATAATATTGTTAACTGATTTTCTTTTTTTAGAATATGGCTTCAATTTTTACAGAGTTCACGCGCCAACTTACGGCGATGATGACCAATTTCACCCAGAATTTTGTGGCAGAAAATTATAACAACAGCCCCGAAACACAGGTTAGAAGGGGTGAAATTAATAACCATGAACAACAACAACAACCACCACAACAACATCAACAACAACAACAACAGCTGCAACAACAGCAACAAAAACTATCTCATGGTGCAGATATACAAATATGTTTGGGGGTGAAAGCCGTCCCTCAACATCAACCACAACCTCAATAGCATCCGTAGACCATACCTCTAACAACAGTATGTAATTTTAGTTAAAAAATTTGAAAATTTTAGTTCTAAGTTTAAAGTAACAAGTAGAAATTTAGTTTTTAAGTTAGGCGACTACAACGAAACATTTGACACAATCATAGACTGGTTAGACGCTTGTTTTAAAAACATTTTGGATATAGTAAAGTTAGACTGTTCGGTAAACGCCTTGATAGGTATTACGGTTTCAATACCTTCAATTGAAAATACTCGCTCTATAGGGGTTCCTTTTAAAAAAAGTTCTGATTTAACTTCTAACATGATAACCGATTTGCTAGCTGCAGTTATTCAATCAAACGATAATTTCCTATCGACGGATTTGATTGAAATAACTGCAAAAATTATTAATATTCCATCAGGTAGAGGGCGTGTTTGTATTAGTAATTTAACGGACTCGGAAATTCTTAAACGAAAAACCAGTACCTATAATATATATTGGGGAGAAGACAAATACTCATTGTTTGATCCAGGCTATTCTAATTGGTAAATATCTTGCGGATAATAAAACTAAAAATATAAAAATTAACAAAACATTATTGAAATTGTTATGCAAAGACGGGCAAAAGCTTTTAAGAAAAAGCAAATGTAACTGTCGATAAACACACAGGGTGTAATATAGGGGATATATTTAAAATTCAAAAATTTATACCTGATTATAATATTACCGTTTTTATCGACAAAAATAATTTCAAAAATTGTTATTCTTTTAATACAAAAAATACAAAGAGCATAAATATTTTTTATTTAAATGGATTAAAACATTTTGTTACAATAAAAAATGTGAAAGCGTTTTTCGGTAAAAAGCGTCAGTGCGAATACTGTAACGATTTATAAATGGATACACATATTTGCAAAGAATTGTGTAAATATTGTAAGGAACATCCCCCGTGCAAGTATGTTCCTAATATATGTAAATGTGATACATGTTATCGTACATTTCGTGGAAAGACGTGTTTTGAAAATCATAAAAAAAAATATACGGTCCGGGGACAGTTTGTTCTCAAATACAAATTTGCAACAAATGTCTAAAATACTATGATCTCTACAAACGTAAAAATCAACCCCATACCTGTGACGAAAAAATTTGTGGTATCTGTTATAAATTAACAGATCAATCACACCAATGTTTTGTCCAGCCTTATATAATAAAAGTCGCCTAAAAAATTTACACTCATATTCTATGACATTGAATGCACCCAAAATAAAGAAATAGGTCTAAATAGTTTTCAACACGTTCCAAACCTTTGTATTGTGTCATTTTTGTTATTTAGATAATAATGATAATACACAATGCCAGAATTGTGTAAAACGTGTCAACGTGTTTGAAAACAGTCCTAATGAAAATTGTATCGAAAAATTTATTACTTATCTGCTGAATATTAGTGCTAATTCAAAAAACAAATTTGTTGTATAGCACACAATTTCAAAAGTTATGATAGTCAGTTTATCGTAACAGAACTGCTCAAAAGAAACAAAACAATTGTTCCGATCAATGGGGACCTCAAGATCCTAAAAATCACTTTTAATAGAGATATCAGTTTTATAGACTCTTTAAATTTTTTACCTATAGCCTTAGCAAAATTTCCAAAAACTTTTGGTTTAAAAGATATTTCTAAGGGTGATTACCCCCATTTTTTCAATACAGAAGAAAACTATTCTTATATAGGGAAAATACCCGATATAAACATGTTTTCAACTGAAAATTACAATTCGGAAAAATTAAAAATTTTTAAAGAATGGTGGGGATCGTTAAAAATTCAGGATACGTTTTCAATAACCGTAAAGAATTAATAAAATATTGTAAAATGGATGTAACATTACTTCAAAAAGGATGTCTTAAATTTATGACAGATTTTGTAGCTCTTCTTGACGTTAACCCCTTTTTAGAAAGTTTCACTATTGCACAAGCTGTCATGCTCGTATATAGAAAACAGTTTCTACAAAAAGACACCTTAGGCGTCATTCCAAATAATTGTTACAATACACATAAAATGCAATCATTTATAGGTAAAAAATGGTTAGAATATGAAAATGAAAAAGTAAACGGTAAAATCAAGTATGAAGTTGCTTTGAAAAATTGCGGTTTTAAAGTTGACGGTTACAATGAAGATACAAACACTGTTTACGAATTTTTAGGGTGTTTTTATCATGGCTGTCCTTCATGTTTTCAAATAAGAAATATTTCCAAATACGGTCTTTCTCTTGAAGACGCATATGAAAATACTTTGTTGAGAATTAATTTCTTAAAAGAAAAAAAATATAATATAATAACAATGTGGGAATGTATCTTTAAAAGGTTTTTAACAGATAATCCTAGTATAAATAATAACTTGAATAATAAGCCTATTATTTTACAAAATTCTTTGAACCCACGCGATGCTGTTTTTGGAGGGCGTACCGAAGTGTTTAAACTTTACCACAAAATAAAACCGGGAGAGAAAATTCGCTATTTAGATTTCACTTCCTTGTACCCTTTTGTAAATAAAAACTGTAAATATCCTATAGGCATTCCAAAAATTTACAATTCCGAACAATGTAAGAGTATTACGGATATTACCAAAATTGATGGTATTATAAAATGTAGTATTTTACCCCCCCAAGATTTGTATATACCCATTTTACCATGTAAAATAAATAATAAATTATTATTCGCGCTTTGCCGGACGTGTGCGGAGATTGAAAATCTCCTTACAAAATGTGACCATGACGACAGTGACAGAAGTTTTGCAGGCACATGGGCTGCCATCGAAATTCATTTAGCTTTAAGTAAAGGGTATAAAATATTAGAATTGCATGAGGTATGGTCTTATGAGACATGCATATACGATCCGATATCGAAATCTGGGGGTTTGTTTACTGAGTATATGAACACTTTTATAAAATTGAAGCAAGAAGCAAGTGGTTATCCCCACGGCTGTGATACAGATGAAAAAAAGCGGCTGTATGTAGAACAATATTTTGAAAAAGAAGGTGTTCTATTAGAACAAGCTTCTATAGAATCAAATCCTTGCTTTCGAACTATTGTTGAAATATGTTTAAACTCCCTGTGGGGTAAATTTATACAACGTAACTTAATGAATAACACCAGCGTTGTTTCTTCAATCGACGAATTTAACAAATTGATTCATTCGCCGGGTGTTGAAATAAATGATTTATACCTGGCTGGCGAAGAACAGCTGTGGGTTTCGTGGAAATATGTAGATTCAGCACATGCTGAACCTCTAAAACATGTTTCCTTAACCGTGGGCATTTACGCAACTGCTCATGCCCGAATTAAACTATATAACGAGCTTCATAAGATCGGGAAAAATATATTGTATTGCGATACCGACTCAGTAATATTTATCGTAGATGGAAATACTCCCTATAAACCTGTTACAGGCACCTTTTTGGTGAAATTTACAAACGAGTTGGAGGAATACGGTCCTGAAACATATATCGAGGAATTCGTAACTACAGGGCCGAAATGCTATTCTTATAAATATTAAGAATAGCATTTCGGCCCTGTAGTAAATAAATTTAAAAAAACTGGTTGTGGATCCCTTCAACAGTGGTTCTTATGCTATACATACAGCCAAAAAAATAAAAAGAAAAAAACATTTTACAGTGGTAACCGAATGTGAAACAAACAAATTCGGTTTCACTTTCACAAAACGTGTTTGTACAGACGCCAACTTTGAAACAATCCCCTATGGTTTTATTGGTAAATAAATATATGTAGAAAAAAGTAATATGTATTAAGTAATATTTTAAGAAAATAAATTTATAAAGACTAAGAAAAAATTATGTATATTTTGTATTAAGTAATATTTTATATTAAGTAATATCTGAAGATTTTAATTTTATATTTTTGTATAACTTGAAATTATAAGTAAAAATAAAAATAAATATCTATATAAATCTTAGTAATGGCTTTTTTATTTTCATTAGTTTGTTACAACTCTGTACATTAGTTTGTTACAGCTCTGTACAATAGTTTAGACTATTGCAGAAAAAATAATGGAATTATTTCTAGATATTCAATTTGTTGTGGGAAACGGGGGTCAACTTTTTGCAAAAGAATTGGCAATACTTCAACAAGGAAGCCTATTACCAATAGTTTATTTTTTCAAACCCCCTTACCCTGAAGAAGAACTTAAAGATAATATCAAACATCAAAACGTGTTTAATTCGAATAATATTAATAGTTTTCATTGGAATAATGGAACTATTCCTTGCAACGACATCTCCGGCATTTTACAAATTTATTCTGATCATAAAATATATGTAAAAGGCAATCAGAAGAAAACATTTTTACAACAATATTTACAATCATCAACGATGATTATAGAGCTGGAAAATGAAATACCCAAGTTGAGTTCTTTGCGAAATTACAACAGCTATTGTGAAATACATGCCGATAACAATAAAAACTATAAATGCTCTGTTCAAAATTGTATCAATATGTATATGTATATGCTAATAAATAAAAAAATTGCTTTTTAAGAAAAATATTTTATTTTATTAATTTAAAACAAAAACAAAAGTTTTTTACATTTCAATCTTAATACTATTTATTACATTTTCAAACAATTTGTTCGAACAATATAGGGGTATTTCGTAAAATAATCTGGCATAGTTGCAGTGAACATGAGATAATTGCATAGGTATATAATAGTGTTTAAAAGTCAATTTAAACACATTGTTTTCTTTACATTTTTCCAAATACTTGTGGAAATATTCTCGTACGTTGACAACCGCATTGTTGTTGTAACACATGACCACATTTAGAAATTCGATTATATCCAAAAATTGTCCATGTTCATATTTTGACATTTCGAAAACTTTTTTGTTGTCATCATCAAATTTAAAGTTTACTTTTGTAATTGGAGCATCATAGGCTTCTAAGATATCCTCCAATATCTGAGCTTCATTACTTAAGCGTTTTTCTTCTATTTCTTTAAAATTAAAGTAAAATTTCGACCATTCTGTATAAGACATATACAAAGGTTCTTCTTTAAAACGATGGAAAATTATTTCGGCTTCCAAAGTTTCAATACTATAACCAATATTAATTTTACATGTTTGAACCTCATCCAAGAAATATGTGTAGGCTAACAACAAATTTCGGGGTATTAAGTTTTTGTTGCACTTCTTCTTTTTAACTTCTGATTTATTTTTCCTAGATGAATTGCGCTTTTTACTTTCTTGGAGGGCAATCATTTTTAAAAGAATGTTAGAAATAAACTGAAATGTTTATTGCAACGGCTCCCTCATTTATACGCGAAAGGATTCACAGTTTTGAATATTTTTGTGTTTAGAATTTGTAAAACCTGTTTTGTGTTTAAAAGCATGTTTGAACATGTTTAAAATTAGATTATCGTTTCTATCAAAATGATTGTTGTGAAACTCTTGTAAAAAGGTTTGCATGCTTTTTCCAATACAACGATACCACAAATAAACGCAACAATAATGCCCACACACATTAGAAAATATACCTTGTAATTGACGTCCATTAGCAATATAACAATTTGAGTTACGAATTAAAAAGTCAACAAACTCTTTTTGACGAGGTCTTCGCCCGTACGAATCAAAAAATTCTATACAGCCCACTAACGGACAATATATAGCAATCCAGTAAGTTCCAGGTTTTGTTGAAGGATCTGTATTGACAACAATTATTGCAGGTTTTTTAATAATTTTGGGTATTTTATTTAAGGGAAAAACTCCTCTAAATCGTTTTCTGGTATAATTGTTGCATTTTAATATATTTATTATTTGTTTTGTATCCATATTATTCCAAAGTGGAGAAATCAAAAATTTTTGTCTCTCCTTCAACGAAATGTTGTAAAAACTCTTTTTTTATTTTTTAGTATGATATCGATTTTCTTTAACGTTTGATGAAGCTCTTTAGTAATTTGGTCGTTTAATAAATTTCCAAATGAAAAGTTGTTATTTTTATCAATATCATGTAATTCGTCTATTGTCGGATATTTATATTTAAATTCTTTATTGAAGATTTTACAAGACTCTTTTATGCCTGTAATACTAATGCATTTCACAAAAATAGTATTCTTATTATCAGAGCAAAAGCTCATATCTACTAATGCATAATTTTTATAAACCATTGTTGTTTACTTAACTGTCTATTTTAAAATGTGTAAAATAAGATATGGTAACCTATTTATAGGTTTGTATATACGTTGCGGTTTTTGTCAATTTGTATGCTCCTATCAAATTCTCCATAAACAATACATGTTACAGTCGTATTTAAAGATTTTAAAAACTTGGCTTCAATTCTAATTGTTCCCTGGTTTAACAAACTTTGACAAGAATTATTTCCTGATAAATCCGGTGTTAGATCGAATGCAAGAATGTAAAAGCCTTTGCCGAACATAGATTTTGTTATTTGATGGCCTCTGTCCGATTGATGAATTCCAGTTCCATTAAAAAGAGTATAATATGCACGTGTATCAATACGATTTTTTTTCAGAAAAATTAGTTTCAATTGGTAAGTTTGGTATTTGAACTCCGTTAACATATATCATAAATTGCGTCATGTCAAAATGTTTAAAATAAAAAGGATTTTTTGAGCGTTTCCCAGTAAAAGCATCATTATCCGTCATACAAAATAGTATAGTATTTGGTAATTGACCTATGAAAACGTTGTCAAGTGATATATTTGTACTATTTGATGGTATTGTGAATGATTTTATTTCAACACGTTTGTAATGGTATTTTGCGTTGGATTTTTCTAATACAGCATTATGTGCAAGTAAAATACTAGGATTTACTGTGACATGTCTCATAAATAATGTAGCTTCAATTATTTTCATATGACTTTCATCGCTATCGTCAGCGAAAAAGTAAAAATGTGGTTTTTCCAATGTTAGCAAAACTCTGACATCAACATTATTTATTAATAATGTGGGTTGATTAAACATATCAACATGAAGTTTACCCATAAATTCAACAATACTACTATTATTAAATGGTTTTTTACGGTCTGCGGAGCCACCATTCCAAGATTTTGCTACATCATGTTTATCTAAAAGCCAACCAGCACATTCTAAATGTGTAGTTGCAGCATCATTTCCATAATCAAGTAGTGATTCGATGTAAGCTCTATAATTATAATTGTTGTCAGAAGAAGTAATATTTTTGCCATTCAGTTGTACGTTGCATTGTTTAATCATAGAATGTAATTAATTGTTAACAATTGCCGGCTGGGCTATTAATTTAGGAGGTGTAGAAGTATCTTTATCATCATTCCACACTGATCCATCTTTCTTTAATATTTGTATTTTTAATTTTAAATATGTTGATGACAAATCTCTATATGTATCGCCATGACCCAGCGAAACAAATTCAATAGTCGAAGAATTGTCTAAAGAAGCAATAGGATTATAAGCAACTTCTTCTGATTTTAAGGTACTTGATTGAATAGGTGGTGAACTAAATATATCTAACTCGGATTTCATACACTCCAACATATTTAATCAAAAATGTCTAATACTCGTTTTTTGTTTTTGCTTCTTCTTTTAACTTTACGTCTCTTCAATTTAAAACGTAAATGACGCGGTTTTGTAGAATTCTTTCTTTTTATAGCTCTCCTTTTCCCAGAACCATACATTGAATGCAGTTTATTCACAGCTTCGCGTCTCAAATTTGTCAAGGCTTCTTTACCTCTATCTTGTAACACTTCTTTCGGATTAGCTCCTGACGCAATATCAGATAGAACACCAATACCACTTGAAACTGCTTGTTTTTGTAAAAAATTTAATCCTGATGATAAAATAGGTTTCATATATCTAAACAATCCCCCGAAAACGTCTCCTAATCCTCGACCTCTCTGATAATTTACAGCCGAATGAAACAGGGGTTCTATTTCTTCAATATTACCCCCTGCTTGAGATAAATAGTATGTAATATAATGACGGTTCATTGATTAATAATTAGAGTGTAACGATTTCTCTTTATTTATATTAATTTTTTATAAAATTTAATAATATTTTTGTAGGTATTACACTCCTGCTAAAATTTATATCAAATCCAAATTTATCAGCTAATTTTATGGATATGTTATCAAAAACTTTTTTTTCAACATTATGATATTGTACGCTTTTATATTTGATTATTGTTGATTCAAAAGAAATTTTTGTTTCAATAATATTAAGAACTCGTACCTTTGAATCACCCACAAAACATGGTTCTATTATATCAGTGTACATAAACAACATTGCTGATTTTGATATTGAAGTAAAATCGTTTAAAAATACTTCAAAAGCTTTCACAATTTTTGTTTTATGTGATCTAATATTTTTAACTTGCTACTAGGAATCTTTACATCTATTTTAGGGCTAGTTAACTTGCTACTAGGAATCTTTACATCTATTTTAGGGCTAGTTACACACACTTCAATATATTTTGACTCTTTAATATCTAGAATTTTGTCCGGATCCTTATAATTTTCATCATCTGTGATAAAGGTGTAAATCTCCGAAATCAAGTATCGTTCACATTCTTTTTTGTCTAAGCCTGGTCCCCCAGATATATTTTCAAGAAGTATTGGTAAAATAGAGGCTTTCCAGTCACATTTTACATCATCTTTGTTATATGGAATGTATGTTTTCCCTACGCCTAATTTATTTTTTTACGTACTTCCAATTATTATAAATGCGCTTTCTTCATAATTTTCGTTATACCGATTCGGTATAAAATCGTTAATATATACTTCCGAAACACCTACTTTCCAATTATTATGTGTTAAGTTAATTTCAGTTGGAAATTTATTTGTAAAACGTGTCAACGAGTTATTGTTATAATAATTATTAGAAGCATCACTCAAGAGAGTAATGAAAAAATCATCTGTTTGATTCATTTTTTTTATTTATAAGTTGTCCACTGTGAAAGATTTAATGGAGTTGTCGTTTTAGATTTTAACTTATCTTTTTCTGATTTGGTTTGTAAATTATCCTGTTTCAGAATCAGCATTATCTTTATCAGATGTTGCAATTATCTTGCCAGGTGTAAATGTATACATATCGTTTTCGAGGTTTTGGTGTTGCACATCAACATTTTCAGGTTTGTGGTGTTGCACAACCACATCTTCAGGTGTAATTAAGACCCTTTGTGTTCTTTTTGCTTTGGTAACTGGTTCGGTTTGGGTGCTCATACTTGAAAATATTTTTTTGGTAAAATTACTTGTGTTTATAGAAGGTGGGTGTTCTAATTGTTGTGGATGGGAGTTATTATAAGCTCTTTGCTGTAATTGATGTCTTCTTTTGTTGGCAAATTTTATTAGTTTTTGACGATATGTATACCATTTTTCATTATCTGATAATTTTTTATTTAAAAGTATTTCTTTCATACTTTTGTCAAGGTGTGAAAGCTCTGCATCATTATTGAAATTCTCTTTTAGCTTGTTATAAAGTTCTGGAGGTATAACAATCATCCGTTGTAAATTATTCATGTTTCTGAAAATCTATTTTGATAATAAACTTCCAAGTAAGCCTGATAGTACTGAACCTATCAACATAGGTAAAAACCCTCCTTTCTGTATAATAACTTTTCTTTTTACTTTCAAAGATTTTTTGGGACAAGCTAAGCAACGCAACACTTTTTTATTTTTATTTAATTTATTATAAATCTGATTAGACACTTTGTGGTTTCCATTAAGGGTGTTTATAGCTATTTCACAAATAGTTTTGATAACTTCTGGATCACAGTTTTTAAGCAAAATTTGACGAAATTTTGGTTTAGATTTTTTTAATACGTGTAAGATATGACGGTTTGTTGTCAAACGTTTCATGTTTTTCCGATAACTCTGTTTATTGTTTTAATGTACAAAAACATTCAAAATAATTTAAATTAAGTATATTTGATCTGAAGCGAAATATATCGTTGATATCTTGTGTCATATCTAGAATAATATAACCATAAGGAACTGATGTTACTTCATTATATACTTTTAGAAATTCCTTTGAATTTTCAGGATAAATTTGTTTTGCCAAAGGAATTATTTGTGACTTGTCTCGGGGTTTTTTAAAAAGAACCAAATATTTGCAGTTAAGTGATATATCACGACAATGTTTTCCTTGATGAAAAACATTTTGTGTAATTAAAATAACTGATAAATTTCGATGGTGTGATCCTTTTGTAAGTAGTTCAGATACTTTGCTGTTGTAAGCATTTAACATTAAGTCATCCAAAACAATTAGTATTGATTCATTATTTACATTACTTATATTTTCTGGAACTTCATTATGATATTCCAAATTTCTTATACTTTTTGGTACTGCACTGAATTCAGGATTACACCATAAAATTTTTG
Organism: Empis stercorea; assembly: GCA_949752835.1. Classification (NCBI taxonomy): domain Eukaryota; kingdom Metazoa; phylum Arthropoda; class Insecta; order Diptera; family Empididae; genus Empis; species Empis stercorea. Next base: position 64,133,534 of record OX457085.1, read on the forward strand.
TCGGTACAGGTTTAATAAATTGATCCATTTTACTTATCAATTTACAAATAAATGTTGTTTTACCACAACCCGACGGTCCAGCAATCATCATTGTAAATGGATGATTAAAAACTATCATTTTTTTTTATAAACTTTCTGAAGTTCTTGATAATAAAATCTACCTTCAACTTCTCGACCCTTCAAGTCTTTCAAAATGAATAAGGGGTATGGTTCTCTATTTATAACTTTATCAACTTGAAAAATTTCTTTTGTCCATTTCTGTGTATAGCCATGTTCAAAAATGGCTTTTTTCCTAACAATGCGTACATAGTCGTCTTTAAATATATTTAAATTAATTTGGGGGTCCTTTTTATGTATATTCTTGTAAATTTCATAAATTTGCTTCACATGTTTCTGATTAACTTCTGATGGTTTCATTTTTATTGTACTGTGATACGATTTATTATAAGAATTGACAAGATTGGGTAATATATCTATATATCTTTTAGTAGAACTTTCCGTAAAATATTTAAACATCTTTTCCTTTATTGTACGATTAAATCGTTCAACAACTGCGGCTTTTTGTGTAGACGTTGTCTGATATTATTTTGTTTCAGATAATTTTGAAAATTTGAATTCTTGAATTCTTTACCTTTATCTGATTGAACTGTTATAGGTTTTCTACCACTTTGTTGAAGGATTTTATGAAAGGCTTTCGTTATTTCTTTACCTGTTTTATTTTTTAGGGGTACTACCCAACCGTATTTTGAAAAAACATCAATCACCGATAACAAGAATGTATAATTGTCATTAAAGTTTTTATACATTTTCATATCGCATAGGTCAATTTCCCATAACTGATCAAAATCTTGTAATACATAGTGATTCCTAGGAAACTTCTTTTTGGCAGGATAATGTAATGTATAAACATCCTCAGATTTCAGCCAATTTTTTATTTGATTATGACTTACTTTTTTATTTCTTAGGGCAGCATGGATTTTTGCTACAGAACCATATATATTAACTCCTTCTTTGTCGTAGTACACCCTTTTAATTTTTGAATTAGTATTGCTCATATTAAAATAAAAAACGGTATAAATATGACACACTTCTTTACGATTTATTTTGTATTAATTTAACCTTGCAATGACTTTATTAAGTGAAAACCAAGAACGTCTTAAAATATTTGAAGGTTGACCTAAGTCTTTTATAAGCAAAGAAGATCTGGCATCAAATGGCTTTTTCTATTTAAATACCGTCGATATTGTACAGTGTTATTACTGTAACGTTTAGATATATCATTGGCAGAAACACGATAGCATATTGAACGAACATAAAAAATATTCACCTAATTGTTATATATTTACCGATCAGTACAAAAAAACGGAATCTAAAAATCAAGGTATGGATGTATGTGGTTTAACAGATAAAGGATCATCGAATATATTACGCATAGTACCAAATATGCACCAAAATATAAACCGATTTTCTCATTTCATATCATTAATTTCATTATTATGTAATATTAGTATATTAGCTCATATAATGTATAAATAAAAAATTATTATGTAACCATATTTCTTTTATTTACAAAGGCGGAGCTAAAACAGCTGCCATGCTGCTATGCTATTTCATTCATATATCCTCTCACACATAAACTTTACTCTAGCAATGGCGATATTACGTATACTATTGTTTTTGTAACAAAAATACGTAATACCACAAACTAATAAACTGTATACAGACGATTATATTAGAATACCATTTTTGTCTACAATTTTCTGGCTCCATAAAGAGAAAAATGATATATTCTGGAAAAATGTAGAATGAAAAGTAGAGAAATTGGTCGCTCTCTTTACTTTTTGTTCTACATTTTCTACATTTTTCCAGAATATATCATTTTCTCTCTTTGTGGAGCCAGAAAATTGTAGACAAAAATGGTATTCTAATATAATCGTCTGTATACAGTTTATTAGTTTGTGGTAATACATACGTCATATATAGCGACCAACTAGAATAAAAATATACCATATACATATTTGTTATTGCATTTTTGTACAGAAATACAAATACACAACCATGATGCTATGCTATGCTATACAACATATGTATAGGCATCAAGTTTCTTGTATGCAAAAAGAAAACTGCAAAAATAAAAGTAATAAACTATGTGCTTTTTTGTTGTTGTTAAATATTTTACAAACAAGTATTTACACATGTTCTTTCAGCTTAGATGATATGCATTCCTATACAAATAGTGTATTTTGTTTACAAATAGGTGGGGTTTTAGAAAAATAAGGAACTTGATGCCTATACAAAATAATGGTCTTTCAACTTAGCTGAATGATAAGAAGTTTTTATAACTTAGTAATAATAATAATATATTATTCTATTTTCTACTCTAACATATTGATTCTTATGAGTTTTATTCTAGTTGTTGAGCGTGTATTTTGTTTTTGTAAACAAATTTTTTTTATATCTACCGCATCTTCTCTCACGCATAATGCTTTTTTTATACACCCATACAGATATGCAGTTTTATAGACAAAAAACAGTTTTTATATAAAATAGGCATAATAATAATTATAATATATTATTCTATTTTCTACTCTAACATATTGATTCTTATGAGTTTTGCTCAGCGGTTGAGCGTGTATTTTGTTTTTGTAAACAATTTTTATTATATATCTACCGCATCTACTCTCACGCATATTGCTTTTTTATACCCCCCTTTTCAGGTACACAAGTTTTTTCTCATGATATAGCCAATATAACGTTTTTGTTATTGCAATTTTATGAAAACAAATACACTTGACCACCACAAATGTAAAAAATAACAAACATTTTTTATTACCTCTAACATTAAAGGCTATGTGGTTAACGTGACTAACCCAATATTTCTTATGAAGTGGTTGCTGATTATTCCCTGTCTTTATCTGCGATAGAACGATGGTGTTATAAGGGTGTCTACTTACTACTAATGTCACAAAATATTAACTTGTGAAGTACGTCAATCTTACGAATCTAGAATGGCTTTAGTCTCGGGAAACGAGAATGGAGTGAACTAAAAAAGCCCAGCTCATTCCATACGGAGGGCACAACAACCACCTTACAGGAGCCCATAGTTCAATTGGCTTTAGATATAGCCAAAACAGACAAAGTAAAGTTATTAGTTGAATAAAAAATTCGACGTTGAAAACAGGAATACAAATATGTAAAGATAATAAAATACAAATAAGTTCAATAAACAATGTGAGCTCCACTTTAGGTTCCTGTGAGGGAAAATTTTTATTAGGGCAAAATTTTAAATGCGATTTCCAAGTTACAGATAATGATATTATGTTACCAGTTTATGGTATTTTAGGGAACAATTTTTTGTCCCCTAATTGTAATATTTTAGGACCCCAAAAACAACTACAATTTCCAAACACAAAAACAAATAATTCGGAATTTTATATTCCATTTTCACAAACACAAAATGAAAAAATAAATATGCATTGTATTAAAGATTCAAATCAATTAAACGCGGTAAAGATACAACAATTACGAGAAATTTATGATAAAGTACAGGAGAGTTTTAAGGTAAATAATGGAGTTACGGAAGTAAAAAAGAATAAAGAGGAAGTTATTGTAGAAACTAAGGAATTATTAAGTGAAAATAGTAGTGAATTAAAGGAGGATAAAATAGGAGAGGAGGATATTATCGTAGTTAATGCAGAAGTTATTGAAGTAAATGAGGAAGTAAATGATAAAATAAATGATGAAGTAAATAAGGAGGAATATAATAATAATTATGACGTAGAAGGAGAGAATATGGGAAATGTTGAAAGTATTAATGAAGAAGTAATCATGAATAATAAGGTAATAATTGATTTAACTGAAAGTGTAGTAGAAGAGAAAAGTATTGACAATGCAATGGAGGATGAAAATGTAGAAGTATCAACGGAAAAATATATAAAACAATTTGAAGCTAACAATGTTAAATGTGAAAAAACGGAAATTAATGGAATAATAAATTCATCAAAAATTTAGATACCAGCACGCATGGAAAAGGCAATTAGTCTCCCTACAACGGAAGAGGGAGAATTCTTTTGTGAAGCTCAACAAATAAAACCAGGCGTGTTTTTAGGAAATTGTTTGATAAAAGGTAAAAATAATACTGTAACGGTTTGTGTAGTTAACGTAAACACGGAAAATGTAGAAATTGAAAACGTAAAATTAAAGTTGACCCCTATTTTAAAATAAAACCCCCAAAAAATGACCCCCAAACGCAGAAAATGTTACTAATGACAACTCTTATCATTTGGAACCAACACTCCTACCGGTTGAAAAAATAATAAAAATATTTTTGGTACAAAATCCAACGTTTTCAGGTGTAGGGTTGGACATTGAAAACGAATTAAACAATTTTCTAGAGTTGGCTCACCAAGCATACGAATTGACTAGAGATGGACAAAAAGGGATACTATTGAGAATTTCAATAACAAGTAAACTGACAGGTGCGGCCAACGCACTTTTTAGATATGCCAACGTCGAAAATTTTACACAATACAAGGATATTTTAAGAAATCGTTTTATAGAAAGTAAGGATATGGCTACATTAGCATCGGAAATTATGGGAATGTACCAATATGAAACGGAAACAGTAGAACTTTTTGCTCGACAATATCTAAATGAAACTCGCAATTTAGGAGGCATTGGAAGTTTGAATACATCAAATAACAGTCAAGCAGTCGTAGGAGATCAAATGCTGACTTTAATAACTACAATGATGAAAAAATTAAACGAAAATGGGCTACAAGCGGAACAACCCAACAAAAATAAATTTGGTAATAATTATAGAAATAGGAATAATAATAATAACTTTAGAAACAACATAATAATAACGTGCGCAATAATTTCAACGCTGGAACTAGAAATCAAAATAACAACAACAACAACAACAATTTTAGTAATAATTATAAACAATTTTTTAATAATAATAATAATAATAATAATAATTTTAATAACAATAAGACCCCGTTCAATAAGACACCCTAATAGATTGAAAAATAATAATAGCGGTATGTTTAACGGAAATAACTACCCATCTAATTATAATAATAATAATAGAAATACCAATAGAGGACCTAATTCATATCCTCTTGTTACATGTTTCAAATATGGTAAACAAGGCCACATAAGTAGAGATTGTACAATGCAATTTCGTTCAAATAACGAAGTAAAACGTTGTACCAATTGCAGAATTAACGGACACGAATCCGCTAATTGTTTAAGACCACGCACAGGGATTAACGGTGCAAGTCCACAAAGAGTTTTAACAGTAACCAACATGGAAACCACTTGCGAATGATGTGCAAGGGAAGGTCACAAAATATTAAATTGTGAAGTACGTCAATCTTACGAATCTAGAATGGCGTTAGTCTCGGGAAACGAGAATGGAGTGAACTAAAAAAGCCCAGCTCATTCCATACGGAGGGCACAACAACCACCTTACAGGAGCCCATAGTTCAATTGGCTTTAGATATAGCCAAAACAGACAAAGTAAAGTTATTAGTAGCCTCAGGAGCTCAGGTTAGTTGAATAAAAAATTCGACGTTGAAAAAAGGAATACAAATATGTAAATATAATAGAATACAAATAAGTTCAATAAACAATGTGAGCTCCACTTTAGGTTCCTGCGAGGGAAAATTTTTATTAGGGCAAAATTTTAAATGCGATTTCCAAGTTACAGATAATGATATTATGTTACCAGTTTATGGTATTTTAGGGAACAATTTTTTGTACCCTAATTGTAATATTTTAGGACCCCAAAAACAACTACAATTTCCAAAAACAAAAACAAATAATTCGGAATTTTATATTCCATTTTCACAAACACAAAATGAAAAAATATGCATTGTGTTAAAGATTCAAATCAATTAAACGCGGTAAAGATACAACAATTACGAGAAATTTATGATAAAGTACAGGAGAGTTTTAAGGTAAATAATGGAGTTACGGAAGTAAAAGAGAATAAAGAGGAAGTTATTGTAGAAACTAAGGAATTATTAAGTGAAACTAGTAGTGAATTAAAGGAGGAGAAAATAGGAGAGGAGGATATTATCGTAGTTAATGCAGAAGTTATTGAAGTAAATGAGGAAGTAAATGATGAAATAAATGATGAAGTATATAAGGAGGAATATAATAATAACTATGACGTCGAAGGACAGAATATGGGAAATGTTGAAAGTATTAATGAAGAAGTAATCATGAATAATAAGGTAATAATTGATTTAACTGAAAGTGTAGTAGAAGAGAAAAGTATTGACAATGCAATGAAGGATGAAAATGTAGAAGTATCAACGGAAAAATATATAAAACAATTTGAAGCTAACAATGTTAAATGTGAAAAAACGGAAATTAATGGAATAATAAATTCATCAAAAATTTAGATACCAGCACGCATGGAAAAGGCAATTAGTCTCCCTACAACGGAAGAGGGAGAATTCTTTTGTGAAGCTCAACAAATAAAACCAGGCGTGTTTTTAGGAAATTGTTTGATAAAAGGTAAAAATAATACTGTAACGGTTTGTGTAGTTAACGTAAACACGGAAAATGTAGAAATTGAAAACGTAAAATTAAAGTTGACCCCTATTTTAAAATAAAACCCCCAAAAAATGACCCCCAAACGCAGAAAATGTTACTAATGACAACTCTTATCATTTGGAACCAACACTCCTACCGGTTGAAAAAATAATAAAAATATTTTTGGTACAAAATCCAACGTTTTCAGGTGTAGGGTTGGACATTGAAAACGAATTAAACAATTTTCTAGAGTTGGCTCACCAAGCATACGAATTGACTAGAGATGGACAAAAAGGGATACTATTGAGAATTTCAATAACAAGTAAACTGACAGGTGCGGCCAACGCACTTTTTAGATATGCCAACGTCGAAAATTTTACACAATACAAGGATATTTTAAGAAATCGTTTTATAGAAAGTAAGGATATGGCTACATTAGCATCGGAAATTATGGGAATGTACCAATATGAAACGGAAACAGTAGAACTTTTTGCTCGACAATATCTAAATGAAACTCGCAATTTAGGAGGCATTGGAAGTTCGAATACATCAAATAACAGTCAAGCAGTCGTAGGAGATCAAATGCTGACTTTAATAACTACAATGATGAAAAAATTAAACGAAAATGGGCTACAAGCGGAACAACCCAACAAAAATAAATTTGGTAATAATTATAGAAATAGGAATAATAATAATAACTTTAGAAACAACATAATAATAACGTGCGCAATAATTTCAACGCTGGAACTAGAAATCAAAATAACAACAACAACAACAACAATTTTAGTAATAATTATAAACAATTTTTTAATAATAATAATAATAATAATAATTTTAATAACAATAAGACCCCGTTCAATAAGACACCCTAATAGATTGAAAAATAATAATAGCGGTATGTTTAACGGAAATAACTACCCATCTAATTATAATAATAATAATAGAAATACCAATAGAGGACCTAATTCATATCCTCTTGTTACATGTTTCAAATATGGTAAACAAGGCCACATAAGTAGAGATTGTACAATGCAATTTCGTTCAAATAACGAAGTAAAACGTTGTACCAATTGCAGAATTAACGGACACGAATCCGCTAATTGTTTAAGACCACGCACAGGGATTAACGGTGCAAGTCCACAAAGAGTTTTAACAGTAACCAACATGGAAACCACTTGCGAATGATGTGCAAGGGAAGGTCACAAAATATTAAATTGTGAAGTACGTCAATCTTACGAATCTAGAATGGCGTTAGTCTCGGGAAACGAGAATGGAGTGAACTAAAAAAGCCCAGCTCATTCCATACGGAGGGCACAACAACCACCTTACAGGAGCCCATAGTTCAATTGGCTTTAGATATAGCCAAAACAGACAAAGTAAAGTTATTAGTAGCCTCAGGAGCTCAGGTTAGTTGAATAAAAAATTCGACGTTGAAAAAAGGAATACAAATATGTAAAGATAATAGAATACAAATAAGTTCAATAAACAATGTGAGCTCCACTTTAGGTTCCTGCGAGGGAAAATTTTTATTAGGGCAAAATTTTAAATGCGATTTCCAAGTTACAGATAATGATATTATGTTACCAGTTTATGGTATTTTAGGGAACAATTTTTTGTACCCTAATTGTAATATTTTAGGACCCCAAAAACAACTACAATTTCCAAAAACAAAAACAAATAATTCGGAATTTTATATTCCATTTTCACAAACACAAAATGAAAAAATATGCATTGTGTTAAAGATTCAAATCAATTAAACGCGGTAAAGATACAACAATTACGAGAAATTTATGATAAAGTACAGGAGAGTTTTAAGGTAAATAATGGAGTTACGGAAGTAAAAGAGAATAAAGAGGAAGTTATTGTAGAAACTAAGGAATTATTAAGTGAAAATAGCAGTGAATTAAAGGAGGATAAAATAGGAGAGGAGGATATTATCGTAGTTAATGCAGAAGTTATTGAAGTAAATGAGGAAGTAAATGATGAAATAAATGATGAAGTATATAAGGAGGAATATAATAATAACTATGACGTCGAAGGACAGAATATGGGAAATGTTGAAAGTATTAATGAAGAAGTAATCATGAATAATAAGGTAATAATTGATTTAACTGAAAGTGTAGTAGAAGAGAAAAGTATTGACAATGCAATGAAGGATGAAAATGTAGAAGTATCAACGGAAAAATATATAAAACAATTTGAAGCTAACAATGTTAAATGTGAAAAAACGGAAATTAATGGATACCAGCACGCATGGGAAAGGCAATTAGTCTCCCTACAACGGAAGAGGGAGAATTCTTTTGTGAAGCTCAACAAATAAAACCAGGCGTGTTTTTAGGAAATTGTTTGATAAAAGGTAAAAATAATACTGTAATGGTTTGTGTAGTTAACGTAAACACGGAAAATGTAGAAATTGAAAACGTAAAATTAAAGTTGACCCCTATTCAAAATTTTAAAATAAAACCCCCAAAAAATGACCCCCAAACGCAGAAAATGTTACTAATGACAACTCTTATCATTTGGAACCAACACTCCTACCGGTTGAAAAAATAATAAAAATATTTTTGGTACAAAATCCAACGTTTTCAGGTGTAGGGTTGGACATTGAAAACGAATTAAACAATTTTCTAGAGTTGGCTCACCAAGCATACGAATTGACTAGAGATGAACAAAAAGGGATACTATTGAGAATTTTAATAACAAGTAAACTGACAGGTGCGGCCAACGCACTTTTTAGATATGCCAACGTCGAAAATTTTACACAATACAAGGATATTTTAAGAAATCGTTTTATAGAAAGTAAGGATATGGCTACATTAGCATCGGAAATTATGGGAATGTACCAATATGAAACGGAAACAGTAGAACTTTTTGCTCGACAATATCTAAATGAAACTCGCAATTTAGGAGGCATTAGAAGTTCGAATACATCAAATACAGTCAAGCAGTCGTAGGAGATCAAATGCTGACTTTAATAACTACAATTATGAAAAAATTAAACGAAAATGGGCTACAAGCGGAACAACCCAACAAAAATAAATTTGGTAATAATTATAGAAATAGGAATAATAATAATAACTTTAGAAACAACATAATAATAACGTGCGCAATAATTTCAACGCTGGAACTAGAAATCAAAATAACAACAAGAACAACAACAATTTTAGTAATAATTATAAACAATTTAATAATAATAATAATAATAATAATAATTTTAATAACAATAAGACCCCGTTCAATAAGACCCCTAATAGATTGAACAATAATAATGGCGGTATGTTTAACGGAAATAACTACCCATCTAATAATAATAATAATAATAACAATCATAATAATAATAGAAATACCAATAGAGGACCCAATTCATATCCTCTTGTTACATGTTTCAAATATGGTAAACAAGGCCACATAAGTAGAGATTGTACAATGCAATTTCGTTCAAATAACGAAGTAAAACGTTGTACCAATTGCGGAATTAACGGACACGAATCCGCTAATTGTTTAAGACCACGCACAGGGATTAGCGGCGCAAGTCCACAAAGAGTTTTAACAGTAACCAACACGGAAACCACTTGCGAATGGTGTGCAAGGTAAGGTCACAAAATATTAAATTGTGAAGTACGTCAATCTTACGAATCTAGAATGGCGTTGGTCTCGGGAAACGAGAATGGAGTGAACTAAAAAAGCCCAGCTCATTCCATACGGAGGGCACAACAACCACCTTACAGGAGCCCATAGTTCAATTGCCTTTAGATATAGCCAAAACAGACAAAGTAAAGTTATTAGTAGCCTCAAGAGCTCAGGTTAGTTGAATAAAAATTCGACGTTGAAAAAAGGAATACAAATATGTAAAGATAATAAAATAAAAATAAGTTCAATAAACAATGTGAGCTCCACTTTAGATTCCTGTGAGGGAAAATTTTTATTAGGGCAAAATTTTAAATGCGATTTCCAAGTTACAGATAATGATATTATGTTACCAGTTTATGGTATTTTAGGAAGCAATTTTTTGTCCCCTAATTGTAATATTTTAGGACCCCAAAAACAACTACAATTTCCAAAAACAAAAACAAATAATTCGGAATTTTATATTCCATTTTCACAAACACAAAATGAAAAAATAAATATGCATTGTGTTAAAGATTCAAATCAATTAAACGCGGTAAAGATACAACAATTACGAGAAATTTATGATAAAGTACAGGAGAGTTTTAAGGTAAATAATGGAGTTACTTAAGTAAAAGAGAATAAAGAGGAAGTTATTGTAGAAACTAAGGAATTATTAAGTGAAAATAGTAGTGAATTAAAGGAGGAGAAAATAGGAGAGGAGCATATTATCGTAGTTAATGCAGAAGTTATTGAAGTAAATGAGGAAGTAAATGATGAAATAAATGATGAAGTAAATAAGGAGGAATATAATAATAACTATGACGTAGAAGGAGAGAATATGGGAAATGTTGAAAGTATTAATGAAGAAGTAATCATGAATAATAAGGTAATAATTGATTTAACTGAAAGTGTAGTAGAAGAGAAAAGTATTGACAATGCAATGGAGGATGAAAATGTAGAAGTATCAACGGAAAAATATATAAAACAATTTGAAGCTAACAATGTTAAATGTGAAAAAACGGAAATTAATGGATACCAGCACGCATAGAAAAGGCAATTAGTCTCCCTACAACGGAAGAGGGAGAATTCTTTTGTGAAGCTCAACAAATAAAACCAGGCGTGTTTTTAGGAAATTGTTTGGTAAAAGGTAAAAATAATACTGTAACGGTTTGTGTAGTTAACGTAAACACGGAAAATGTAGAAATTGAAAACGTAAAATTAAAGGTGACCCCTATTCAAAATTTTAAAATAAAACCCCCAAAAAATGACCCCCAAACGCAGAAAATGTGACTAATGACAACTCTTATCATTTGGAACCAACACTCCTACCGGTTGAAAAAATAATAAAAATATTTTTGCTACAAAATCCAACGTTTTCAGGTGTAGGGTTGGACATTGAAAACGAATTAAACAATTTTCTAGACTTGGCTCACCAAGCATACGAATTGACTAGAGATGAACAAAAAGGGATACTATTGAGAATTTTAATAACAACTAATCTGACAGGTGCGGCCAACGCACTTTTTAGATATGCCAACGTCGAAAATTTTACACAATACAAGGATATTTTAAGAAATCGTTTTATAGAAAATAAGGATATGGCTACATTAGCATCGGAAATTATGGGAATGTACCAATATGAAACGGAAACAGTAGAACTTTTTGCTCGACAATATCTAAATGAAACTCGCAATTTAGGAGGCATTAGAAGTTCGAATACATCAAATAACAGTCAAGCAGTCGTAGGAGATCAAATTCTGACTTTAATAACTACAATGATGAAAAAATTAAACGAAAATGGGCTACAAGCGGAACAACCCAACAAAAATAAATTTGGTAATAATTATAGAAATAGGAATAATAATAATAACTTTAGAAACAACATAATAATAACGTGCGCAATAATTTCAACGCTGGAACTAGAAATCAAAATAACAACAAGAACAACAACAATTTTAGTAATAATTATAAACAATTTTCTAATAATAATAATAATAATAATAATAATTTTAATAACAATAAGACCCCGTTCAATAAGACCCCTAATAGATTGAACAATAATAATGGCGGTATGTTTAACGGAAATAACTACCCATCTAATTATAATAATAATAATAACAATCATAATAATAATAGAAATACCAATAGAGGACCCAATTCATATCCTCTTGTTACATGTTTCAAATATGGTAAACAAGGCCACATAAGTAGAGATTGTACAATGCAATTTCGTTCAAATAACGAAGTAAAACGTTGTACCAATTGCGGAATTAATGGACACGAATCCGCTAATTGTTTAAGACCACGCACAGGGATTAACGGCGCAAGTCCACAAAGAGTTTTAACAGTAACCAACACGGAAACCACTTGCGAATGGTGTGCAAGGGAAGGTCACAAAATATTAACTTGTGAAGTACGTCAATCTTACGAATCTAGAATGGCGTTAATCTCGGGAAACGAGAATGGAGTGAACTAAAAAAGCCCAGCTCATTCCATACGGAGGGCACAACAACCACCTTACAGGAGCCCATAGTTCAATTGCCTTTAGATATAGCCAAAACAGACAAAGTAAAGTTATTAGTAGCCTCAGGAGCTCAGGTTAGTTGAATAAAAATTCGACGTTGAAAAAAGGAATACAAATATGTAAAGATAATAAAATACAAATAAGTTCAATAAACAATGTGAGCTCCACTTTAGGTTCCTGTGAGGGAAAATTTTTATTAGGGCAAAATTTTAAATGCGATTTCCAAGTTACAGATAATGATATTATGTTACCAGTTTATGGTATTTTAGGGAACAATTTTTTGTCCCCTAATTGTAATATTTTAGGACCCCAAAAACAACTACAATTTCCAAACACAAAAACAAATAATTCGGAATTTTATATTCCATTTTCACAAACACAAAATGAAAAAATAAATATGCATTGTGTTAAAGATTCAAATCAATTAAACGCGGTAAAGATACAACAATTACGAGAAATTTATGATAAAGTACAGGAGAGTTTTAAGGTAAATAATGGAGTTACGGAAGTAAAAGAGAATAAAGAGGAAGTTATTGTAGAAACTAAGGAATTATTAAGTGAAAATAGTAGTGAATTAAAGGAGGAGAAAATAGGAGAGGAGGATATTATCGTAGTTAATGCAGAAGTTATTGAAGTAAATGAGGAAGTAAATGATGAAATAAATGATGAAGTAAATAAGGAGGAATATAATAATAACTATGACGTAGAAGGAGAGAATATGGGAAATGTTGAAAGTATTAATGAAGAAGTAATCATGAATAATAAGGTAATAATTGATTTAACTGAAAGTGTAGTAGAAGAGAAAAGTATTGACAATGCAATGGAGGATGAAAATGTAGAAGTATCAACGGAAAAATATATAAAACAATTTGAAGCTAACAATGTTAAATGTGAAAAAACGGAAATTAATGGATACCAGCACGCATGGAAAAGGCAATTAGTCTCCCTACAACGGAAGAGGGAGAATTCTTTTGTGAAGCTCAACAAATAAAACCAGGCGTGTTTTTAGGAAATTGTTTGATAAAAGGTAAAAATAATACTGTAACGGTTTGTGTAGTTAACGTAAACACGGAAAATGTAGAAATTGAAAACGTAAAATTAAAGTTGACCCCTATTCAAAATTTAAAAAAAAAACCCCAAAAAATGACCCCCAAACGCAGAAAATATTACTAATGACAACTCTTATCATTTGGAACCAACACTCCTACCCGTTGAAAAAATAATAAAAATATTTTTGGTACAAAATCCAACGTTTTCAGGTGTAGGGTTGGACATTGAAAACGAATTAAACAATTTTCTAGAGTTGGCTCACCAAGCATACGAATTGACTAGAGATGAACAAAAAGGGATACTATTGAGAATTTTAATAACAAGTAAACTGACAGGTGCGGCCAACGCACTTTTTAGATATGCCAACGTCGAAAATTTTACACAATACAAGGATATTTTAAGAAATCGTTTTATAGAAAGTAAGGATATGGCTACATTAGCATCGGAAATTATGGGAATGTACCAATATGAAACGGAAACAGTAGAACTTTTTGCTCGACAATATCTAAATGAAACTCGCAATTTAGGAGGCATTAGAAGTTCGAATACATCAAATAACAGTCAAGCAGTCGTAGGAGATCAAATTCTGACTTTAATAACTACAATGATGAAAAAATTAAACGAAAATGGGCTACAAGCGGAACAACCCAACAAAAATAAATTTGGTAATAATTATAGAAATAGGAATAATAATAATAACTTTAGAAACAACATAATAATAACGTGCGCAATAATTTCAACGCTGGAACTAGAAATCAAAATAACAACAAGAACAACAACAATTTTAGTAATAATTATAAACAATTTTCTAATAATAATAATAATAATAATAATAATAATTTTAATAACAATAAGACCCCGTTCAATAAGACCCCTAATAGATTGAACAATAATAATGGCGGTATGTTTAACGGAAATAACTACCCATCTAATTATAATAATAATAATAACAATCATAATAATAATAGAAATACCAATAGAGGACCCAATTCATATCCTCTTGTTACATGTTTCAAATATGGTAAACAAGGCCACATAAGTAGAGATTGTACAATGCAATTTCGTTCAAATAACGAAGTAAAACGTTGTACCAATTGCGGAATTAACGGACACGAATCCGCTAATTGTTTAAGACCACGCACAGGGATTAACGGCGCAAGTCCACAAAGAGTTTTAACAGTAACCAACACGGAAACCACTAGCGAATGGTGTGCAAGGGAAGGTCACAAAATATTAAATTGTGAAGTACGTCAATCTTACGAATCTAGAATGGCGTTAATCTCGGGAAACGAGAATGGAGTGAACTAAAAAAGCCCAGCTCATTCCATACGGAGGGTACAACAACCATCTTACAGGAGCCCATAGTTCAATTGCCTTTAGATATAGCCAAAACAGAAAAAGTAAAGTTATTAGTAGCCTCAGAAGCTCAGGTTAGTTGAATAAAAAATTCGACGTTGAAAAAAGGAATAAAAATATGTAAAGATAATAAAATACAAATAAGTTCAATAAACAATGTGAGCTCCACTTTAGGTTCCTGTGAGGGAAAATTTTTATTAGGGCAAAATTTTAAATGCGATTTCCAAGTTACAGATAATGATATTATGTTACCAGTTTATGGTATTTTAGGGAACAATTTTTTGCCCCCTAATTGTAATATTTTAGGACCCCAAAAACAACTACAATTTCCAAACACAAAAACAAATAATTCGGAATTTTATATTCCATTTTCACAAACACAAAATGAAAAAATAAATATGCATTGTATTAAATTCAAATCAATTAAACGCGGTAAAGATACAACAATTACGAGAAATTTATGATAAAGTACAGGAGAGTTTTAAGGTAAATAATGGAGTTACGGAAGTAAAAGAGAATAAAGAGGAAGTTATTGTAGAAACTAAGGAATTATTAAGTGAAAATAGTAGTGAATTAAAGTAGGACAAAATAGGAGAGGAGGATATTATCGTAGTTAATGCAGAAGTTATTGAAGTAAATGAGGAAGTAAATGATGAAATAAATGATGAAGTAAATAAGGAGGAATATAATAATAACTATGACGTAGAAGGAGAGAATATGGGAAATGTTGAAAGTATTAATGAAGAAGTAATCATGAATAATAAGGTAATAATTGATTTAACTGAAAGTGTAGTAGAAGAGAAAAGTATTGAAAATGCAATGGAGGATGAAAATGTAGAAGTATCAACGGAAAAATATATAAAACAATTTGAAGCTAACAATGTTAAATATGAAAAAACGGAAATTAATGGATACCAGCACGCATGGAAAAGGCAATTAGTCTCCCTACAACGGAAGAGGGAGAATTCTTTTGTGAAGCTCAACAAATAAAACCAGGCGTGTTTTTAGGAAATTGTTTGATAAAAGGTAAAAATAATACTGTAACGGTTTGTGTAGTTAACGTAAACACGGAAAATGTAGAAATTGAAAACGTAAAATTAAAGTTGACCCCTATTCAAAATTTTAAAATAAAACCCCCAAAAAATGACCCCCAAACGCAGAAAATGTTACTAATCACAACTCTTATCATTTGGAACCAACACTCCTACCGGTTGAAAAAATAATAAAAATATTTTTGGTACAAAATCCAACGTTTTCAGGTGTAGGGTTGGACATTGAAAACGAATTAAACAATTTTCTAGAGTTGGCTCACCAAGCATACGAATTGACTAGAGATGAACAAAAAGGGATACTATTGAGAATTTTAATAACAAGTAAACTGACAGGTGCGGCCAACGCACTTTTTAGATATGCCAACGTCGAAAATTTTACACAATACAAGGATATTTTAATAAATCGTTTTATAGAAAGTAAGGATATGGCTACATTAGCATCGGAAATTATGGGAATGTACCAATATGAAACGGAAACAGTTGAACTTTTTGCTCGACAATATCTAAATGAAACTCGCAATTTAGGAGGCATTAGAAGTTCGAATACATCAAATAACAGTCAAGCAGTCGTAGGAGATCAAATTCTGACTTTAATAACTACAATGATGAAAAAATTAAACGAAAATGGGCTACAAGCGGAACAACCCAACAAAAATAAATTTGGTAATAATTATAGAAATAGGAATAATAATAATAACTTTAGAAACAACATAATAATAACGTGCGCAATAATTTCAACGCTGGAACTAGAAATCAAAATAACAACAAGAACAACAACAATTTTAGTAATAATTATAAACAATTTTCTAATAATAATAATAATAATAATAATTTTAATAACAATAAGACCCCGTTCAATAAGACCCCTAATAGATTGAACAATAATAATGGCGGTATGTTTAACGGAAATAACTACCCATCTAATTATAATAATAATAATAACAATCATAATAATAATAGAAATACCAATAGAGGACCCAATTCATATCCTCTTGTTACATGTTTCAAATATGGTAAACAAGGCCACATAAGTAGAGATTGTACAATGCAATTTCGTTCAAATAACGAAGTAAAACGTTGTACCAATTGCGGAATTAACGGACACGAATCCGCTAATTGTTTAAGACCACGCACAGGGATTAACGGCGCAAGTCCACAAAGAATTTTAACAGTAACCAACACGGAAACCACTAGCGAATGGTGTGCAAGGGAAGGTCACAAAATATTAAATTGTGAAGTACGTCAATCTTACGAATCTAGAATGGCGTTAGTCTCGGGAAACGAGAATGGAGTGAACTAAAAAAGCCCAGCTCATTCCATACGGAGGGCACAACAACCATCTTACAGGAGCCCATAGTTCAATTGCCTTTAGATATAGCCAAAACAGACAAAGTAAAGTTATTAGTAGCCTCAGGAGCTCAGGTTAGTTGAATAAAAAATTCGACGTTGAAAAAAGGAATAAAAATATGTAAAGATAATAAAATACAAATAAGTTCAATAAACAATGTGAGCTACACTTTAGGTTCCTGTGAGGGAAATTTTTTATTAGGGCAAAATTTTAAATGCGATTTCCAAGTTACAGATAATGATATTATGTTACCAGTTTATGGTATTTTAGGGAACAATTTTTTGCCCCCTAATTGTAATATTTTAGGACCCCAAAAACAACTACAATTTCCAAACACAAAAACAAATAATTCGGAATTTTATATTCCATTTTCACAAACACAAAATGAAAAAATAAATATGCATTGTATTAAAGATTCAAATCAATTAAACGCGGTAAAGATACAACAATTACGAGAAATTTATGATAAAGTACAGGAGAGTTTTAAGGTAAATAATGGAGTTACGGAAGTAAAAGAGAATAAAGAGGAAGTTATTGTAGAAACTAAGGAATTATTAAGTGAATATAGTAGTGAATTAAAGTAGGACAAAATAGGAGAGGAGGATATTATCGTAGTTAATGCAAAAGTTATTGAGGTAAATGAGGAAGTAAATGATGAAATAAATGATGAAGTAAATAAGGAGGAATATAATAATAATTATGACGTAGAAGGAGAGAATATGGGAACTGTTGAAAGTATTAATGAAGAAGTAATCATGAATAATAAGGTAATAATTGCTTTAACTGAAAGTGTAGTAGAAGAGAAAAGTATTGACAATGCAATGGAGGATGAAAATGTAGAAGTATCAACGGAAAAATATATAAAACAATTTGAAGCTAACAATGTTAAATATGAAAAAACGGAAATTAATGGAATAATAAATTCATCAAAAATTATGATACCAGCGCGCATGGAAAAGGCAATTAGTCTCCCTACAACGGAAGAGGGAGAATTCTTTTGTGAAGCTCAACAAATAAAACCAGGCGTGTTTTTAGGAAATTGTTTGGTAAAAGGTAAAAATAATACTGTAACGGTTTGTGTAGTTAACGTAAACATGGAAAATGTAGAAATTGAAAACGTAAAATTAAAGTTGAACCCTATTCAAAATTTTAAAATAAAACCCCCAAAAAATGACCCCCAAACGCAGAAAATGTTACTAATGACAACTCTTATCATTTGGAACCAACACTCCTACCGGTTGAAAAAATAATAAAAATATTTTTGGTACAAAATCCAACGTTTTCAGGTGTAGAGTTGGACATTGAAAACGAATTAAACAATTTTCTAGAGTTGGCTCACCAAGCATACGAATTGACTAGAGATGAACAAAAAGGGATACTATTGAGAATTTTAATAACAAGTAAACTGACAGGTGCGGCCAACGCACTTTTTAGATATGCCAACGTCGAAAATTTTACACAATACAAGGATATTTTAAGAAATCGTTTTATAGAAAGTAAGGATATGGCTACATTAGCATCGGAAATTATGGGAGTGTACCAATATGAAACGGAAACAGTAGAACTTTTTGCTCGACAATATCTAAATGAAACTCGCAATTTAGGAGGCATTGGAAGTTCGAATACATCAAATAACAGTCAAGCTGTCGTAGGAGATCAAATGCTGACTTTAATAACTACAATGATGAAAAAATTAAACGAAAATGGGCTAAAAGCGGAACAACCCAACAAAAATAAATTTGGTAATAATTATAGAAATAGGAATAATAATAATAACTGTAGAAACAACATAATAATAACGTGCGCAATAATTTCAACGCTGGAACTAGAAATCAAAATAACAACAACAACAACAACAATTTTAGTAATAATTATAAACAATTTTTTAATAATAATAATAATAATTTTAATAACAATAAGACCCCGTTCAATAAGACCCCTAATAGATTGAACAATAATAATGGCGGTATGTTTAACGGAAATAACTACCCATCTAATTATAATAATAATAATAACAATCATAATAATAATAGAAATACCAATAGAGGACCCAATTCATATCCTCTTGTTACATGTTTCAAATATGGTAAACAAGGCCACATAAGTAGAGATTGTACAATGCAATTTCGTTCAAATAACGAAGTAAAACGTTGTACCAATTGCGGAATTAACGGACACGAATCCGCTAATTGTTTAAGACCACGCACAGGGATTAACGGCGCAAGTCCACAAAGAGTTTTAACAGTAACCAACACGGAAACCACTTGCGAATGGTGTGCAAGGGAAGGTCAGAAAATATTAAATTGTGAAGTACGTCAATCTTACGAATCTAGAATGGCGTTGGTCTCGGGAAACGAGAATGGAGTGAACTAAAAAAGCCCAGCTCATTCCATACGGAGGGCACAACAACCACCTTACAGGAGCCCATAGTTCAATTGCCTTTAGATATAGCCAAAACAGACAAAGTAAAGTTATTAGTAGCCTCAGGAGCTCAGGTTAGTTGAATAAAAAATTCGACGTTGAAAAAAGGAATACAAATATGTAAAGATAATAAAATACAAATAAGTTCAATAAACAATGTGAGCTACACTTTAGGTTCCTGTGAGGGAAAATTTTTATTAGGGCAAAATTTTAAATGCGATTTCCAAGTTACAGATAATGATATTATGTTACCAGTTTATGGTATTTTAGGGAACAATTTTTTGCCCTAAATATTTTAGGACCCCAAAAACAACTACAATTTCCAAACACAAAAACAAATAATTCGGAATTTTATATTCCATTTTCACAAACACAAAATGAAAAAATAAATATGCATTGTATTAAAGATTCAAATCAATTAAACGCGGTAAAGATACAACAATTACGAGAAATTTATGATAAAGTACAGGAGAGTTTTAAGGTAAATAATGGAGTTACTTAAGTAAAAGAGAATAAAGAGGAAGTTATTGTAGAAACTAAGGAATTATTAAGTGAAAATAGTAGTGAATTAAAGGAGGAGAAAATAGGAGAGGAGCATATTATCGTAGTTAATGCAGAAGTTATTGAAGTAAATGAGGAAGTAAATGATGAAATAAATGATGAAGTAAATAAGGAGGAATATAATAATAACTATGACGTAGAAGGAGAGAATATGGGAAATGTTGAAAGTATTAATGAAGAAGTAATCATGAATAATAAGGTAATAATTGATTTAACTGAAAGTGTAGTAGAAGAGAAAAGTATTGACAATGCAATGGAGGATGAAAATGTAGAAGTATCAACGGAAAAATATATAAAACAATTTGAAGCTAACAATGTTAAATGTGAAAAAACGGAAATTAATGGATACCAGCACGCATAGAAAAGGCAATTAGTCTCCCTACAACGGAAGAGGGAGAATTCTTTTGTGAAGCTCAACAAATAAAACCAGGCGTGTTTTTAGGAAATTGTTTGGTAAAAGGTAAAAATAATACTGTAACGGTTTGTGTAGTTAACGTAAACACGGAAAATGTAGAAATTGAAAACGTAAAATTAAAGGTGACCCCTATTCAAAATTTTAAAATAAAACCCCCAAAAAATGACCCCCAAACGCAGAAAATGTGACTAATGACAACTCTTATCATTTGGAACCAACACTCCTACCGGTTGAAAAAATAATAAAAATATTTTTGGTACAAAATCCAACGTTTTCAGGTGTAGGGTTGGACATTGAAAACGAATTAAACAATTTTCTAGACTTGGCTCACCAAGCATACGAATTGACTAGAGATGAACAAAAAGGGATACTATTGAGAATTTTAATAACAACTAATCTGACAGGTGCGGCCAACGCACTTTTTAGATATGCCAACGTCGAAAATTTTACACAATACAAGGATATTTTAAGAAATCGTTTTATAGAAAGTAAGGATATGGCTACATTAGCATCGGAAATTATGGGAATGTACCAATATGAAACGGAAACAGTAGAACTTTTTGCTCGACAATATCTAAATGAAACTCGCAATTTAGGAGGCATTAGAAGTTCGAATACATCAAATAACAGTCAAGCAGTCGTAGGAGATCAAATTCTGACTTTAATAACTACAATGATGAAAAAATTAAACGAAAATGGGCTACAAGCGGAACAACCCAACAAAAATAAATTTGGTAATAATTATAGAAATAGGAATAATAATAATAACTTTAGAAACAACATAATAATAACGTGCGCAATAATTTCAACGCTGGAACTAGAAATCAAAATAACAACAAGAACAACAACAATTTTAGTAATAATTATAAACAATTTTCTAATAATAATAATAATAATAATTTTAATAACAATAAGACCCCGTTCAATAAGACCCCTAATAGATTGAACAATAATAATGGCGGTATGTTTAACGGAAATAACTACCCATCTAATTATAATAATAGTAATAACAATCATAATAATAATAGAAATACCAATAGAGGACCCAATTCATATCCTCTTGTTACATGTTTCAAATATGGTAAACAAGGCCACATAAGTAGAGATTGTACAATGCAATTTCGTTCAAATAACGAAGTAAAACGTTGTACCAATTGCGGAATTAATGGACACGAATCCGCTAATTGTTTAAGACCACGCACAGGGATTAACGGCGCAAGTCCACAAAGAGTTTTAACAGTAACCAACACGGAAACCACTTGCGAATGGTGTGCAAGGGAAGGTCACAAAATATTAACTTGTGAAGTACGTCAATCTTACGAATCTAGAATGGCGTTAATCTCGGGAAACGAGAATGGAGTGAACTAAAAAAGCCCAGCTCATTCCATACGGAGGGCACAACAACCACCTTACAGGAGCCCATAGTTCAATTGCCTTTAGATATAGCCAAAACAGACAAAGTAAAGTTATTAGTAGCCTCAGGAGCTCAGGTTAGTTGAATAAAAATTCGACGTTGAAAAAAGGAATACAAATATGTAAAGATAATAAAATACAAATAAGTTCAATAAACAATGTGAGCTCCACTTTAGGTTCCTGTGAGGGAAAATTTTTATTAGGGCAAAATTTTAAATGCGATTTCCAAGTTACAGATAATGATATTATGTTACCAGTTTATGGTATTTTAGGGAACAATTTTTTGTCCCCTAATTGTAATATTTTAGGACCCCAAAAACAACTACAATTTCCAAACACAAAAACAAATAATTCGGAATTTTATATTCCATTTTCACAAACACAAAATGAAAAAATAAATATGCATTGTGTTAAAGATTCAAATCAATTAAACGCGGTAAAGATACAACAATTACGAGAAATTTATGATAAAGTACAGGAGAGTTTTAAGGTAAATAATGGAGTTACGGAAGTAAAAGAGAATAAAGAGGAAGTTATTGTAGAAACTAAGGAATTATTAAGTGAAACTAGTAGTGAATTAAAGGAGGAGAAAATAGGAGAGGAGGATATTATCGTAGTTAATGCAGAAGTTATTGAAGTAAATGAGGAAGTAAATGATGAAATAAATGATGAAGTAAATAAGGAGGAATATAATAATAACTATGACGTAGAAGGAGAGAATATGGGAAATGTTGAAAGTATTAATGAAGAAGTAATCATGAATAATAAGGTAATAATTGATTTAACTGAAAGTGTAGTAGAAGAGAAAAGTATTGACAATGCAATGGAGGATGAAAATGTAGAAGTATCAACGGAAAAATATATAAAACAATTTGAAGCTAACAATGTTAAATGTGAAAAAACGGAAATTAATGGATACCAGCACGCATGGAAAAGGCAATTAGTCTCCCTACAACGGAAGAGGGAGAATTCTTTTGTGAAGCTCAACAAATAAAACCAGGCGTGTTTTTAGGAAATTGTTTGATAAAAGGTAAAAATAATACTGTAACGGTTTGTGTAGTTAACGTAAACACGGAAAATGTAGAAATTGAAAACGTAAAATTAAAGTTGACCCCTATTCAAAATTTAAAAAAAAAACCCCAAAAAATGACCCCCAAACGCAGAAAATATTACTAATGACAACTCTTATCATTTGGAACCAACACTCCTACCCGTTGAAAAAATAATAAAAATATTTTTGGTACAAAATCCAACGTTTTCAGGTGTAGGGTTGGACATTGAAAACGAATTAAACAATTTTCTAGAGTTGGCTCACCAAGCATACGAATTGACTAGAGATGAACAAAAAGGGATACTATTGAGAATTTTAATAACAAGTAAACTGACAGGTGCGGCCAACGCACTTTTTAGATATGCCAACGTCGAAAATTTTACACAATACAAGGATATTTTAAGAAATCGTTTTATAGAAAGTAAGGATATGGCTACATTAGCATCGGAAATTATGGGAATGTACCAATATGAAACGGAAACAGTAGAACTTTTTGCTCGACAATATCTAAATGAAACTCGCAATTTAGGAGGCATTAGAAGTTCGAATACATCAAATAACAGTCAAGCAGTCGTAGGAGATCAAATTCTGACTTTAATAACTACAATGATGAAAAAATTAAACGAAAATGGGCTACAAGCGGAACAACCCAACAAAAATAAATTTGGTAATAATTATAGAAATAGGAATAATAATAATAACTTTAGAAACAACATAATAATAACGTGCGCAATAATTTCAACGCTGGAACTAGAAATCAAAATAACAACAAGAACAACAACAATTTTAGTAATAATTATAAACAATTTTCTAATAATAATAATAATAATAATAATAATAATAATTTTAATAACAATAAGACCCCGTTCAATAAGACCCCTAATAGATTGAACAATAATAATGGCGGTATGTTTAACGGAAATAACTACCCATCTAATTATAATAATAATAATAACAATCATAATAATAATAGAAATACCAATAGAGGACCCAATTCATATCCTCTTGTTACATGTTTCAAATATGGTAAACAAGGCCACATAAGTAGAGATTGTACAATGCAATTTCGTTCAAATAACGAAGTAAAACGTTGTACCAATTGCGGAATTAACGGACACGAATCCGCTAATTGTTTAAGACCACGCACAGGGATTAACGGCGCAAGTCCACAAAGAGTTTTAACAGTAACCAACACGGAAACCACTAGCGAATGGTGTGCAAGGGAAGGTCACAAAATATTAAATTGTGAAGTACGTCAATCTTACGAATCTAGAATGGCGTTAATCTCGGGAAACGAGAATGGAGTGAACTAAAAAAGCCCAGCTCATTCCATACGGAGGGCACAACAACCATCTTACAGGAGCCCATAGTTCAATTGCCTTTAGATATAGCCAAAACAGAAAAAGTAAAGTTATTAGTAGCCTCAGAAGCTCAGGTTAGTTGAATAAAAAATTCGACGTTGAAAAAAGGAATAAAAATATGTAAAGATAATAAAATACAAATAAGTTCAATAAACAATGTGAGCTCCACTTTAGGTTCCTGTGAGGGAAAATTTTTATTAGGGCAAAATTTTAAATGCGATTTCCAAGTTACAGATAATGATATTATGTTACCAGTTTATGGTATTTTAGGGAACAATTTTTTGCCCCCTAATTGTAATATTTTAGGACCCCAAAAACAACTACAATTTCCAAACACAAAAACAAATAATTCGGAATTTTATATTCCATTTTCACAAACACAAAATGAAAAAATAAATATGCATTGTATTAAATTCAAATCAATTAAACGCGGTAAAGATACAACAATTACGAGAAATTTATGATAAAGTACAGGAGAGTTTTAAGGTAAATAATGGAGTTACGGAAGTAAAAGAGAATAAAGAGGAAGTTATTGTAGAAACTAAGGAATTATTAAGTGAAAATAGTAGTGAATTAAAGTAGGACAAAATAGGAGAGGAGGATATTATCGTAGTTAATGCAGAAGTTATTGAAGTAAATGAGGAAGTAAATGATGAAATAAATGATGAAGTAAATAAGGAGGAATATAATAATAACTATGACGTAGAAGGAGAGAATATGGGAAATGTTGAAAGTATTAATGAAGAAGTAATCATGAATAATAAGGTAATAATTGATTTAACTGAAAGTGTAGTAGAAGAGAAAAGTATTGACAATGCAATGGAGGATGAAAATGTAGAAGTATCAACGGAAAAATATATAAAACAATTTGAAGCTAACAATGTTAAATATGAAAAAACGGAAATTAATGGATACCAGCACGCATGGAAAAGGCAATTAGTCTCCCTACAACGGAAGAGGGAGAATTCTTTTGTGAAGCTCAACAAATAAAACCAGGCGTGTTTTTAGGAAATTGTTTGATAAAAGGTAAAAATAATACTGTAACGGTTTGTGTAGTTAACGTAAACACGGAAAATGTAGAAATTGAAAACGTAAAATTAAAGTTGACCCCTATTCAAAATTTTAAAATAAAACCCCCAAAAAATGACCCCCAAACGCAGAAAATGTTACTAATGACAACTCTTATCATTTGGAACCAACACTCCTACCGGTTGAAAAAATAATAAAAATATTTTTGGTACAAAATCCAACGTTTTCAGGTGTAGGGTTGGACATTGAAAACGAATTAAACAATTTTCTAGAGTTGGCTCACCAAGCATACGAATTGACTAGAGATGAACAAAAAGGGATACTATTGAGAATTTTAATAACAAGTAAACTGACAGGTGCGGCCAACGCACTTTTTAGATATGCCAACGTCGAAAATTTTACACAATACAAGGATATTTTAATAAATCGTTTTATAGAAAGTAAGGATATGGCTACATTAGCATCGGAAATTATGGGAATGTACCAATATGAAACGGAAACAGTTGAACTTTTTGCTCGACAATATCTAAATGAAACTCGCAATTTAGGAGGCATTAGAAGTTCGAATACATCAAATAACAGTCAAGCAGTCGTAGGAGATCAAATTCTGACTTTAATAACTACAATGATGAAAAAATTAAACGAAAATGGGCTACAAGCGGAACAACCCAACAAAAATAAATTTGGTAATAATTATAGAAATAGGAATAATAATAATAACTTTAGAAACAACATAATAATAACGTGCGCAATAATTTCAACGCTGGAACTAGAAATCAAAATAACAACAAGAACAACAACAATTTTAGTAATAATTATAAACAATTTTCTAATAATAATAATAATAATAATAATTTTAATAACAATAAGACCCCGTTCAATAAGACCCCTAATAGATTGAACAATAATAATGGCGGTATGTTTAACGGAAATAACTACCCATCTAATTATAATAATAATAATAACAATCATAATAATAATAGAAATACCAATAGAGGACCTAATTCATATCCTCTTGTTACATGTTTCAAATATGGTAAACAAGGCCACATAAGTAGAGATTGTACAATGCAATTTCGTTCAAATAACGAAGTAAAACGTTGTACCAATTGCGGAATTAACGGACACGAATCCGCTAATTGTTTAAGACCACGCACAGGGATTAACGGCGCAAGTCCACAAAGAGTTTTAACAGTAACCAACACGGAAACCACTAGCGAATGGTGTGCAAGGGAAGGTCACAAAATATTAAATTGTGAAGTACGTCAATCTTACGAATCTAGAATGGCGTTAGTCTCGGGAAACGAGAATGGAGTGAACTAAAAAAGCCCAGCTCATTCCATACGGAGGGCACAACAACCATCTTACAGGAGCCCATAGTTCAATTGCCTTTAGATATAGCCAAAACAGACAAAGTAAAGTTATTAGTAGCCTCAGGAGCTCAGGTTAGTTGAATAAAAAATTCGACGTTGAAAAAAGGAATAAAAATATGTAAAGATAATAAAATACAAATAAGTTCAATAAACAATGTGAGCTACACTTTAGGTTCCTGTGAGGGAAATTTTTTATTAGGGCAAAATTTTAAATGCGATTTCCAAGTTACAGATAATGATATTATGTTACCAGTTTATGGTATTTTAGGGAACAATTTTTTGCCCCCTAATTGTAATATTTTAGGACCCCAAAAACAACTACAATTTCCAAACACAAAAACAAATAATTCGGAATTTTATATTCCATTTTCACAAACACAAAATGAAAAAATAAATATGCATTGTATTAAAGATTCAAATCAATTAAACGCGGTAAAGATACAACAATTACGAGAAATTTATGATAAAGTACAGGAGAGTTTTAAGGTAAATAATGGAGTTACGGAAGTAAAAGAGAATAAAGAGGAAGTTATTGTAGAAACTAAGGAATTATTAAGTGAAAATAGTAGTGAATTAAAGTAGGACAAAATAGGAGAGGAGGATATTATCGTAGTTAATGCAGAAGTTATTGAAGTAAATGAGGACGTAAATGATAAAATAAATGATGAAGTAAATAAGGAGGAATATAATAATAATTATGACGTAGAAGGAGAGAATATGGGAACTGTTGAAAGTATTAATGAAGAAGTAATCATGAATAATAAGGTAATAATTGCTTTAACTGAAAGTGTAGTAGAAGAGAAAAGTATTGACAATGCAATGGAGGATGAAAATGTAGAAGTATCAACGGAAAAATATATAAAACAATTTGAAGCTAACAATGTTAAATATGAAAAAACGGAAATTAATGGAATAATAAATTCATCAAAAATTATGATACCAGCGCGCATGGAAAAGGCAATTAGTCTCCCTACAACGGAAGAGGGAGAATTCTTTTGTGAAGCTCAACAAATAAAACCAGGCGTGTTTTTAGGAAATTGTTTGGTAAAAGGTAAAAATAATACTGTAACGGTTTGTGTAGTTAACGTAAACATGGAAAATGTAGAAATTGAAAACGTAAAATTAAAGTTGAACCCTATTCAAAATTTTAAAATAAAACCCCCAAAAAATGACCCCCAAACGCAGAAAATGTTACTAATGACAACTCTTATCATTTGGAACCAACACTCCTACCGGTTGAAAAAATAATAAAAATATTTTTGGTACAAAATCCAACGTTTTCAGGTGTAGAGTTGGACATTGAAAACGAATTAAACAATTTTCTAGAGTTGGCTCACCAAGCATACGAATTGACTAGAGATGAACAAAAAGGGATACTATTGAGAATTTTAATAACAAGTAAACTGACAGGTGCGGCCAACGCACTTTTTAGATATGCCAACGTCGAAAATTTTACACAATACAAGGATATTTTAAGAAATCGTTTTATAGAAAGTAAGGATATGGCTACATTAGCATCGGAAATTATGGGAGTGTACCAATATGAAACGGAAACAGTAGAACTTTTTGCTCGACAATATCTAAATGAAACTCGCAATTTAGGAGGCATTGGAAGTTCGAATACATCAAATAACAGTCAAGCTGTCGTAGGAGATCAAATGCTGACTTTAATAACTACAATGATGAAAAAATTAAACGAAAATGGGCTAAAAGCGGAACAACCCAACAAAAATAAATTTGGTAATAATTATAGAAATAGGAATAATAATAATAACTGTAGAAACAACATAATAATAACGTGCGCAATAATTTCAACGCTGGAACTAGAAATCAAAATAACAACAACAACAACAACAATTTTAGTAATAATTATAAACAATTTTTTAATAATAATAATAATAATTTTAATAACAATAAGACCCCGTTCAATAAGACCCCTAATAGATTGAACAATAATAATGGCGGTATGTTTAACGGAAATAACTACCCATCTAATTATAATAATAATAATAACAATCATAATAATAATAGAAATACCAATAGAGGACCCAATTCATATCCTCTTGTTACATGTTTCAAATATGGTAAACAAGGCCACATAAGTAGAGATTGTACAATGCAATTTCGTTCAAATAACGAAGTAAAACGTTGTACCAATTGCGGAATTAACGGACACGAATCCGCTAATTGTTTAAGACCACGCACAGGGATTAACGGCGCAAGTCCACAAAGAGTTTTAACAGTAACCAACACGGAAACCACTTGCGAATGGTGTGCAAGGGAAGGTCAGAAAATATTAAATTGTGAAGTACGTCAATCTTACGAATCTAGAATGGCGTTGGTCTCGGGAAACGAGAATGGAGTGAACTAAAAAAGCCCAGCTCATTCCATACGGAGGGCACAACAACCATCTTACAGGAGCCCATAGTTCAATTGCCTTTAGATATAGCCAAAACAGACAAAGTAAAGTTATTAGTAGCCTCAGGAGCTCAGGTTAGTTGAATAAAAAATTCGACGTTGAAAAAAGGAATACAAATATGTAAAGATAATAAAATACAAATAAGTTCAATAAACAATGTGAGCTACACTTTAGGTTCCTGTGAGGGAAAATTTTTATTAGGGCAAAATTTTAAATGCGATTTCCAAGTTACAGATAATGATATTATGTTACCAGTTTATGGTATTTTAGGGAACAATTTTTTGCCCTAAATATTTTAGGACCCCAAAAACAACTACAATTTCCAAACACAAAAACAAATAATTCGGAATTTTATATTCCATTTTCACAAACACAAAATGAAAAAATAAATATGCATTGTATTAAAGATTCAAATCAATTAAACGCGGTAAAGATACAACAATTACGAGAAATTTATGATAAAGTACAGGAGAGTTTTAAGGTAAATAATGGAGTTACGGAAGTAAAAGAGAATAAAGAGGAAGTTATTGTAGAAACTAAGGAATTATTAAGTGAAAATAGTAGTGAATTAAAGGAGGACAAAATAGGTGAGGAGGATATTATCGTAGTTAATGCAGAAGTTATTGAAGTAAATGAGGAAGTAAATGATAAAATAAATGATGAAGTAAATAAGGAGGAATATAATAATTATGACGTGGAAGGAGAGAATATGGGAAATGTTGAAAGTATTAATGAAGAAGTAAGCATGAATAATAAGGTAATAATTGATTTAACTGAAAGTGTAGTAGAAGAGAAAAGTATTGACAATGCAATGAAGGATGAAAATGTAGAAGTATCAACGGAAAAATATATAAAACAATTTGAAGCTAACAATGTTAAATATGAAAAAACGGAAATTAATGGAATAATAAATTCATCAAAAATTATGATACCAGCGCGCATGGAAAAGGCAATTAGTCTCCCTACAACGGAAGAGGGAGAATTCTTTTGTGAAGCTCAACAAATAAAACCAGGCGTGTTTTTAGGAAATTGTTTGATAAAAGGTAAAAATAATACTGTAATGGTTTGTGTAGTTAACGTAAACACGGAAAATGTAGAAATTGAAAACGTAAAATTAAAGTTGACCCCTATTCAAAATTTTAAAATAAAAACCCCAAAAAATGACCCCCAAACGCAGAAAATGTTACTAATGACAACTCTTATCATTTGGAACCAACACTCCTACCCGTTGAAAAAATAATAAAAATATTTTTGGTACAAAATCCAACGTTTTCAGGTGTAGGGTTGGACATTGAAAACGAATTAAACAATTTTCTAGAGTTGGCTCACCAAGCATACGAATTGACTAGAGATGAACAAAAAGGGATACTATTGAGAATTTTAATAACAAGTAAACTGACAGGTGCGGCCAACGCACTTTTTAGATATGCCAACGTCGAAAATTTTACACAATACAAGGATATTTTAAGAAATCGTTTTATAGAAAGTAAGGATATGGCTACATTAGCATCGGAAATTATGGGAATGTATCAATATGAAACGGAAACAGTAGAACTTTTTGCTCGACAATATCTAAATGAAACTCGCAATTTAGGAGGCATTGGAAGTTCGAATACATCAAATAACAGTCAAGCTGTCGTAGGAGATCAAATGCTGACTTTAATAACTACAATGACGAAAAAATTAAACGAAAATGGGCTAAAAGCGGAACAACCCAACAAAAATAAATTTGGTAATAATTATAGAAATAGGAATAATAATAATAACTGTAGAAACAACATAATAATAACGTGCGCAATAATTTCAACGCTGGAACTAGAAATCAAAATAACAACAACAACAACAACAATTTTAGTAATAATTATAAACAATTTTTTAATAATAATAATAATAATAATAATAATTTTAATAACAATAAGACCCCGTTCAATAAGACACCCTAATAGATTGAAAAATAATAATAGCGGTATGTTTAACGGAAATAACTACCCATCTAATTATAATAATAATAATAGAAATACCAATAGAGGACCTAATTCATATCCTCTTGTTACATGTTTCAAATATGGTAAACAAGGCCACATAAGTAGAGATTGTACAATGCAATTTCGTTCAAATAACGAAGTAAAACGTTGTACCAATTGCAGAATTAACGGACACGAATCCGCTAATTGTTTAAGACCACGCACAGGGATTAACGGCGCAAGTCCACAAAGAGTTTTAACAGTAACCAACACGGAAACCACTTGCGAATGGTGTGCAAGGGAAGGTCACAAAATATTAAATTGTGAAGTACGTCAATCTTACGAATCTAGAATGGCGTTGGTCTCGGGAAACGAGAATGGAGTGAACTAAAAAAGCCCAGCTCATTCCATACGGAGGGCACAACAACCATCTTACAGGAGCCCATAGTTCAATTGCCTTTAGATATAGCCAAAACAGACAAAGTAAAGTTATTAGTAGCCTCAGGAGCTCAGGTTAGTTGAATAAAAAATTCGTCGTTGAAAAAAGGAATACAAATATGTAAAGATAATAAAATACAAATAAGTTCAATAAACAATGTGAGCTACACTTTAGGTTCCTGTGAGGGAAAATTTTTATTAGGGCAAAATTTTAAATGCGATTTCCAAAAACAAATAATTCGGAATTTTATATTCCATTTTCACAAACACAAAATGAAAAAATAAATATGCATTGTATTAAAGATTCAAATCAATTAAACGCGGTAAAGATACAACAATTACGAGAAATTTATGATAAAGTACAGGAGAGTTTTAAGGTAAATAATGGAGTTACGGAAGTAAAAGAGAATAAAGAGGAAGTTATTGTAGAAACTAAGGAATTATTAAGTGAAAATAGTAGTGAATTAAAGGAGGACAAAATAGGTGAGGAGGATATTATCGTAGTTAATGCAGAAGTTATTGAAGTAAATGAGGAAGTAAATGATAAAATAAATGATGAAGTAAATAAGGAGGAATATAATAATTATGACGTAGAAGGAGAGAATATGGGAAATGTTGAAAGTATTAATGAAGAAGTAATCATGAATAATAAGGTAATAATTGATTTAACTGAAAGTGTAGTAGAAGAGAAAAGTATTGACAATGCAATGAAGGATGAAAATGTAGAAGTATCAACGGAAAAATATATAAAACAATTTGAAGCTAACAATGTTAAATATGAAAAAACGGAAATTAATGGAATAATAAATTCATCAAAAATTATGATACCAGCGCGCATGGAAAAGGCAATTAGTCTCCCTACAACGGAAGAGGGAGAATTCTTTTGTGAAGCTCAACAAATAAAACCAGGCGTGTTTTTAGGAAATTGTTTGATAAAAGGTAAAAATAATACTGTAATGGTTTGTGTAGTTAACGTAAACACGGAAAATGTAGAAATTGAAAACGTAAAATTAAAGTTGACCCCTATTCAAAATTTTAAAATAAAAACCCCAAAAAATGACCCCCAAACGCAGAAAATGTTACTAATGACAACTCTTATCATTTGGAACCAACACTCCTACCCGTTGAAAAAATAATAAAAATATTTTTGGTACAAAATCCAACGTTTTCAGGTGTAGGGTTGGACATTGAAAACGAATTAAACAATTTTCTAGAGTTGGCTCACCAAGCATACGAATTGACTAGAGATGAACAAAAAGGGATACTATTGAGAATTTTAATAACAAGTAAACTGACAGGTGCGGCCAACGCACTTTTTAGATATGCCAACGTCGAAAATTTTACACAATACAAGGATATTTTAAGAAATCGTTTTATAGAAAGTAAGGATATGGCTACATTAGCATCGGAAATTATGGGAATGTATCAATATGAAACGGAAACAGTAGAACTTTTTGCTCGACAATATCTAAATGAAACTCGCAATTTAGGAGGCATTGGAAGTTCGAATACATCAAATAACAGTCAAGCTGTCGTAGGAGATCAAATGCTGACTTTAATAACTACAATGACGAAAAAATTAAACGAAAATGGGCTAAAAGCGGAACAACCCAACAAAAATAAATTTGGTAATAATTATAGAAATAGGAATAATAATAATAACTGTAGAAACAACATAATAATAACGTGCGCAATAATTTCAACGCTGGAACTAGAAATCAAAATAACAACAACAACAACAACAATTTTAGTAATAATTATAAACAATTTTTTAATAATAATAATAATAATTTTAATAACAATAAGACCCCGTTCAATAAGACCCCTAATAGATTGAACAATAATAATGGCGGTATGTTTAACGGAAATAACTACCCATCTAATTATAATAATAATAATAACAATCATAATAATAATAGAAATACCAATAGAGGACCCAATTCATATCCTCTTGTTACATGTTTCAAATATGGTAAACCAGGCCACATAAGTAGAGATTGTACAATGCAATTTCGTTCAAATAACGAAGTAAAACGTTGTACCAATTGCGGAATTAACGGACACGAATCCGCTAATTGTTTAAGACCACGCACAGGGATTAGCGGCGCAAGTCCACAAAGAGTTTTAACAGTAACCAACACGGAAACCACTTGCGAATGGTGTGCAAGGGAAGGTCACAAAATATTAACTTGTGAAGTACGTCAATCTTACGAATCTAGAATGGCGTTGGTCTCGGGAAACGAGAATGGAGTGAACTAAAAAAGCCCAGCTCATTCCATACGGAGGGCACAACAACCACCTTACAGGAGCCCATAGTTC
This sequence comes from Empis stercorea, assembly GCA_949752835.1. Classification (NCBI taxonomy): domain Eukaryota; kingdom Metazoa; phylum Arthropoda; class Insecta; order Diptera; family Empididae; genus Empis; species Empis stercorea. The sequence goes on from OX457085.1 coordinate 64,167,783, forward strand.
AATTGCCTTTAGATATAGCCAAAACAGACAAAGTAAAGTTATTAGTAGCCTCAGGAGCTCAGGTTAGTTGAATAAAAAATTCGACGTTGAAAAAAGGAATACAAATATGTAAAGATAATAAAATACAAATAAGTTCAATAAACAATGTGAGCTCCACTTTAGGTTCCTGTGAGGGAAAATTTTTATTAGGGCAAAATTTTAAATGCGATTTCCAAGTTACAGATAATGATATTATGTTACCAGTTTATGGTATTTTAGGGAACAATTTTTTGTCCCCTAATTATAATATTTTAGGACCCCAAAACAACTACAATTTCCAAACACAAAAACAAATAATTCGGAATTTTATATTCCATTTTCACAAACACAAAATGAAAAAATAAATATGCATTGTATTAAAGATTCAAATCAATTAAACGCGGTAAAGATACAACAATTACGAGAAATTTATGATAAAGTACAGGAGAGTTTTAAGGTAAATAATGGAGTTACGGAAGTAAAAGAGAATAAATAGGAAGTTATTGTAGAAACTAAGGAATTATTAAGTGAAAATAGTAGTAAATAAGGAGGAATATATAAATAGGAAGTTATTGTAGAAAATAGTAGTAAATAAGGAGGAATATAATAATAATTATGACGTAGAAGGAGAGAATATGGGAAATGTTGAAAGTATTAATGAAGAAGGAATCATGAATAATAAGGTAATAATTGATTTAACTGAAAGTGTAGTAGAAGAGAAAAGTATTGACAATGCAATGGAGGATGAAAATGTAGAAGTATCAACGGAAAAATATATAAAACAATTTGAAGCTAACAATGTTAAATTTGAAAAAAACGGAAATTAATGGATACCAGCACGCATGGAAAAGGCAATTAGTCTCCCTACAACGGAAGAGGGAGAATTCTTTTGTGAAGCTCAACAAATAAAACCAGGCGTGTTTTTAGGAAATTGTTTGGTAAAAGGTAAAAGTAATAGCGTAACGGTTTGTATAGTTAACGTAAACACGGAAAATGTAGAAATTGAAAACGTAAAGTTAAAGTTGACCTCTATTCAAAATTTTAAAGTAAAATCCCCAAACGCAGAAAATGTTACTAATGACAACTCTTATCATTTGGAACCAACACTCCTACCGGTTGAAAAAATAATAAAAATATTTTTGGTACAAAATCCAACGTTTTCAGGTGTAGGGTTGGACATTGAAAACGAATTAAACAATTTTCTAGAGTTGGCTCACCAAGCATACGAATTGACTAGAGATGAACAAAAAGAGATACTATTGAGAATTTTAATAACAACTAATCTGACAGGTGCGGCCAACGCACTTTTTAGATATGCCAACGTCGAAAATTTTACACAATACAAGGATATTTTAAGAAATCGTTTTATAGAAAGTAAGGATATGGCTACATTAGCATCGGAAATTATGGGAATGTACCAATATGAAACGGAAACAGTAGAACTGTTTGCTCGACAATATCTAAATGAAACTCGCAATTTAGGAGGCATTAGAAGTTCGAATACATCAAATAACACTCAAGCAGTCGTAGGAGATCAAATGCTGATTTTAATAACTACAATGATGAAAAAATTAAACGAAAATGGGCTACAAGCGGAACAACCCAACAAAAATAAATTTGGTAATAATTATAGAAATAGGAATAATAATAATAACCTTAGAAACAACATAATAATAACGTGCGCAATAATTTCAACGCTGGAACTAGAAATCAAAATAACAACAAGAACAACAACAATTTTAGTAATAATTATAAACTAATATAATAATAATAATAATAATAATTTTAATAACAATAAGAATAAGACCCGTTCAATAAGACCCCTAATAGATTGAACAATAATAATGGCGGTATGTTTAACGGAAATAACTAGCCATCTAATTATAATAATAATAATAACAATCATAATAATAATAGAAATACCAATAGAGGACCCAATTCATATCCTCTTGTTACATGTTTCAAATATGGTAAACAAGGCCACATAAGTAGAGATTGTACAATGCAATTGCGCTCAAATAATGAAATAAAACGTTGTACCAACTGCGGAATTAACGGACACGAATCCGCTAATTGTTTAAGATCACGCACAGGGAATAACGGCGCTGGCCCACAAAGAGTTTTAACAGTAAGCAACACAGAAACGACTTGTGAATGGTGTGCAAGGGAAGGGCACAAAATGTTAAATTGAGAAGCACGTCAATTTTACGAATCTAGAATGGCGTTAGTCTCGGGAAACGAGAATGGAGTGAACTAAAAAGGCCCAGCTCATTCCATACGGAGGACACAACAACCACCTTACAGCAGCCCATAGTTCAATTGCCTTTAGATATAGCCAAAACAGACAAAGTAAAGTTATTAGTAGACACAGGAGCTCAGGTTAGTTTAATAAAAAATTCAACGTTGAAAAAAGGAACACAAATATGTAAAGATAATAAATAAAATACAAATAAGTTCAATAAACAATGTGAGCTCCACTTTAGGTTCCTGTGAGGGTAAATTTTTATTAGGGCAAAATTTTAAATGCGATTTTCAAGTTACGGATAATGATATTAGGTTACCAGTTGATGGTATTTTAGGGAACAATTTTTTGTCCCCTAATTGTAATATTTTAGGACCCCAAAAGCAATTACAATTTCCAAAAACAAAAACAAATAATTCAGAATTTTATATTCCATTTTCACAAACACAAAATGAAAAAATAAGTATGCATTGTATTAAAGATTCAAATAAATTAAACGCGGTGAAGATACAATTACGAGAAATTTATGAAAAAGTACAGGAGAGTTTTAAGGTAAATAATGGAGTTATGGAAGTTAAAGAGAATAAAGAAGTTATTATAGAAACTAAGGAGTTATTAAGTGAAAATAGTAGTGAATTAAAGGAGGACAAAATAGGAGAGGAGGATATTATTGTAGTTAATGCAAAAGTTATTGAGGTAAATGAGGAAGTAAATGATGAAATAAATGATGAAGTAAATAAGGAGGAATATAATAATAATTATGACGTAGAAGGAGAGAATATGGGAAATATTGAAAGTATTAATGAAGAAGTAATCATGAATAATAAGGTAATAATTGATTTAACTGAAAGTGTAGTAGAAGAGAAAAGTATTGACAATGCAATGGAGGATGAAAATGTAGAAGTATCAACGGAAAAATATATAAAACAATTTGAAGCTAACAATGTTAAATGTGAAAATACGGGAAACAATGGAATAATAAAGTCATCAAAAATTATAATACCGGCACTACAACGGAAGAGGAACAATTCTTTTGTGAAGCACAACAAATAAAATCAGGCGTGTTTCTAGGAAATTGTTTGGTAAAAACTAAAAATAATACTGTAACTGTTTGTGTAGTTAACGTAAACACGGAAAATGTAGGAATTGAAAACGTAAAATTAAAGTTGACCCCTATTCAAAATTTTAAAATAAAACTCCTAAAAAATGACCCCCAAACCACACCAAAAGTCAAAGAAAAAGTTAAAAAACCACGTGGGAAACGTAAATAATGGGAAAACTTTTTCAATGGTTATCAGGAGGAGGAAGCAGGAGATAATTCAGAAAACGAAAGAATAGATTTATTGAAAAACTTACTAAAAAAAGAATTCCAAGTTAACAATAGAAGAACAGGAAACAATCGATAAAATTTGTGAAGAATGCAATGGCATCTTTCACTTACCCGGCGACAGGTTAACACATACAGACGTTATTACACATAAAATACGGACGACCCCGGAACAAGTTCCAATCAATAGTAGACAATATCGGCTAGCAGAATGTCACAAAAAGGTAATTAACGAAGAAATAAAAAATTTACTGGAGGAGGATATTATACAACCAAGCAGAAGCCCTTGGAACTCCCCTCTATTAGTAGTGCCAAAAAAGGCTGGACCTGAAGGAGAGAAACGGTACAGGGTGGTAGTAGATTTCAGAAAAATCAACGAAGTAACATTGGGAGACGCGTTTCCCCTACCAAGGATAGCGGATATAATAGATCAACTAGGGGTATCGCTATATTTCTCAACTTTAGATTTAGCAAGTGGCTAGCACCAGGTGGCAGTTGATCCTGAGGATAGAGAAAAAACGGGGTTTAGCACAATTTTCGGACATTATGAATTTAAAAGAATGCCGTTTGGTCACTCAGGGGCACCTGCTACCTTCCAGCGCTTAATGAACCATATACTAACTGGATTACAAGGGTTCAAATGTTTCGTCTACTTAGACGATATTGTAATATACGGAAGAACGCTAAGGGATCACGACGAAAAACTTCGAGCTGTTTTTAATAGACTTAGGGAAAATAATTTGAAACTTCAACCTGAAAAATGAAAATTCTTAAAAAAGGAAGTCGTTTATTTAGGTTATAGGATTACAACAGAAGGCATATTACCAAATCCGGAAAAAACGGAATGTGTGGCAAGTCCATTCCAAAAACCACTAAATTCCAAAAACCACTAAAGAACTACAATCCTTTTTGGGATTGGTAAATTATTATCGTGCAAGTATGCCATTATTAGCGGAAAAAGGAGAACCCCTATATCAAATGCCAACAAAAAATAAAAAGTTTCAATGGACGCGCATACACCAAAAGGCATTCGAAGAAATAAAAAAATTACTGACGTCACCACATATTCTGAAATATCCAAACTTTACTAAACCATTTTTGTTAACCACTGACGCTAGTAACCATGCTTTAGGAGAGGTATTATCTCAAGGCGAAGTAGGTAAAGACCTGCCTATAGCATATGCTAGTAGGGTACTGAACAAAGCGGAACGAAATTACGCTACTATTGACAAGCAAATGTTAGGAGTTTGTTGGGCAGTGAAAAATTTTAGATGCAGTTTATACGGATCATAAACCATTAATAAGTGAATATCGTAAAAAAGACCCCGAAGGAAAAATTAATAGATGGAAAACACGTTTAGCGGAATTCCGTTGATACTTCTTCAAATTTTGTACAAGCCAGGTAAATTAAACACTAACGCTGATGCACTAAGTCGAATTCCAGAAGATGAAGGAGAAATCGATAACAACGAAGGTACAAAAAATACATTCGCAATTACTCGAGCTAGTGCAAGGAAAAAGGAAATCGGAAACGAAATAACGGAAAAGGAACCCAAAGTCGAAACGGAAGGGAAAGAAATAAAGAAGTTAAATAAGTCAGTATCTAAAAAACAAAAAAAGGAGGAAGAGGAGGATATAGGACCGGAAATATCAAGCTAAATAATTCTGAAGGATAAAGAGGAAATTAGAACGATATTAAAGGAATACCACGATTCGGCATTAGGAGGGCACGCGGGCATAACCAAAACATACAGAAGAATTAGACAATATTATTACTGGAAAAAAAATGCTGTCGGACATTTACGAGTATCTTAAGAAATGTCCTAAATGCCAAAAAATAAAAAGAGGTAAAGTAACCAAAATGCCGTTGGTAATAACACCTACAGCAGAAAAACCCTTTAAAAGAGTATATTTAGATATCGTGGGTCCTTTTCCAATGACCACAAATGGAAACAAATATATACTTACATTTCAGGACGACTTAACGAAATTTTTTGATGCAATACCAATTCCTTTTTATAGAAATATTATATTAAAATATTCAATAATACCCAAGGAATTATTAACGGATAAAGGTGCAAATTTTACAGGTAAATTGCTCCAACAACTGTGTAAATTATTACACATTAGGAAATTACAAACTACTGCGTACCATCCGCAAACAAATGGTTCATTGGAAAGGCGGCATGGGCCATTGGTCGAATATTTGAAAATATTTGTGAAAGAACATGTACAAACCTGGGACACTTGGATATCGGAAGCAGTGTTTGCACATAACCATACACCACATAGCGGAAGCAAACAAATTTTCACCACTATACGCTCTACACGGATTTAGTGAACCACTTCCTAGTAACTTACAAAAGACCCCGGAACCATTATATAATTTCGACGATTATTGTTTAACCTTAAAATATAGAATGCAAAATATTCATCAAACTGTAAGGGAAAATTTAAGTAAAGGCAAAATAAAAGCCAAGGATTATTATGATAAAACTAAAAAAGACGAAAAATTCAATGTAGGTGATCAGGTACTAATAATGAATCCAATCAAGCTACATAAACTAAGCGTCCCTTGGTTGGGTCCTTATGAAGTAATAAAAGCGGACAAAGTAAATTCCACTATCAACATGGGTAGGAAACCCAAAATAGTCCATAATAATAGATTTAAAAAATGTACTTCATAAATTCAATATATTAACTAGAATTAAGTATCTCTAATCAAATCTACCATATTATTTAACACAAAATTAATTTATTAGCTTAATATTACATTATCACTTTTAAAAAAAAGAGACCCCTAAACTAAGTATTTAAAAAAAAAATGAAGTTTTATTTTCAAAAAAAAAAAAAGACCCTTACACAAAGAATCTTTTAAAAAAAATTCAAATGCATAAAAAAAAACATACGCCATATTATCTATACGATTTATATATTAGTGAAGAATTGAAAGAGCGGGGCAAGGGACTTGGGAAATTAGGTATTAATTGGAAGGGGAGCGTAAATGCTCGGAGACGAAAGATTACGGAAGAATTTCATTTTTAATAGAATTATTTAGAACCGATTAATTTCTCACCACAAACTAATTCTATTAATTTCGTACCACATACTAATCTACAATTACCTTTGTCCAATAATTTAAATAAAAACCTTAATTTCAATTTTCCTAAATCATATTAAAAAATCTGAAAAAAAAACAATTACACATTAAAATTTGATTTTCAATATATACAAAATAAGTATTACAAATTAAAATAAAATTTAACAAAGAGAATTTGTTTCTTTTTACACAAATAAATTATTAAAATAAACATTTAAATAAAAATTAAAATAAAAAAAATAAATATTAAAATTAAAATAAAATAAATTGCATAATATATAGAAAATACAGTAAATAATAAAATAAATACAATATATTAAAATATTTTTAAACAATATATATTATTATACATACAAAAAAAAAATGTTTTTTTAAATATTCTAAAAATATATATTATCTTATACTTTTATATACATATAAAAAAATATCTAAATAAAAATTGTTTTTGTACAATTAAGTAAAAATCTAAAATATAATATTATTTTAAATAGAAAAATAAAAAAAAAATTGTAAAATAAAAAAAATATATAATCCAAATTAAATTCTTATTTTTAAAAATATAGTGCTCGAAGTAAAAACTTCGATCCCTATACTTTTTCCAAAGAGAGAAGGTGTTGTGAATTGAAGCACTCAGTACTTCAATTCACAACCAATAAACAGCCAACTAAAATATTTGGAAATAATTTAAATTTATTGATTAAATTTGCAAAATAATTGAATTAGTGTTCCAAACTAATTTGAAGAACTGATTGGCTAACCAAAATATCGCATGCGATATTTTGGAAAACCAAAAAGCTCTTCAACCAAATAAAATAGCTGTTTTTTGGTAACCAAAGTTAAGTTTTTTCGGAAGTGTCAAAAAGACACTAAGTAATAAAGAATATATTAAAAGTAAAAGTCTTGTTAAAATTTAATTAATAGTTGGAACTCTTATTGAAAAAGTAAAATTAATAAATTCTTATATATAAAGATTAATATTCATAAAGTTAAAATAATATAAGTGTAATCAAAATAACATAAAAAAATTTTTAATCTGAAGTATAAAAATAAAACGAGCTTAAAATAAATAAGTTAAATTGTAATGTTAAATAGAAAATTTGAAATTAATAAATAATTAAATACTAATTTTAAACTGTAAACTAATAATTAAATATTTAAATAATTACTAAATATTAATAAATAAAAAAGTTAAACTGGAGATAAAAAGGTGTTTTATTTGGAAAATAATAAAGAAAATAATTATAAAAGTTAACTTTTATAACATTAATAATTTTTTTATTTCCCTACGTATGCTAAAATGTTTCTTAGTTCTAATATCCCCCTTAATTCTACTACTAAATTCTAAATTGTTTATACTACTTACAGGACTATTTTTGGAAACTAAACCTAACTTATAACTATCACCAGCCTTTAAAAAGGAGGATTTTGACGAGGACGGAGAAATGGGTTGCTCCAAGCATTCCCGCATTGCCATTTCCCGGACGACTAGAATACATTTAGGACATCTGTTTACATAGTGTTTTTGAAACCACACCGATAACAAAATTAAAACAGATAGTATAAATATTTTTATTTTCAGGTCGTCACAAATAAAACAGATAGTATAAATATTTTTGTTTTCAGGACGCTGTAAAATTTCGGACGGAATGGGACGAACAGACAAAGGTTGCTGAACAGACAGGACTTCTACAGGATTTGTGGACGGTAAAAGAGAAATATTTGGTTTTATCACAGGTGTTATCACAGGTTGTTCAGTCTTGGCGGTTTCAGAAATAAAATCAGGTACGTGCATAATATTTTCGGCCATATCATCGAGTTCGCTTCCAAAAGCTCTTCTTGAGCGAACTTGATCCTCAGCACATTCCCCTATTTCCTTCCATTTCCTCTCCAATCTCTTGCATAATTTGTCCAGCTGATTTAGAGTTACCACATTTTCTAGAATCAGTGCCTTTTTATTGCCTGGGTACAAATTATACAAGAGACGGTTCAGAAAATCGTCATCTGAAATTTCCTGTCTCAGTCGCAATCGCAGACACTCCTTGTCCAACATAAAATGGGAAAACTTCTCGCGCGATCTCTGCTTCCGAGCTTCCTTCAATCTTTTTATATCCCCATCTTCTTCACCTTCGTCGAATTCCTCCTTCATCGCCTTTTTCACTACAGACCAAGTTGTCTGTGGATTCCGCCTGATGAACTGCCAGTACCATGTGTCTGACCTGCCTTTCAAAAGTTGATTTATGGACAGGACCAGACTCTCCACTGGATATTGGTCACCACGAGCTAATGTTTCAATACTGAAAATTAATTCCGGTAGCGGTAATCCCTTTCCCGAACCATCGAACTGGATCCCCCAATTCGCTACCGGATTACGACGATTCCCTCGTACTTGCGATCTAAAATTAATTTCTTCATCCTCACTGATACTTTCAGCTCGATCCCTGGTAGGTGTATATCCAGTGGACGGTGCTGAAGTTGCTGGCGCATGCGGCAATGACGTAGGTGGTAAATCATACCGAACAGCGGTTTGATTTTGATGCTGGGGCTGTGGTACAGATGGCGCGATTTGCTGCCGAGCGAGCAACTCCCGCAGTTCATTAAGCTGCCGTTGTTGTTCCGCAATCATATTCGACATATCATGAAACTGACGATCCTATCCTGTTGGTAGCGGAGGTGGTTGCTGGTATTTAAAATTATTATTATTATTGAACCCGTTCTGAAACATGGGCTGATTCGATCTCGGATAATTATTTCGACCAGAATTGTAATTTAATTTTTTTCCAGACGCGTTCGGTGCTGCGATTCGTGCTGATCCAAACCGTTGGAAATACGGATCCGACCGTGGCGATGCATTGGACCGAACGGACCTTGGCTGGATATCACTACAGAAGTCTGCCGATTGGACTGTAATGACAATGGACTTCCTGCCGAGGCACACGGCAATCCTGGCGTTGTTCAGGTACTTTATTTTTGTTGTTATTATTATTTTTATTGACTATCTTTTTAGGTGCCATTCCCGTTACGGCACGAACGGATTTTTCTAATGGAGCCAGTTCCGGAATTAATAGACCGCCGGCACCATCCACATTCTCTTCACTACCAGGAGCTAGTTCCGACGTAAGGGTAACTGTTTTTATTTTTTCTAAACCTTCTTTCAATTCAAAAATTAAATTTCTAACTAAGCCTGAATATTTTTTTCCTGCACTTTTTAGCCGTTTTAATCTATCCCACACATGATACGATTTTGTAGTGGCGATAGCAAGCGCATCCTTGTTGGCGTTCTTTAGCCCTTCGCGGATCAGCGCTAGACAGGAAGATACCTTTCCTTCGCAGATACCTAATTCGCCCTCTGGATAGGAGATAAATGGTTTTGGTAAATTGGTTTTCTTGTTTATCTCCTGATCCAATATTCTACTGAGGCGCGAATATTTTTCTATAGCGGTATCCGTAAGAACCAGTAGATTCCGGATTCCTAATTCATATGCCAACTCATCCTCATCTAATAAAACCGGATCGATCAAGTGTTTAAAGGTATCCATTTTTATTTTTATTTTACTAAATTCATTCTATTTATCTAATAATATAATTGCTTATTTCAGCGGCGGTGAGGATTAATACTACTCTAGGACCTATTCTACAAATAATGTTTTATGAATTAATACTACACTAATAATAAATAACACTAATAATTAATTATCTAAAATAATAATTAATTAAGAAAAATTTTAATAACAAAAACAAAACTATTGTAAGCTAACCCTAGCATAAATAAATAAAAAAAAAATAATGTAAACCCGACTTCACCAAAAAAATATAAACCCGACTTCACCAATAAATATTTTGATCAACTATTTTAATTTTTGGTGTTTTATTTTCTATAAGATTTTCAAGATTTCAGTTTTAATTAAGTCGGACAAACTAAGTGAACCAACGCAGTCACAATTTTTGTAGGAAAGGGAAAACGAGGGGACTAGGAAATGGATCCAGGATTCAAAGGCAGAGGATATAGGGGAAACTTCTGTCTTATCATTCCGTCCTCAGACTCCACTTAAAAAAAAAATAATTTTCGTTAACAAAAAAAAAAAAAAACACCTAATATTGCTAGGACATAATGCAGACTACCGCATTCATGTTTCTATCCTTATTTACTAGTCAACTTCGGACGTATAAATAATGCACAAAGGACTGGTAGGAATTACCATGGATAACAAGGTAACCAATCTAACTACCAGTCGAAACAAATTACACACTAATAAATAATTACAAAAAAAAATTTATAATTTTTTTCTTTCATAATGAAGCCGTCGGAAGGAATGTAAGCCAAAAGGGTATTTAATGACGGCAATATGGTAATCTCACCAACTCCATCCTAACCTATCTCCAGCAAAACACGTCGTCGATGGAGTTGCTATTTGTTCGGGTGACCAACGTCACACCAAACAAAAATAATTTTTTTTTTTAAATTTTCAAAAAAAATTGGACACCAATTGGTGAATTTTCTCAGCCACTGGTTTGGGCGCCAATTGTGACATTATCAATATTATTTGATATGTTAGCTGAAGGTAAGTTCGGAGGAGAAGGGTTCGGAAGTTGAAAGTAGTAATAGCGCCAGGTCTGAGTGACCTAGCCACAATCACAAAAAAAACAAGACCAATCTTTGCCTCTTTCAGCTTCTAGGATCATTGGGATTTCCTCCTAGTTGCCGGCTCAGCACAGTCTGTGGGGTGTGGGTCGACCAATGATCCTATTAACTACCATATTGCCTGAAAATTGTAACTCTTCAATCCAAATCACTTTTTACATAATAACATCTGACTGGATCGAAGAGCCACAAGAGAAGGACATTCTGGACTACGCTGGTTCACATAATCTATAATTCTTCTTAGCCAGCCATGATTCTAAAAACTACTACCAAAAATCTTCAGAAAAAAAAAATTACACAAAAAAATTCAACCCAACGATACCGAACAAAAAAAGCTATGGCACTAAATAAGCATTAATTAAATAAGTACAACACCAATATTTATATTATAATTTAACAAAAAAAAATTTTTATTTTTATTTTATTATTTAAAAAAAAAATTTTTAATTAAATAAATATTCATAATTAAATAACTACATGACAGCTCTTTATTTGGTTCTTTTCTTCTTCTAAATACTGTCACTTCCCTATGATTATATATATATATATAGCTATATAAATTTATGGCACTGCATTGCCATTATAACATAAAAAAAAACATCTTTTTCAAATTTCACCAGCGGTTACGTGGCTGCTCCGGACAACACGAACTCTGAAACCGCGACTCACGTACAAAAAAAAAAATAATAAATATTTATGTATATATATATATAACTGAAGAGAAAAAAAATTACTAATTACAAAAAAACTGCTCTACAAAACTTTACCAATAAAAAAATTTTTTACAAAAAAAAATAATTAACAAAATAATTTAAACACAAAAAAAAAACAAAATTCCCACGTCGACTGATGTACTCAGGAATAGGACTGCGGACGAATACAGGAACTCGCAGGCCACTCCGGAACACAGGACAACGCCGGAACAAAAAAAAACACTACAGGAACAAAATTACGAATACTAATTACGCGCGACATAATTTATCTAATTTTTTTCCCGGGTTTAAAATTTTAATTTTTTTCCGGTACAAAACTCGATATATAAATATTTGAATATTTTCTCAAGTTATTTTTTTTTTCTGTAAATTCCACTTAAATAAATTTTTTTTTCTCCTTTCACAAATTAGTTTTTTTATGGTTTTGCTAGTTTTTTTTCTTTACACTTTTAGACATTACATCGAGTTTTATCTTGAAACCAAATTTTAATGTAAAATGATTTTACAAAGATAATTTTTCTTTCTGTTAATGCTATCTAATTTTTTTTCTAGGTTTAATTTGAATATCTTTTATGATTTATTATCACTGATTTATAAATAATTCTTCCAAAAAATTCAAAAAAAAAACTGTTGGCTTTTTACTAATAATTAACTACAACAATATTTTTCTAAGATGTATATTTAATGACAGTATAAATGAGACTGATAATAATTATCATCTGATATAAAAAAAGAAAGTTAAATTACAATAGAGCAAGCTTGTAAGCTTATATAAATAGTATATGTAAGAGTAATTGTGTTGATGAGAGAAATTATATTCAATAATATAATTTACTTAGTAACAACTGTATATAATAATATATTCCAACACTCCCATTATCGACGCAATTGCTTTTACATATTGTGATATAATAATTTTTAAATTCATTTTATAAATTCATGTTATCATACTAAAATCCAATATTACTTTTAATCGATAAAGTATAATTATAATTAATCATTAAAAAAAATTACATTAAAAAAAATTAGTTAATCAAAAATCAAAAATGTTAAGCGATAAACTCGGATTTTAAATAAAGTATCAATTTTTGTTTTATGCGCAAAAAAAAATTTACAAATTCATTTTAAGTAATTCTACACAATTTTTATGTTTTATTCTGTTAAGTGGTTTGGTAAGAATATCTGCTTTCATTTCAGTAGAAGGTATATATTCCACATTTATTTGATTTTTATTTATAGCTTCTCTGGTGAAGTGATACCTGATGTCAATGTGTTTCGATCTTTCATGAAATACGTTGTCGTTTGCTAATTTAATAGCACTTTGGTTGTCACAAAAAATTACGTTTGGTTTTTGCACATATTTGTTTACTTCTATTTCATTCAGCAATTTCCTATAGTAAATGATTTCTTTCAAACATTCAGATAGTGCTATGTACTCAGCCTCCATTGTTGAAAGAGCCACAGATTTTTGTTTTTTGGTTTTCCAACATATTGGTGATTCCCCTAAAAATATAATATATCCTGAACAAGATTTCCTACCTTTACAATCACCTGCCCAATCAGAGTCTACGTATGCATCCATATTTTCGGATGATTTACTGTATGTTATTTTGTAGTGTTTTGTGTTTTTCAGATAACGTAGGACTCTTTTTGCTGACTTCCAGTGGATTTTTTTAGGTCGATGATTAAATCTACTTAATAAATTTGAAGCAAAAGCGATATCTGGTCGTGATGTGCTAGACAAATACATTAAAGATCCAATTAGTTCTCTGTATGGTTCTTCTTGATTACCCATTTCGAAAATGTCTTCTGTCATTTTTAAATTTTCATAAAGTGGTGTGTGTTCAACATTGGCTGTTTCCATTTCAAATTGTTTTAATATTTTATCTATATACTCAGCTTGGCAAATTTCTATTTTTCCACGTTCATCATCCCGTTTAATATTTATACCTAAAATATTTTTTACTTTTCCTAGGTCTTTTATTTCGAATTCACTTGTAAGTTGAGATTTTACTTCGTTAAGTGAATTTAAATCATTAGATGCAACTAATATATCGTCAACATATATAACGACAAATAATTTTTGACTGTTGACTGTTTTATGGTAAAAACATGGTTCAGATTTTGAATTTTGTAATCCAATACTTTTCAAAAAAATATCTAATTTTATGTTCCACTGTCTTCCCGCCTGTTTTAGTCCATACAATGGTCTACTTAATTTGCATGCTTTATACCTGTCATTTTCACATTGCAGTCCCTTGGGAATTTCCATATAAATTTCTTCATTCAATTCAGCTTGTACGTACGCAGTAGTTACATCCATATGGTGGAGAAACATTTCATATTCAGCACATAAGGCCAGAAGTAGTCTAATAGTATCATATCTGGCAACTGGAGAAAAAGTGTCAAAATAATTTATGCCATATATTTGTTGGCACCCTTTTACTACTAGTCTGGCTTTATATCGTTTTTGTGATTCACCATCTTTTCGCTTAATAGAAAATACCCATTTATTATGCAGAATATTAGCATTTTTTGGTGTTTCTACGATTATCCACGTATTATTTTGTTTTAGTGAATTAAGTTCACTTTAAGTTCACTACAGCTTCTTTCCATTTATCACCATCGGTGCTATTCATCGCTTCCTCAAAAGAAATAGGATTAGTATTATCAGAAAGAGCTAAATTTACCTGACTTGAATCTCGAATAATTCTTGGTCTTCCTCGTTGTCCATTCCGTATAACAATTGGTCTTCCTCTTTTCGGTTTTCTAATTTCAATGCCATAGCCATCTGAATCGGAATTATTTGCATTTGGACTACTTAGTCAAGAGATTTTCTGCAACTATTTTTTCGTTATCATTTTGCTTTACTAAATGTTAAACTTCATCATCAAATTCTGATTCACAGTTTTCAAATGTTTCATTATCTTCACTTTCATCCTCTTTTACTTCCAAATAATTGTGATCATCGATAACAGGTATATTAATTATTTCCTCTGTGTAATTATCAATTTCAACTTTTTCGAAAAAATTTATATCACGTCTTTTAATAATTATTTTAGTATTTCGTTGCCACAATCGATACGCTTTTGATTCTGGTGAATAACCAACGAAAATATATTCTTCTCCTTTGGGTTCGAGTTTTGATCTTCCGGGTCGTTTCTCTAAAGCCACAACTGTTGCACCAAACGATTTTAAAAATCCAATTTGAGGTTTTCTTTTAAACCATACTTCCAATGGAGTTGTATTATTTAACGCCTTAGTTGGACATCTATTCCTTATATATGCTGCGGTATTAATTGCTTCTGCCCATAAAGATTTTGGTAATTTAGAATCAATTAACATGCATCTTGCCATATCTAATAAGGTTCTATTTGCTCGCTCCGATATACCATTCTGTTGAGGACAATATTCAACCGACAACTGATGATTAATACCAAGTGTATCTAAAAATTTATTAAATTTTAATGAAATATATTCTTTTGCGTTATCTGTTCTAAATCTTTTGATTTTTAAATTTGTTTGTTTTTCAACATATGCCAAAAAAAACTGAAATTCTTCAAACATCTGACTCTTTTTCTTTAAAAAAACAACACATATAAATGTAGCAAAATATTTTCACATATAAATGTAGCAAAATATTTTGCACCTCCTGATGATGCAACACTAAATGGACCACAGATATCCGAATGTATAGTTCCAATTAATTCAGGATCCCGATTTGTAGCTGGCTTATATGGCAATTGAGTGATTTTTCCTTTACTACATACTACACATTTTATTTCCGCTCGATTTAGGTCAGCTGGATTTAAATTTAAACCTTCGACTAAATTGGATTTATACATTTTCTTTAAATCCTGAAAATTTATGTGCCCAATTCTTTGATGCCACTTCAATAGATTATTTTCCATATTCACTTCCGACGATAATAGTACTACGTTATTTTTAGTTCTAATTATATAAACTTTATTTTTTCTATATGCCTTAAACAATACACTTCCAAATTTTTCTGTAACTTCAGCCGAATTATTTCTAAAAAATACATGAAAACCATTCTCTGTTATTTTAGATACTGAAATTAGATTATTTTTTAATTTTGGTACGTAATATACATCTTTTAGTGTAATATTTATCTCACCATTCTCATTGAAAATTTTAATTTTTACATTACCTATTCCAAGTGCCTGAATTAACTGATCACCCGCAGTTTGAATTGAATTCATAAAACATTCATTTAAATTTTGAAATTTATTTCTGTCATTGCACATGTGTGTACTAGCTCCACTATCTAAATACCACTCACCTTGATCAATTGAATGTGCATTTGTTACCATTGCTACTTCTCTCGGTGAATTATTTTCAAATTTCTTTTTAAATTTACAGTCGGCAGCTCTGTGACCTTTATTGTCACATATGAAACATTTACCATTAAAATTATTGAATTTTTTATTTCCAGAAAAATTAGAATTTCGATATTTATTTTTATTATTAAAATTCTTTTCGAAATTTTTAGCAACAAATGCATTATTATTGCTTTGTTCACTTGATTCACCACGTGTTCTACGCATTTCTTCTTCTAGAAGTTTCGATTTTAATGACGTCATATCCGGTAGCTCATCACGTGTTTCCATTGCCACAATGAAACTTTCATAATCGTTTGGTATTGTATTTAAAAGCATAATTACACTTAGTTCTTTTGATATTGTTACACCTATTTCGCTTAATTCATCTAGATTTTGTTGAAAATTTCTTAAATGTGTAGCCATAGTCTCATCCTTATTTTTTTCCATATTAAAAAGCCGTTTATACAACAAAACTTTTCTTGAAGGTTGCTTTGATGCATAAATTCTTCCCAGTGAATTCCATGCCTCTTTCGACGAACTAGCTTTCGCAATATATGTTAGTTGACCTTCTTTAACACTCTTCAAATGAAGAGCACTCAATGTTATAATTGCCAGTGCCTTAGAATCTTTTAATACCCATTCTGTGTCGGCTGTGATAGGTTTAGGAATTGTACCATCAACATAACCCCATAAATCATTATATATTAAAACACTTTTAGCGTTAATTTTCCATGTATTATAATTTTTATCGTCCAATTTTCTATGTTAAAATGTGTACCACTCATTTTTTTAAGTTTTCAATTTATTAACTATTTTTTTTTTTACTTTTTGATTTTCTTAAAAAAAAAACCACTTTATACTAAGTCCAATTGAAATGAATGAAAAAAAAAAATCTAAAAAAAAACACAATTTATACTATGTATATATAAGTCCAATGAAATGCAAAAAAAATCTTAACAATGAAAAACGTGGCCTGGGCCCATAACCTGTTGGCTTTTTACTAATAATTAACTACAACAATATTTTTCTAAGATGTATATTTAATGACAGTATAAATGAGACTGATAATAATTATTATCTGATATAAAAAAAGAAAGTAAAATTACAATAGAGCAAGCTTATAAGCTTATATAAATAGTATATGTAAGAGTAATCGTGTTGATGAGACAAATTATATTCAATAATATAATTTACTTAGTAACAACTGTATATAATAATATATTCCAACAAAAACAAACATCCAGTAGAGTGTCCAGCGCGACCGTCGGAACATCACTCTCCGAATGTTAACTTTTTCCGACACATCATCCCACTTTTTCTGCCCTTCATTCGACCCCGGGTCAAATGAAGAGCACCTTTTGTTTGGGTCGGAAAAAGTTAACTCACCACCACCACAGCGACATCTAGTACTATCAACACTATTATTTAACGAAACAACCCCAACATACAAAAATAAATATATTTGACATTTCACAAGAGGAAGACACACAACAAAAAAAAACAAAGCACAGCATGTCCGACGATATGGCAGGTAATTCATTTTGTTTATTATATTTTTCTATAAATATATTTTAATTTTTCTCCCTTTTTTAGGTGTTTCGTTATTTAAAAAGTTTGGGGTGTCACACGTTGTTGTATTCTCGGCGGAATCTGGCCAGTACAGTGTAATTCACGGCACTTATTTTTTTATTTAATTTTTGAAAACCCTTTTTTTTCTTATAGACTTTTTCTGTGTCAATATTTTTTCAAGGTAAAATACATTAAAGATATAATAACATATTTATGATTTGTTTGAAATTAGGTTTCCTTTAACAAAATTACACTAGTTCAGTTTGTGATTTTGAAGATTTCTTTCTTTTTTTGTCCAACTATTTTAGTATTTTAGATAATATTTTTAACTTGAATTTTTGTTATAATAGTTAAAAATAAATTTCACGACAGGCAACTTAATAGTTTTTTTTCACACTCGTTCTAATATTTTCTCTCTATCTTAATTTATGATTATTATTATGTTTCTTTAATTGATTCCCAAATTTTTCTTTTTTTTCCGCGGTTATTTAATTTTACAAAAAAACTTTTCCAAAAAAATATACAAAATCAAAATCTCCAAGTACCAAAATCTTTTAAAAAAAAATTAATTCTCAACAAAATCCAGCAAAATGTCCGAACGTCCGGTTTTTTCTCCAATTCGAAAAGTCTATTTTGTTTCCTCGATCACGTGATCTCTTGACCTTCCGAATCAAAACATGGCCCACAAGGGCAACAAAGGTTGTCTATTGTTTTGATCCGAAAATCAAGAGACCGCAAGAGACAAGAGATTGTTAAATTATTCAGTAGAACTGATATTTGTTATATATATATTAATAGGAATAAGTGAATATTTTAAACTTTCTAATTCAGGGGTACCACCCCGTAAAGTGATTTTTGACTATCAACTATCAGTATCACATATCTCAATTGAGCATCACGTATTGTGATTGTCACAGTGATGGTCACACTTTTTAATTATTTTTGCGTGATAGTAAATTTGGTATCACACGAATGAATTTCTTTGTTGAAAAAGAGAAAGTTTTATTCGTTAAATTTTTTTCGTTTAATAACATGTAAGTAAACAATTATATTTTAATATAATAATTAATTAAATGATATATAAATATAATAATTAATAATTATATATATACATATATATATATATATACATATATATATATATATATATATATATATATATATATATATATATATATATATATACATTTATTTAATAACAAATTGTTTTTATATTAAAAAACAACCAAACCAATCACAAATTCAATTATTGTCCAATTATATGAAGGAACACGAAAAGCTTGCTAAAGATTACAACATAAAAAGTGCCCAAGACAGAGCGGACAACAAAAAACATTGGGAAATATTAAAACTTAGATTGAATTCCTTTGGGCCGCCATTAAAAAGTGTTGTAGAATGGAAAAGGGTAATAATTTAATGTAATAAAGTATTACAATTTATTTACCTAGATAACATCATTTTCAGGTGTGGAGTATCCGAATATATAAGGCAAAAAAAAAATTGATTGAGGGCAAAACATCAATTCGTACAACTGGTTGAGGTCCATATAATGTTCTAGCATTAAACCAAGTAGAGAAAGAAATCGTTGCTGCTTGTGGGTTGGAGGCATCCGTCGAAGGTATCCCTGGAGTAGCAACTTATGGAGGCACCAACAGAAGTAAGTGGAAAAAAATTAGACATAAATATTGTTAAATTATTTTTAAAAATTATTAATGCTTAATTTGTATTTTTTGTATAAAATAAAACACATTTGGATACACATTTGGAAGACCAAATAAATATGGTTTTAAACGAAGAGGCCCAAAATGAAAATGCTCCCCCAAATGAAAATACGCCCCCACATGAAAATGATTCATTTTCTGAAAGTGAAATATCTCCACCACCAACAAGGAGACAAAATAACAGCAAAAAAGGACATAAAAATTAATTACATAAAAAGCAATTAGAATTAATGGAAGAATATTTAAAAAATCAAAATGAATTGGGAGTAAAGTTGTGGAGGTATTATCAGAAATAAAAAATGCTATTGTAGATCAAAATACCATTACCAAAGAATCCAAAATAAATGAAGATAAATTGAGAAGAGAAGAAATGCAATTAAGAGTAATGGAATTAGAAATTGCAAAGACTGCCAATGAACTAAAACAATGGGAATGAGAAGAAATGTCAAAAAAGTGAACCGACTGTGAATATGTAAATAACATGTAGCTGTGAATATTTAATTAGTTTTAAGTAATATTTAATTAGTTTTAAGTTTAATATTTAATTAGTTTTAAGTTTATTAATATAAATATTTATCTGTTAATTTTTTTTAAGTTTTTATAAGTATTATTATTTTATAAATACATTTATATTATTATTAATTAATTATAAGACTGAAATTATAATTTTTTTTTTTTTTCTTATTATGTACATATATTATTTATTAAAGTTTAATTCTATTTTTTTTCTTATACATATACATATTTATAAAAAAAAAATTTCAAAAACATAAAAAATGAAAGCTAAATGATAATAAAAAAAAATTAAAAATAACATTTGGTTTTTATTAATAAATTTGAATATTTAATAATTTGAAATTATTCCAGGCTATCTCGAATATTATTTCGGATTTCTTCTGCTTCTCTTCTATAAATACTCTGTGTTTCCGATCTGGCATGAATAGAATGTTCTGCCGCTCTCTCTTGAATATCTGCTGGCGTCTCCTCATTAGGCAATATGCTGTTAAATTTAATACATATGTTGTGCAACGCAGCACACACATTTATTACTTTTGCTACTTTAGCTGGAACGAACCTACATTTTCTTTCCTCCAAAATAATACGTCATCTCACTAAAAATAATATGCTAGTTAGAATAATATATTTAAGATCAATAATAATTTTCTCTATACTTTTTAAAATTCCTATGCACCTTTCCACAATGCTCCTGGCATTGGAATGCACCTGGTTAAATTTGCTTTCTGCACTATTTTCATTTGCAGCACGGTAAGGCGTCAATAACAATGGTTCCAGTGGATAACCGCTGTCGCCTACATAAAAAAAAATTTAAAATATATAATATAACATTATTGTATTCTATATTACCTAACAACCAAGAATTTGGTCTACTCTCCACCCAGTTATTTAGCATTTCCGCACGTTCTGCAGTTTCCTTCCACACGAAACTATCGTGGGCACACCCACCGTATTTGCCATTTACAGCCAAAATTTTCTAATTTTCATCACAGATCTAAAATTTTTAATATATAATAAATTATTTGATATTTTAAAATTGTATTTTAAATATACTTACAATCATAACATTGATACTATGTCTTCCTTTTCTGTTGTAAAACATATGTTCATTATCCTTAGGCCTCAATATCATGACAAGAGTTCCGTCAATAAGACCTACAACCTACAACTAAAAATAAATAAATTATATAATAAATATTGCCATGCCGGAAGTTAAAAATACCTCCAGCTAACCCAAATTTTTCACACAAATATTCTTTCGTCCTTGTGGAAGATAGAAAATTTATCATTTTAGGACAAAGTACACTTTCCATTTTATTAATTATATTTGATGTTATTTCTGAAACCGTACTTTGCCCCATGGGTGCTGCCCAATCGGATCCAACTTGTCTTTGATAAGATATTTAATGTTGCTGCTAATTGCAGCGTTAGTGGAATATATGTCTTGCAGCGCTAGAATATTTTTGCAGCGCAAGAATATTTAATGTTGCTGCTAATTGCAGCGTTAGTGGAATATATGTCATCCGTTGCCCTTCATCAATATTTAATTCATTTAAAATGAATGAAAAAAGTTCCTTATTTACTCGGAAGTTTTTTATAAATCTATAAAACAAATTTATAATTAATATATTCAAGAAACTAAAATGTTGCAAATTACAAGCTAACAGGCATTTCAAAAATATTTGAAGCGTCCCTCAAATTTCTTCGTAAAATGTTAATGTTTTTGTGATTTTCTTCATCATCACTTGATGAAGAATTATTACCCAAAAACATAAATATTATGTTAAGTTTTTAAATTTTGTTAAAAATTAATTATATATTATTTACTATTTCTATTTCTATTATTCTTTATTGTCTTTTATACACTTTTAAACTTTAAAATTATTTATATTATATTTATTGTGTGATCCACTTTAAAATTATTTATATTGTTATAAAAGTTACCTTTTATAATTGTTTTTCTTCTTCTTATTACCAAATAAAACATTAATCTTGTTCTGTTAAATTTATATTTATTTATTCACCATTAATATTCTTAATTTATTTAGATAGTTTATTATATAATTAAATTTATTTTATTAATTATACACTTTAGATTTTTTGTTTATTTTATTTAAAACCAATTACATCATTTTAAATGTTTAAATTAACTTATTAGTCAATATAATTTTCTTTTGTTCACTACTTATTTTTTAATAAAAACAGACTTTTACATTTAATTCAAACCACACTTTTACAATTTTAAATATACTTTCTTTTTAACTTTTTTTATTTAATTTGTAGATGTCTTCTTGACATCCAAAATTAGACCTTTTAATTAATTTAATTGGTGTCTACTTGACACCCCAAAGTAGACTAAATTTGGTTACCAAAAAACAGCTATTTTATTTGGTTAAAGAGCTTTTTTGTCAGTTCTTCAAATTATTGTTCCAATTTTATTATTTAATTATTTTGCGAATTCAATCAATAATTTTAAATTATTTCAAAATAATTTAGTTAGCTGTTTTTTGGTTGCGAATTGAAGTACTGGGTGCTTCAATTCACAACAATATCATATTTATTTTGTATAATTATATTTTTTCTTTATTTAAATCACTTAATTGTCTTATATTTCACTTTATACCACAATATTTGTATCCACTTTATTCAAAAAATCATTTATTTTTATTAATATTTATATAAAAAAAAACATAACCCAATCAAATATATTTTGACATTTTGACATAAATTACAAGTGTTACAAATTTTTTCCGTATAAATTACAAGTGTTGCCAATTTTCGGCAAATATCAATTTGAAGTTTTGCCATATTCTAGTTTTTATTTTCTGATCACATTACACAGTACCGAAAATAATTGTGATCACCTTTTAATATCACAATGTGATAATCACAGCATCACATTAGGCGATACTACCCCTGATTTTCTTATATACAAAGGTACAAATAAATTTAAAACGAATTGTGATTACATATAAAATTATGAATTGTGATATAAATAAATTTAAAATTAATTGTGATACATATAAATTTATGAATTGTGATAAAAATAAATTTAAAATGAATTGTGATACATCATATTAAATTGTTGAATTGAATAAAAAATTATTTAAAAATATTTTTTTAAAAACTATTACTTTTTTATTTATCTTCTCTTTTTGCATAAGACTAAAAATAAAATAAAAATAAAATTAGTAATTAATAAAATTAATAACTAAAATTAATAAAATTAGTAACTAAAAATAACTAAAAATTTAATTTTTTAATGGCTTGTTCCTGCCAATCAACTTTAGCAACGTGAAGTTTGATGTCGTTTTGAAGGATTTGGAATCTAACTGTTCAAACCTGAACATGTTTTTTTTTATTATTTTTGTATATGTAAAATTATATGTTAAAAATGTATTATGTAAAATTATTATTATTTACAAAAGAACATTAGAAAGTAAAGATAAGATATAATATTCAAAATTATTTGTCTTGTAAAGATAAGGTTTATTAGATAAGTTTCAAATTGTTTAAATATAAATATTCAATTTTCTATTTACATGTCATATTTGGTATTGATAATTATTGTATTTCTTATTTTTACACACATACATATAGTTTGAAATAATATTCTATTAATAGTATTATTTAAGTAGGGATAAGAAGTTTCTTTTTAATTTATGTAAATAGAAAATATTATTTAATATTCTGTATATGTATTATGTATAGATATTAAAATTTATAAATTTATTAATTATTATTCAGTTGCAAAATTTATTATTCAAACTGAATAATAAATTTTACAAAATACCTTTATATAATCAGATTTCAACTCTTCATATATTATTGTACATATTTCAGCGATTATTTTGGAAATGGTTGGAACTGCTATTCTAAAAGAATAGCTCAATGATATGAAATTTTCACCAGAAGCTAAATATCGCAATGTATGAAGTAATCTAGATTATAGTAATATGCATTAGAAAAGGAAATAAAAACGAAAAAAATCTAAAATTTTACCTGCTTAAGGTGAAATACTTTGTCGAAATGAAATATCTAGGCGTTCAATTTTTGGCTATACATTCTGCAACAGAGAGTTAAAAGTGGACTCAGACATTCTGGTAAAATTCTTAAAAGCTTTAGGATCTTCAATCCTCAGCTCATCAAAGACGAGACTTTGAATGTCTTTGCCGTCAATGTCCCGTCTGAGAACCCACTTTCTTGATCACAGTCTACGCCTTTTAATTTTATTATTTTTTTTTACGTCCAATAATACCAATAGTAGATAAGCTATGAGAGTTCTGGCCCACTTTTACGTGTATTTTTAAAGCGGGGTCTAAAATGACTTTCCGCCATCTTGGATTTTTTGTAAACAATGAAAATGATAACATAGAAGCATGGAAGCACGGTATTCTGGGCCAAATTTACGTGTATTTTTAAATGGGGGTTTCCGAAAGTACTATTCTGCTATCTCGCACACATATCGCTATCTCTTTCACAAATGATCATTGATATGATCATTGATATGATCATCTGCTAATTAAGGGGTGTGTTGGTAGTTTGTGGTGTCTACCGTTTTGTCTGTCGGTCTGTCGTTTTAGTGTGTGGTTGTGTTGGGGTCGGTGAATTGGATATTGGGGTTGTGGATGTGGTGTGGGGTGGGGTGTGGGGGTTGTACTGGGCTTTTTGGCATGGGTTGTGGGGGTTGTAGTGGGAACTTTTTGACATAGGTTGTGGGGGTTGTAGTGGGAACTTTTTGGCATAGGTTGTGGGGGTTGTAGTGGGCTTTTTGGCATAGGTTGTGGTGGTGTGGGAATGTGGTTGTGGGTTGAAACATGTTGGGACATGTTAGCTAATTTTATTAGTAAATTTCTAAAATGTTCTACAAGTCTGAATAAATTATTTTTCTTATCGGCAATATTAATTAAGTTGTGTGTTTATGAATAGATTTTTTATGGTTTTTTTGTTTATTTTAAATATAAAAGACTCTCCTTAGTGGATATATGTATATATAGATATATAACGTAAACACAATAAATCTCAAAAAAAATTTTCCTTAGTGGATATATGTATATAATGTATATAACGTAAACACAAAATCGTAAAAATTCTTATACCATAATTACTATAATAAAAAAAATTATGATTTGATGCAGAGTTTAGTGTATTGTAAAAATACATGTTAATATTCTAGATATCATAATCTTGATTATAATATAAGAATTTATTCTTAATTTTGGGGTGTGAATTTGTAAAAAGTATCTATGAAATATATACATATTTAGCTTAATGTAATTCTTATTTTTATTTAAATATACCAATCAATTCTAAGATATATTTAGTTTAAAAATTGATGTGAACTGTTGATGGTTGATTTATTATTATGGCATTGTGGGAAGATCTTCGGACAATTACTACATTTGATGGTGATGATGATGATGATGATGATGAAATACTACAATCATTGAACAACAATATACATAAAAAATTATTAGTTATAGAGAAATTTTTAATCATACATAAGGATTTCTTGCTTGCTGAGCATAGAGAGGAATTTGAAAATTATCGGAAAGCACTAATGAAATTAGTGAATGTTGAAATGAAATTTTCAATTCATGGTTATCACTATGCAAATTGTATATGGTCTTCCGATAATGCAACAACTGGGCCAGATACATGTTCATGTACTAGTATAAACTTTATTGAAGAGTCTTCTATAAGACTTATGAAATTTTATCTTAGATTGGCTGGTGGAAATAATTTATTATTAAGCTAAATAAAATACTTTATTACAAATGCTAATTGTAGCTGACAATAAATAAAAAAAAATCTGGTTACATAGATTTGATTTTTAGTATTTTGTTCACTAAGTAAAATATAACATTAAGGATGAGCAATAATTTTATAAAATGTTTTTTAGAAAAATATGATGGTGTGCTATTGAAAGAACATAAAGATATAATAATTGATTTTTATATAAGATTTCCAAACACACAACAAACTCATATACACAACAAATAAACTGTGATTGTACATATCCATGTGCATGTGTTATGGAGTTTTTAAGAAAACAATATATAATGAAAATAATGAATTATTATAAATAACAAATAAATTACCAAATAAGTTAATAGTACAAATGTACTTATATACTTGATATAAATAAAAGGAAATATTTTAGTTGAAAGATAATATTTTGGGTTTTTATTTATCAGATAATTAATTTATGTATAAGGTAGTATTATAAAAGATATTGCTTTATACAACAATTCTATCAATCCTAAAATGTCAATTGACAAATTTGGACGCACTGATGACTGGAGAGAGAGGAAACCTACACGAGTTCCACCAGGCGAAGGATTTAGTTTAACGGTTCAAGGTGATTATGACTTGAAAAATAAACGAGTTATAAACGTTGCAGAACCTATAGATAATTTCGATGTTGTTTCAAAACAATATGTTGATAGTGAAACTAATAGAGTAAAAAGAGAGTGTGAAAATACTATAAATGAATTAAAATATGATTTATCGGAAATAAATACCCATATAATACATATGTTTAAAGGATGAAATAAATAAATTGGAACACTTTTGTAGATCTGTTGATAAATTTGTACATAAACATACATAGTCAACAGTAAATACACAGTGTGAATATATCCTTAACATTTACTTTATGAAATTATGTAAATAAAAAACACTTTTAGTTTAAATCATGAAATTTCTGCTTTTTATTTAACAAATAATATATTTAATTTTCATAATTATTTTATGTTTTTGTAAGGAATTGAAGACTTCTCTGCTTTTGAGGATGATGATGATTGTTGTTTTGGATTTGGACAAGATGATTTTGTAGATGACCCCAATAGTTTATATTTACATTCTCTTATTTTATCCATGTTCTTGTCTTCATTCAACAATTGTTTTTTGTCACTCATTCTAAATTTCGTTATTTAGTGTGTTCTATATGTCGCCTTAACTTGAACTAAACTAATTATTATTTTTCAGAGAATATATATACATGGTTTTTGTTTTTAATGTATTTCACTGTAATACATCTTTTTTGTTTATCCATGAATTTTGGTTAGAAGGAAATCCGAGCCACTTCACAAAAACTTTGTCACCTTTAGTTTTGATGATTTTTTCAACTAAATATAGATCTGGATATTTAGATTTTTGTAATTCATACTCATAAAATCCTCCTCTAATAGGGTTGCCTTGGTAATCTTCTAATAAGTAAGTTACTGGATTTGTTAGTTGTCTCTTAGTTATCTTGAAAATTTCCGTTGTCCAGTTGGATGTGTAACCTTTTTCAAAAACTTTCCGTTGTCCAGTTGGATGTGTAACCTTTTTCAAAAACATGTTTAAACTTGCTCACTCGAACTGACTCACCAATTTTAAATTTAGCAAATGGTGCAATTTTAATGTGATTATAAACTGTAGATAATAATTTTCTTTCATCACTTTTGGTGATTTCAGAGGGTTTTCTTTTAGTTGTTCTGTGAGTTGAATGATTATGATCATTAATAAGTTTCTGAATGATGTTAATCCATTTATAGTTTCCATTAAAACTGAATTCTTTCCACATTTTTTCCTTTATTGTACGATTAAAACGTTCAACAATTGAGGCTTTTAATGAGCTAAATGTTGAATAATGATTAATGTTGTGTTAATGTTGTGTTAATTAATGTTAATGAGCTAAATATTGAATAATGAGCAACAAGTTCATTTGGATCATCCCAATGCACATACTCTATAGGTTATTTTATGGTTTTTCTCCTTTTTTGTTCTTTACACTTTTAGACATTACATCGAGTTTTATCTTGAAACCAAATTTTAATGTAAAATGATTTTACAAAGATAATTTTTCTTTCTGTTAATGCTATCTAATTTTTTTTTCTAGGTTTAATTTGAATATTTTTTATGATTTATTATCACTGATTTATAAATAATTCTTCCAAAAAATTCAAAAAAAAAATAACTAAAAAAAAAACAAACATCCAGTAGAGTGTCCAGCGCGACCGTCGGAACATCACTCTCCGAATGTTAACTTTTTCCGACACATCATCCCACTTTTTCTGCCCTTCATTCGACCCCGGGTCAAATGAAGAGCACCTTTTGTTTGGGTCGGAAAAAGTTAACTCACCACCACCACAGCGACATCTAGTACTATCAACACTATTATTTAACAAAACAACACCAACATACAAAAATAAATATATTTGACATTTCACAAGAGGAAGACACACAACAAAAAAAAACAAAGCACAGCATGGCCGACGATATGGCAGGTAATTCATTTTGTTTATTATTTTTTTCTATAAATATATTTTAATTTTTCTACCCTTTTTTTAGGTGTTTCGTTATTTAAAAAGTTTGGGGTGTCACACGTTGTTGTATTCTCGGCGGAATCTGGCCAGTGCAATGTAATTCACGGCACTTATTTTTTTATTTAATTTTTGAAAACCCTTTTTTTTCTTATAGACTTTTTTTGTGTCAATATTTTTTCAAGGTAAAATACATTAAAGATATAATAACATATTTATGATTTGTTTGAAATTAGGTTTCCTTTAACAAAATTACACTAGTTCAGTTTGTGATTTTGAAGATTTCTTTCTTTTTTGTCCAACTATTTTAGTATTTTAGATAATATTTTTAACTTGAATTTTTGTTATAATAGTTAAAAATAAATTTCACGACAGGCAACTTAATAGTTTTTTTTCACACTCGTTCTAATATTTTCTCTCTATCTTAATTTATGATTATTATTATGTTTCTTTAATTGATTCCCAAATTTTTCTTTTTTTTTCCGCGGTTATTTAATTTTACAAAAAAACTTTTCCAAAAAAAAATATACAAAATCAAAATCTCCAAGTACCAAAATCTTTTAAAAAAAAATTAATTCTCAACAAAATCCAGCAAATTGTCCGACCGTCCGTTTTTTTCTCCAATTCGAAAACTCTATTGTTTCCTCGATCACGTGCTCTCTTGACCTTCGGAATCAAAACATGGCCCACAAGGGCAACAAAGGTTGTCTATTCCTATTGTTTTGATCCGAAAATCAAGAGACCGCAAGAGACAAGAGATTGTTAAAGTATTCAGTAGAACTGATATTTGTTATATATATATTAATAGGAATAAGTGAATATTTTAAACTTTCTAATTCTGGGGTGGTATCGCGTAAGGAGATTTTTGACTATCAACTATCAGTATCACATAACACAATTGAGCATCGCGTATTGTGATTGTCACAGTGATGGTCACACTTTTTTATTATTTTTGCGTGATAGTAAATTTGGTATCACACGAATGAATTTCTTTGTTGAAAAAGAGAAAGTTTTATTGGTTAAATTTTTTTCGTTTAATAACATGTAAGTAAACAATTATATTTTAATATAATAATTAATTAAATGATATATAAATATAATAATTAATAATTATATATATACATATATATATATATATTATATATATATATATATATATATATATATATATATATATATACATTTATTAAATAACAAATTGTTTTTATATTAAAAAACAACCAAACCAATCACAAATTCAATTATTGTCCAATTATATGAAGGAACACGAAAACCTTGCTAAAAATTACAACATAAAAAGTGCCCAAGACAGAGCGGACAACAAAAAACATTGGGAAATATTAAAACTTAGATTGAATTCCTTTGGGCCGCCATTAAAAAGTGTTGTAGAATGGAAAAGGGTAATAATTTAATGTAATAAAGTATTACAATTTATTTACCTAGATAACATCATTTTCAGGTGTGGAGTATCCGAATATATAAGGCAAAAAAAAAATTGATTGAGGGCAAAAAATTAATTCGTACAACTGGTTGAGGTCCATATAATGTTCAAGCATTAAACCAAGTAGAGAAAGATATCGTTGCTACTTGTGGGTTGGAGACATCCGTCGAAGGTATCCCTGGAGTAGCAACTTATGGAAGCACCAACAGAAGTAAGTGGGAAAAAATTAGACATAAATATTGTTAAATTATTTTTAAAAATTATTAATGCTTAATTTGTATTTTTTGTATAAAATAAAACTCATTTGGATACACATTTGGAAGACCAAATAAATATGGTTTTAAACGAAGAGGCCCAAAATGAAAATGCTCCCCCAAATGAAAATACGCCCCCACATGAAAATGATTCATTTTCTGAAAGTGAAATATCTCCACCACCAACAAGGAGACAAAATAACAGCAAAAAAGGACATAAAAATTAATTACATAAAAAGCAATTAGAATTAATGGAAGAATATTTAAAAAATCAAAATGAATTGGGAGTACAAGTTGTGGAGGTATTATCAGAAATAAAAAATGCTATTGTAGATCAAAATACCATTACCAAAGAATCCAAAATAAATGAAGATAAATTGAGAAGAGAAGAAATGAAATTAAGAGTAATGGAATTAGAAATTGCAAAGACTGCCAATGAACTAAAACAATGGGAATGAGAAGAAATGTCAAAAAAGTGAACTGACTGTGAATATGTAAATAACATGTAGCTGTGAATATTTAATTAGTTTTAAGTTTTTTTTAAATTAATATAAATATTTATCTGTGAATTTTTTTTAAGTTTTTATAAGTATTATTATTTTATAAATACATTTATATTATTATTAATTAATTATAAGACTGAAATTATAATTTTTTTTTTATTTTTTCTTATTATGTACATATATTATTTATTAAAGTTTAATTCTGTTTTTTTTCTTATACATATACATATTTATAAAAAACAAATTTCAAAAACATAAAAAATGAAAGCTAAATGAATTTAAAAAAAGTCTGACATTTAATATATAATAAAAAAATTAAAATAACATTTGGTTTTTATTAATAAATTCGAATATTTAATAATTTGAAATTATTCCAGGCTATCTCGAATATTATTTCGGATTTCTTCTGCTTCTCTTCTATAAATACTTTGTGTTTCCGATCTGACATGAATAGAATGTTCTGGCGCGTTCTCTTGAATATCTGCTGGCGTCTCCTCATTAGGTAATATGCTGTTAAATTTAATACATATGTTGTGCAACGCAGCACATACATTTATTACTTTTGCTACTTTAGCTGGAACGAACCTACATTTTCTTTCCTCCAAAATAATACGCCATCTCACTAAAAATAATATGCTAGTTAGAATAATATATTTAATATCAATAATAATTTTCTCTATACTTTTTAAAATTCCTATGCACCTTTCCACAATGCTCCTGGCATTGGAATGCACCTGGTTAAATTTGCTTTCTGCACTATTTTCATTTGCAGCACGGTAAGGCGTCAATAACAATGGTTCCAGTGGATAACCGCTGTCGCCTACATAAAAAAAAATTTAAAATATATAATATAACATTATTGTATTCTATATTACCTAACAACCAAGAATTTGGTCTACTCTCCACCCAGTTATTTAGCATTTCCGCACGTTCTGCAGTTTCCTTCCACACGAAACTATCGTGGGCACACCCACCGTATTTGCCATTTACAGCCAAAATTTTCTAATTTTCATCACAGATCTAAAATTTTTAATATATAATAAATTATTTGATATTTTAAAATTTTATTTTAAATATACTTACAATCATAACATTGATACTATGTCTTCCTTTTCTGTTGTAAAACATATGTTCATTATCCTTAGGCCTCAATATCATGACAAGAGTTCCGTCAATAAGACCTACAACCTACAACTAAAAATAAATAAATTATATAATAAATATTGCCATGCCGGAAGTTAAAAATACCTCCAGCTAACCCAAATTTTTCACACAAATATTCTTTCGTCCTTGTGGAAGATACAAAATTTATCATTTTAGGACAAAGTACACTTTCCATTTTATTAATTATATTTGATGTTATTTCTGAAACCGTACTTTGCCCCATGGGTGCTGCCCAATCGGATCCAACTTGTCTTTGATAAGATATTTAATGTTGCTGCTAATTGCAGCGTTAGTGGAATATATGTCTTGCAGCGCTAGAATATTTTTGCAGCGCAAGAATATTTAATGTTGCTGCTAATTGCAGCGTTAGTGGAATATATGTCATCCGTTGCCCTTCATCAATATTTAATTCATTTAAAATGAATGAAAAAAGTTCCTTATTTACTCGGAAGTTTTTTATAAATCTATAAAACAAATACAAAAACTAAAATGTTACAAATTACAAGCTAACAGGCATTTCAAAAATATTTGAAGCGTCCCTCAAATTTCTTCGTAAAATGTTAATGTTTTTGTGATTTTCTTCATCATCACTTGATGAAGAATTATTACCCAAAAACATAAATATTATGTTAAGTTTTTAAATTTTGTTAAAAATTAATTATATATTATTTACTATTTCTATTTCTATTATTCTTTATTGTCTTTTATACACTTTTAAACTTATTTATATTATATTTATATTATATTTATTGTGTGATCCACTTTAAAATTATTTATATTGTTATAAAAGTTACCTTTTATAATTGTTTTTCTTCTTCTTATTACCAAATAAAACATTAATCTTGTTCTGTTAAATTTATATTTATTTATTCACCATTAATATTCTTAATTTATTTAGATAGTTTATTATATAATTAAATTTATTTTATTAATTATACACTTTAGATTTTTTGTTTATTTTATTTAAAACCAAATATATCATTTTAAATGTTTAAATTAACTTATTAGTCAATATAATTTTCTTTTGTTCACTACTTATTTTTTAATAAAAACAGACTTTTACATTTAATTCAAACCACGCTTTTACAATTTGAAATATACTTTCTTTTTAACTTTTTTTATTTAATTTGTAGATGTCTTCTTGACATCCAAAATTAGACCTTTTAATTAATTTAATTGGTGTCTACTTGACACCCCAAAGTAGACTAAATTTGGTTACCAAAAAACAGCTATTTTATTTGGTTAAAGAGCTTTTTTGTCAGTTCTTCAAATTATTGTTCCAATTTTATTATTTAATTATTTTGCGAATTCAATCAATAATTTTAAATTATTTCAAAATAATTTAGTTAGCTGTTTTTTGGTTGCGAATTGAAGTACTGGGTGCTTCAATTCACAACAATATCATATTTATTTTGTATAATTATATTTTTTCTTTATTTAAATCACTTAATTGTCTTATATTTCACTTTATACCACAATATTTGTATCCACTTTATTCAAAAAATCATTTATTTTTATTAATATTTATATAAAAAAAAAAACATAACCCAATCAAATATATTTTGACATTTTGACATAAATTACAAGTGTTACAAATTTTTTCCGTATAAATTACAAGTGTTGCCAATTTTCGGCAAATATCAATTTGAAGTTTTGCCATATTCTAGTTTTTATTTTCTGATCACATTACACAGTACCGAAAATAATTGTGATCACCTTTTAATATCACAATGTGATAATCACAGCATCACATTAGGCGATACTACCCCTGATTTTCTTATATACAAAGGTACAAATAAATTTAAAACGAATTGTGATTACATATAAAATTATGAATTGTGATATAAATAAATTTAAAATTAATTGTGATACATATAAATTTATGAATTGTGATAAAAATAAATTTAAAATGAATTGTGATACATCATATTAAATTGTTGAATTGAATAAAAAATTATTTAAAAATATTTTTTTAAAAACTATTACTTTTTTATTTATCTTCTCTTTTTGCATAAGACTAAAAATAAAATTAGTAATTAATAAAATTAATAACTAAAATTAATAAAATTAGTAACTAAAAATAACTAAAAATTTAATTTTTGAATGGCTTGTTCCTGCCAATCAACTTTAGCAACGTGAAGTTTGATGTCGTTTTGAAGGATTTGGAATCTAACTGTTCAAACCTGAACATGTTTTTTTTTTTATTATTTTTGTATATGTAAAATTATATGTTAAAAATGTATTATGTAAAATTATTATTATTTACAAAAGAACATTAGAAAGTAAAGATAAGATATAATATTCAAAATTATTTGTCTTGTAAAGATAAGGTTTATTAGATAAGTTTCAAATTGTTTAAATATAAATATTCAATTTTCTATTTACATGTCATATTTGGTATTGATAATTATTGTATTTCTTATTTTTACACACATATATATAGTTTGAAATAATATTCTATTAATAGTATTATTTAAGTAGGGATAAGAAGTTTCTTTTTAATTTATGTAAATAGAAAATATTATTTAATATTCTGTATATGTATTATGTATAGATAATAAAATTTATAAATTTATTAATTATTATTCAGTTGCAAAATTTATTATTCAAACTGAATAATAAATTTTACAAAATACCTTTATATAATCAGATTTCAACTCTTCATATATTATTGTACATATTTCAGCGATTATTTTGGAAATGGTTGGAACTGCTATTCTAAAAGAATAGCTCAATGATATGAAATTTTCACCAGAAGCTAAATATCGCAATGTATGAAGTAATCTAGATTATAGTAATATGCATTAGAAAAGGAAATAAAAACGAAAAAAATCTAAAATTTTACCTGCTTAAGGTGAAATACTTTGTCGAAATGAAATATCTAGGCGTTCAATTTTTGGCTATACATTCTGCAACAGAGAGTTAAAAGTGGACTCAGACATTCTGGTAAAATTCTTAAAAGCTTTAGGATCTTCAATCCTCAGCTCATCAAAGACGAGACTTTGAATGTCTTTGCCGTCAATGTCCCGTCTGAGAAACCACTTTCTTGATCACAGTCTACGCCTTTTAATTTTATTATTTTTTTTTACGTCCAATAATACCAATAGTAGATAAGCTATGAGAGTTCTGGCCCACTTTTACGTGTATTTTTAAAGCGGGGTCTAAAATGACTTTCCGCCATCTTGGATTTTTTGTAAACAATGAAAATGATAACATAGAAGCATGGAAGCACGGTATTCTGGGCCAAATTTACGTGTATTTTTAAATGGGGGTTTCCGAAAGTACTATTCTGCTATCTCGCACACATATCGCTATCTCTTTCACAAATGATCATTGATATGTGCATCTGCTAATTAAGGGGTGTGTTGGTAGTTTGTGGTGTCTGCCGTTTTGACTGTCGGTCTGTCGTTTTAGTGTGTGGTTGTGTTGGGGTCGGTGAATTGGATATTGGGGTTGTGGATGTGGTGTGGGGTGGGGTGTGGGGGTTGTAGTGGGAACTTTTTGACATAGGTTGTGGGGGTTGTAGTGGGAACTTTTTGACATAGGTTGTGGGGGTTGTAGTGGGAACTTTTTGGCATAGGTTGTGGGGGTTGTAGTGGGCTTTTTGGCATAGGTTGTGGTGGTGTGGGAATGTGGTTGTGGGTTGAAACATGTTGGGACATGTTAGCTAATTTTATTAGTAAATTTCTAAAATGTTCTACAAGTCTGAATAAATTATTTTTCTTATCGGCAATATTAATTAAGTTGTGTGTTTATGAATAGATTTTTTATGGTTTTTTTGTTGATTTTAAATATAAAAGACTCTCCTTAGTGGATATATGTATATATAGATATATGACGTAAACACAATAAATCTCAAAAAAAATTTTCCTTAGTGGATATATGTATATAATGTATATAACGTAAACACAAAATCGTAAAAATTCTTATACCATAATTACTATAATAAAAAAAATTATGATTTGATGCAGAGTTTAGTGTATTGTAAAAATACATGTTAATATTCTAGATATCATAATCTTGATTATAATATAAGAATTTATTCTTAATTTTGGGGTGTGAATTTGTAAAAAGTATCTATGAAATATATACATATTTAGCTTAATGTAATTCTTATTTTTATTTAAATATACCAATCAATTCTAAGATATATTTAGTTTAAAAATTGATGTGAACTGTTGATGGTTGATTTATTATTATGGCATTGTGGGAAGATCTTCGGACAATTACTACATTTGATGGTGATGATGATGATGATGAAATACTACAATCATTGAACAACAATATACATAAAAAATTATTCGTTATAGAGAAATTTTTAATCATACATAAGGATTTCTTGCTTGCTGAGCATAGAGAGGAATTTGAAAATTATCGGAAAGCACTAATGAAATTAGTGAATGTTGAAATGAAATTTTCAATTCATGGTTTTCACTATGCAAATTGTATATGGTCTTCCGATAATGCAACAACTGGGCCAGATACATGTTCATGTACTAGTATAAACTTTATTGAAGAGTCTTCTATAAGACTTATGAAATTTTATCTTAGATTGGCTGGTGGAAATAATTTATTATTAAGCTAAATAAAATACTTTATTACAAATGCTAATTGTAGCTGACAATAAATAAAAAAAAATCTGGTTACATAGATTTGATTTTTAGTATTTTGTTCACTAAGTAAAATATAACATTAAGGATGAGCAATAATTTTATAAAATGTTTTTTAGAAAAATATGATGGTGTGCTATTGAAAGAACATAAAGATATAATAATTGATTTTTATATAAGATTTCCAAACACACAACAAACTCATATACACAACAAATAAACTGTGATTGTACATATCCATGTGCATGTATTATGGAGTTTTTAAGAAAACAATATATAATGAAAATAATGAATTATTATAAATAACAAATAAATTACCAAATAAGTTAATAGTACAAATGTACTTATATACTTGATATAAATAAAAGGAAATATTTTAGTTGAAAGATAATATTTTGGGTTTTTATTTATCAGATAATTAATTTATG
>OX457085.1:64204879-64258727 GCA_949752835.1 Empis stercorea
ACGCATCGCAAGCTGGTGGTAATATAAATGAAATAGGACCACTATTACAAACACAACAGACAATCCAAAGAGGGCGTGGTCTTGGGAATTTATTCGCAAGTTTATTCCGTTATCTCAAACCATCATTAGTTTCAGGTTTTGATTTTCTTAAAGAAGAAGCTTTGCGAACAGGTGGTAATATTTTATCTGATATAGTATCAGGAGCCAATCCAAAAGAAGCATTTCAAAATCAAGCTAAAGCAGGTATACAAAATTTAAGAACCACAGCAATAAATAAATTACATTCAATGTACGGCAGTGGTAAAAAGAAAAGAAGTTATAAACGCATACAAAAACGTAAAAGTATAAAAAGGCGTGTAAAACGAAAATCGTATTTAATTGGTAAAAGGCGAAGAACAAAGAAAAGAAATAAAATTAAAAAATCGAGAATATTAGATATTTTTAAATAAAAATGGCTGTCATTGAATGTATGAAGTCTGAATTGGATCTTTTCGCATCACCACCTATACAAACAGGTATATTGCATACAGAGGAAGTAGCATATAATCCATTAGCATCATTAGATGCCTCTCCTTCTACAATAGAATTTGTTTCAC
The DNA here is from genome assembly GCA_949752835.1 of Empis stercorea. NCBI lineage: Eukaryota > Metazoa > Arthropoda > Insecta > Diptera > Empididae > Empis > Empis stercorea. The sequence goes on from OX457085.1 coordinate 64,205,476, forward strand.
TTGGACATGGTGATACATATAGAGATCTTTCATCTACATACATAAAATTTAAAGTCCAAATATTAAAAAAAGATGGTAGCCAATGGAGTTCTAACGATAAAATAGGAGCAGGTACTGATATAAAACCAGCACCTCAACCAAGCGTAATAAATAATTTAATGCACTCAATGATTAAACAAGTAAATGTTACACTTAATGGTAAAAATATAACTACTTCTGATTCTTTCTACAATTATAAAAGTTATTTATTGTCTTTATTAAACTACGGTAAAGATGCCAGTGAAACTCATTTAGAAAGTGCAGGATGGGTCTTAGACAAACCAAATATACATGATTTTAATAACACGGGCTCCAGAAATAGGCAAAAAATGTATAATAATTCTGCAATGGTAGAATTAATGGGAAAATTACATGTTGATTTTTTTAATACACCGACTCTGCTTTGAAATAATGTTGATGTGAGAATTTCATTAACTTTAGAAAAACAAGATTTTTTCTTATTTTTTAACGATACGGATGAAAGTCATTTGAAAATTCATGAAGCAACACTATATATGAAACATGTCACAGTTAACCCAAATATTTTATTAGCACATAATACTATTCTTGGAAAAACGAATGCAAAATATCATTATAAAAGAGGAGAAGTAAAAACATTTACTGTAGCAGCAAATGCTTCTAATATATCACTCGATAATGTCTTTATTGGTCAATTACCAAATATATTATTATTTTGTATGGTAAATAACGAAAATTTCAATGGAAAGAGATCAAAAAATCCATTTCATTTTGAGCATCAGAATTTATATCAGTTTCAATTATACGTAAATGGCGTGCCTGTACCCAATTCACCAATTGAAACAAACTTTTCCGAAAGTGGTTGTAATACAAGAGCGTATTTAAGTTTATTCAGGGGTACAGGAATACATCATTACGATAAAGGGCATCAAATTACAAAAGAGCTATTTGGAAAAGGGTTTACAATTTTAGCTTTTGATTTATCTGCCGACGGGACCGGAAACGAGCAATGTCAAAGTCTCTTAAATCAAGGTACCATCAGAATTGAAGCAAAATTGAAATCTGCCCTGACATCAACATTAACATGTATTGTATACGGAGAGTTTGATGCATCTTTAGAAAGCGATAAAAATCGTAATGTCTACGCAAATTTATAAATAGCTGACAAGCCTAGTTTTATTTTTATTACACTCCTGTACGTACAAGAAGTGACATTATAAAATGTTAAATATTAATACTCAACCGTCATATGCTTTGGTAGATATATCTTTTACCTGCGATAAAGTTCTTAATTTTGCACGTAAAATAAGCATCGCAGGAATTGAAGAATCAAATAAAATAGTACAATATGATTATAAATATTTATATCCGACAACAAAAACAACAGCAGAAAAACAAAATTGCGCAACAAACGGAAATTTATACAACGACAACATAACTCAAATTTTAAATAAAAAATTAAATAAGTTTGCCATAATATTAGTAAATGGTAAAGACAAAAAAGATTTTTTGGTCCAATATATAAAATGTAAATCAATAATTTATGATATTTCCACACTAATTGAACAGCATGAATACACAGCAGATCACAAAAATTCTTCAGAAGAATAAATACACACAAAAATGTTTTAATGGCGTTTATGCTTTCAACCGTATACCTAAACGCATAAGAAAAAAACCATTTTGTATTGTTGTTAATTCTGATCCTGATAACAAACCTGGATTACATTGGTTCGTATTAAACTTTCCGAAAAAGGGGTGTGCTGAATATTTCGATTCGTATGGAAATCAAACAATAACACAAAATATTATAAACAAAATTAATAAATATTCAAAGCAGACATGTTTTATACGTAATAAAAAACGTCTGCAAGCCGATTATTCAAATGTGTGTGGGTATTATTGCTGTGTATTTTTATACTTTCGATGCAAAGGAATTTCAATGCAGAATTTTTTAAACATATTTAACTCTAAAGATTTCAATCAAAATGATAAATTAATTTTAAATTTATATCATAATATTTTTAAAAAATAAATGTTTTTATTAACAAGTTAAAATTGAAAAATAAAAAATGAAATAAAAACGAAAAATAATGTTTTATTTATTTATTCATTTATTATACATTCATTACATAGCAAAGGTATTTCTACAAATAGTTTTGAAAAATTAAATGAGGTATTAAATTTGGGTAAAAATAAATGCTCACTGTTTAATTTTTTAACATTATAAATTGTACATTTTCTAAAATATTCATGGATATAATCTTTAACATATATAAGATTTGTGTAGTTAAAATATGCATGACTCGATATAAAATCTCTTATTTCGTTTACTTTTTTCCATTCTTCAGCGTTGAGTAAAAATGTTAAATTCTCAATCTCGTTATCATTGCATATATTTTGAACAAAAAGTACCCAGAGACTGTAGCTAAATTTCATTGATGTTTGACCAATTTTCGAAATAATCACTATAGGATTTAATGTATATGGATGAAAGCCAGATGATATTTTTGCTGTATTTTCCTCATTTAAAAAATAATGATATGCCAGTAACAAATTACTATCTTTTATATTATGTGCTTCCATTTTAACAATAAAAATACAACTAACGAGAGTGTGAGAATATTACAATTACATAATTTTTAAAAATCAATTTTGTTGTATTTTAACAAACACATGTAAATTTTAAAACAATTTTTTATAGCACACCTATTTCTTGTACTTTGATTGCACATTGAGTGTACTCCACAATATGTGTCGTAATCTTGTAGCTCTTCTAATTTTGGTATATCAGATTATATCAATAATATTAATTGTTTCCGGTATATATTTGGAGAGAAAATCCTTTACTCCGCTTCCGCTTTCCCATTCCAGGCCGTTAACAAACTCCGCTTTCCCATTCCAGGCCGTTAACATATTTCCTGTTATAATCATTTTGATGTATATTGCTGACACTTAACTCTTGTTGTGGATACGGCGGTGTAAACAAATAGTGCTCTGGTAATAAAGACCCCTGCTTTACCAAAGCCAATTCCTTTATAAAATATTGTTTTCCGTTTCCAATGACAAATTGAAAATCAACGAAAATAATTTTTTTCTGCATTACAACCGTTTACTTTGAAAAAAGTTATATAACTGATGTTATTTTAGTTTTTAATTAGTTACAAGGTGTCAATATGAGCAAAAAGTCAATTGTAGATGAGTTACATAAACCATCAAGAAAAAATTTCAAGAGACGAAATGTTAAACAAAAAGGAATTAACGATACATGGCAAATTGATTTAGTAGAAATGCTACCTTTTATTAAATTCAACAAAGGTTATAAATATCTATTAACCGTTATTGATATTTTCTCAAAATTTGCCTACACTGAACCAATTAAAACAAAAAGCGGTACAGATGTAACAAACGCCATGAATAATATTTTTACTAAAAGTAAAAAGATACCAAAAAATATTCATTCCGATCAAGGAAAAGAATTTTTTAATAGTAATTTTCAAAATTTAATGAAAAAACATAATATAAATCATTACCACACGTACACAAAATTAAAAGCTTCTATTTGTGAACGTTTTAATAGAACATTAAAAAATAATATGTGGAAACAATTTAGTTTACAGGGTAATTATAATTGGATTTCAATTTTAGATGATTTAACATATAAATATAATCATACCCTACACCGTACAATAAAAATGAAACCATATCAAGTAACTAAAAAAAATGAAAATCATATATTGACCACAATATACAATAAACCTAAAATTTACAGAAAAGCAAAATTAAAAGTCAATGACTTTGTACGCATCAGTAAATCTAAAGGAATTTTTCAAAAAGGTTATGAACCAAATTGGTCCACTGAAATATTCAAAATATCAAAAGTAAATACTACTGACCCAGTGACATATTTTTTAATTGATTATAAAGACCAGCCGATAATGGGGGGTTTTTATGAATTTGAATTGCAAAAAACGAAACATTCAGACAAATATCTCGTTGAAAAAATAATTAGGCAAAAAGGAAAACAAGTTTTGGTTAAATGGCTTGGGTTTGCTACCACACACAATTCTTGGATTGATAAAAATGATATTTTAAAATAAATTATTGTTTGTTAATTAAGGTGATATTAGAAATTTTTAGGCAAAAAGGAAATCAAGTTTTGGTTAAATGGCTTGGGATTGATATTGCACACAATTTGTGCATTAATAAAAATGATATTTTAAAATAAATATTTGTTTAATAATAAGATGTCAATTTTTATGAGTATGAATAAGATAATTAGTAAAAGCATTAGCAAAAAAGGATTTGGTATAAAAATCGAGGATTTTAGATTTTAAAAATTAGTTTCAACTTGAAGTTAACAAAGGCATATTATAAAGTAATATAAAATTTAATAAAAATGAACCAACAACAACAGCAAGATCAACAACAACTACTACAAGAAATTTTACTACAACAACAACAAGACCAGCAGCAGCAACAGGATGAAGGTTTTTATGAGGAGTTCGAAGAATGGGATCTCGGTATGTTGCAGGAGAATATAATATATCGTAGAATGCTGGTGGAGAACATAGACAGCGTTATAGAAGAAATAAATGTTCTTGATATAAGAATAGATGTAGCCACAAGATACATAAGAGCTATAATTAACGGCATAAGGAACCAGGATATAATTTTCGATGAATTACAGCGTGAATTCTCCCAAATTAATGAATGGAGAGAACAGCTGCATTATCTATATGCAGCACTAGATAACTACAGAGCAGAACTTCAGCAGATTTTATAAATAATAACAACTTTATTTTTTACAATATATATTTTTATTTTATTAAGATTCTTATATATTTTAAAAAATTATAAAATATAATAAATAATTAAAAACTTAAAATATTAATTTTTATTATTATTATTTATTCATTAATCTTTTAACATTTTATAGCCATAAGGTACTGAATTATAATCCTCTAAAAATTTTCGTTTTTTAGAAAGAGGTTGGTATTTCTCAATTTCAGGAACAACAATTACATTGTGCTCTTTAGTTCTCCGGAACATCTTTGAAAGAATTTTAACTGGTTCTTGGTTTTCTTCATTTATTATCATATTTTTAATAGTATCGAAATTTATTAATTGTATATTTCTGTGATTTAAGCAAATACCTTTAACTTTACAGCTTGTTTTATTATTATTTTCAGTGGTTGAAAAAACTTTAAAAGCATAATTTTTCGGTCCACCGCTTACAAATTCAGTTATATAGCTACCTGCACCGTAATCACCTTCTAACTCATCAGTCATATCGCCAACAAAGTTTGCTGTAGGTGGTTCGTATAAATTTGGTCTGCTGATATATATTACTGAATCTGTATCATAGTAAATCACACGATCGTCAAGTTTTTCCAAATAGCTGTACAATTTAAGCCGGGCTTGGGCTGTTGTATAAGCGGCTACACAAACATTTGCAGTTAACAAAGACGGACACTCCTCATCTATTGACTTTGAGTTGACTATTAAAGTTTCCTCGTTTATTGGTAATATGTTGTTTATTAAAGTTATTGGATTTGTTAACATTTCATATAATTCCTCTGGTTGATTTACAATTGTTGTTTTTGGCATATTTTCACGTTGTCCAAATTTTCCCCAAAAAGAATTTAATATTAATTTAGCTAAAGATCTTTTCCCTGCATTTTTCACAAATTTCGGCTGAATTCCTTCACTATTTAAAAATTCCTCAATGTATTTGTCTTTTTCAGCTTGAGTAGAACAATTAGAGGGAAAGCCTGAAGCTTCCTGTTTTAATTTAATAAACTTGTTCATCATGTCTGCAAAAAGGCCGCCATTGTTTTTATTGTATTGTTCAACTTTATACTCCCATATTTCATAAATTTCTAATATTTTATATTTTTTTTCGACTGCCTTATTAACTTCATCAATAATCCAAGTACCAGTTAATGCCTTTTGGTTGTCATCGTGTTCACACTCTTCATAACAAAATTGATCTGAACAAGTTTTACACAAAGTAAAAATTAACTTATTGTTTTGTTTTATAGGTAGAATAGGATGATATAAATTATAAGGTGGTAAAATTTTACATTTTATTATTCCTTCAGTTTGCGGTAGAATAATATTTTTACATATATTATTTCCAGCATAAAGTTTCGGATGGCCTATTGGAAATTTACCATATTTGCAAACCCACGGATATAAAGAGCAAATATCAATGTATTTAATTTTTTCGTTTTCTTTGCATTTATAATATGTTCTTGTGTTACCCGTCCTTCCACCATAAAATGCATCTCTAGGGTTTAATGGTAAATAATTTAATATTGAATGAAACTTTAAATTTTTCATGTTTTCATCTACTTCTAGTTTTTTCCGAAATTCACATTCCCACATTTCAAAAAGTTCATAACCAGTAGTTTTTAAATGTAGAGATTTGGAAATAGTTGATTCATATCGAGTATTCAGTGTTTCTTTTGAATTTTTATGTAAATGATTATCACGGTTGTGTTTGAAACAGACAGGATGACCATGATAATAGCAACCGTAAAACTCGAAAATTTGATTTGTTTCTTCACAAAATCCGTCAACTTTTACACCCTGTATAATAATTTCTTTTCCATTTAAAGCATGTCGTATTTTTATATTTTTCTCTTTTTCTTCATGCAATAACCATTGAATTGCTATTTTGGATTGACCATTACCTTCATGGTAATTATTTTTTGGTATAATGCTTATTGTATTTGATTTCAAAAAATTGCGTCTAAAAATCAAATTACAAGTTGATGCAATCGTACATGCTTCGGTAACCGGACATACATTGCATTCATTTAACAATAATTGACGAAATTTAATGGACGCTTCAGTTAAAATTAGTACATCGTTTTGACAGTATGAAACTAATTCATTCTGCATATTAAAAGTTTATTTTTATTTTCATCGTACCATTTTAAAAATTCCTTTCTTTCCTCACTTTTCATTGAATCGGGATCATAAAAATTCATTTCAGGCAATAATCCTATATACTCGGAATTTTCTAAGGTGTTAAACAGGTGAGGAAAATAACCTTTCTTAGATGATGTTTCTAAATCAAATGCTTTTGGTAATTTAGCCAACGCCATTGGAAAATAGTTTAAAGAATCAATAAATTTTATATTCTTTAAACACATCATTACTATTTTTGTTCCTTGCATGATTAATTCCGGTTTTAAATCAGTTAACAATAATATGTGGTTTAAAATAAACTGGTGATCAAAAGATTTACCATTGTGTGCTATGACAGTTACTTTTTTAAATTTTTTGGAAATTGATAACAAATCATTTACAAATTTACTAATTACATTTTCCTTGTAAATAGTTTCTCTAAAACCACATTTCTGACAAAAGTATAATTTTTCTAAATTAATACAAATATCACATCGTTTAGCAGCAACACACAAAATAGGTTCATGAAGTTTAATATCACCTATAGCATTTTTATCAACATACTTTTCCTGACGAGTTTCTAAATCATAAAATATAAACAATATATCTTTTAGTAATGGTGAGCGTGTGTCTGTCTTAATAAAACATTGATGTTCTTTGGAAACGTTTAATTGGCATACTTTACAAAAATATTCACCACAAATGTGTTTTTTTTCTTTTTTAAATACTTTTAGGCATAATAAACAACGATTTATCGTATTACAAGTACTTCTATTATTTAAATCCAATAACAAGTGATTATTGTAACATATCTGGTTTTTGAAATATCGGTTACATAACTTACATATAACTTTCGAAATGTCCTCTTGACAATATGGTGATTTTTGGCAACTTAGACAGCTTTTAATGCAGCAGTGACTATTTTTTGTATTAAAAGGTGTGTTACATTGATTACAAAAATAGCCACAACAAAAAGCTGCCGTACGTGAAGTTATAACGTTAAAATGATTGTCGTGGTATAGTAAATCCAGTCTTTTTCCATCTTCATGTCCTTGGAAAATAATATCACGGCCTTTAGTTCCATATTTAAAGACAGTTATTTTGTAGTCTTTTAAATATGCTTGAAATTTACGTAATTGTTCTACACCTTCACCTTCTGGCGAAATATTTATTTCTGATTTGTTTAACAAATCTAGTGTTTTAATTGTTTGTAATTTATTTATATCCTTTTTAATTTTATTTTTATCTTTATCGTTATCAGCTACAGAAATAGCAACGACTAAAGCTCTTGGAAGGCACATATAATCAGCATTATTTATTGTTATAATACCTTTACGTTTGATACATTCCTCTTTAAAAGTAAAATAATTATTTGCTCTTTTCCCTTGACCTTGGGGCATACGAACATATGTGACAGTTAAGCAAAACTTATCTGTACTTAAACCTTCAGATTTGCTTTGGAAAACTCTCGTTATAAGGTCCCAAAGATCTTCGGTCGAAACTAAATTAGCTGCTCTAAAGCTCATATATCCTGGCCCCCGCTCCTCGAAACTCTCACCACAAAAACTTATACCTATTTGATCAGTAGGCAAGACATCTCTTGTCGAAGATTGTACTATTTCCTCAATAGCTGCTTTAATCCAATTTATTGGATCCTCATCTAAGGGTATTTGATTAATTTTAAATTCGATACGTCTAGCACGCACATTAAACCGTTTTACAAAAACTTCCGATTCACTTTTAATAGATACTCGCGACATTTTTAAAACAATTGAAAGTAAGTAAAGGTTATGATAAACTGAGGCTTAAAACTATGGTGTTTCTTTAATATAAGATTTTAATTATTAAAAGTAACAAAAATCTTAGTTATTATTAAAAATTACATTTACGTAAATAAAAAACTATAAAACTCTCATTAACTATCTGTAAGGTTTTTTGCCATTTTTCCTTCACACTTTATCTATTATAAATTCATATTATAATTATAATTATCTATAAAATGTAACTGAAATAAATCATAGTTGAAAAGGAAATCCTATAACTCTTAAATACTTTAGTCGTAAGAATTTTGTAAAATATATATTAAGGCAATAAAGAATTTAACATTAACATTAACATTTACGTAAATAATAATTAATGGTTTTTCATACAAGTTTATCGATGCGTTTCTTAATATATTGGTTTTTATTATTATTATTAAAAATCTTTAATAATTTTAAAAATTCTCACAAGATATATATATATATATATATATATATACATATATATATATAATAATTAATATATATATGTATATAAATATTACTTATATACGGTAATAATTAATTTTTTCATACAAATTTATCAATGCGTTTCAATTTTTTAATATATTGGTTTTTATTATTATTATTATTATTATTATTAAAAATCTTTAATAATTTTAAAAATTCTCACAAGAAAAAAATACATTTACGTAATAATCATATTGTATCTTTTAATTTTTGTCAAAAGTAATACCGATTAAAATTTGACCGGAAATATTAATTGCATTTTGCTTTTAATAAAACATTAAAATGCAGACTTTTTAATAACAGATGGTATCTTTAAATTTTTGCCTTAAAGTAATCCCGATTAAAATCTGACCGGAAACATTAATTGCATTTTGCTTTTCATAAAAACATTAAAATGCAGACTTTTTAATTCAAGCTCATAGTGGTCCAATTATTAACTAATGAACCATAAAATTCAATGTAGATTTTAACTAATCAGGACCAGAAATAATTAATGAAAAGCTTACAATAAAATATAATGAAATAATGAATATAATTAATTTTAAACAATTATTTAGGTACAATATTTTAAAAAATAATGTACCTAAAAGTATTTTCGTCTGTATATTTTTCGTATATATAGTGCGGTTTTTGATACCAGAGTATTTCAGTTAATTTTTAAACCTCAAGAAGTAAAATGGTAAGAAGATATTTACAAACTTTATATCTATTATTATTATTATTATGAAAATTTAACTTTCTAGGCATTTTTGCAAAAATTTGAAACAGCTGTAAGCGGATGCTCTCAGGACTATACCAAGCTGGACGAATTGATAATCGGAAAAGCATACAAGGTGCTGAACTTTGAATTTATTAATACGGTTTATGGACAGCAAGTAACAGCCATCCTAGAGGATTTAACTTCAGGTGAAACATTATGGGTATTTCTTCCCAAAAGAATTTCTTTGGCTGTTACCACTGAAGAAGAATTGCAAGAGCTAAAAAACGAAAACTACTTTTTAATTTTTAAAGGACGTGATATAAATCGCAAAAATATGGCTATACTTGATTTTGTAAAAGACCTAAATACTCAAAAATTATTTTAAAATTTTAAAATATATATTTATTTTATATTAGATAATAATAAATTAAAATTACATAATAAAATGATTATTATTATTTTATTACTTAAATTTTACATGTTTTTATTTCTGAAAATTATAAGAAAATTATAAATTTATATTTATGTCAAGTTTTATCAAAAAAATTCTTATATATGTATAACATTTAAACAACGACATAACATGTGATGCTAATATTACAGTAAGTAAATATTCATATACACACTCAAATACCACACATAATTTTTAAAAAGACAACACCCTGAAAATATAACCTTCTGTCTATTTCCAGATTCTGCTTAAATTTTTTAAAAAAAATTTACGTTTATCTGAAAATAGTAAAGCTTTGAATGCAATATAGTTGTGTAGCCTAAGCGTTAAAGTCGATTAATTTGAAAAATTAGCCTTTATCTGAAAAACTTACCGATGATTGTTTGGTCTTGAGCGTGATTCGAACAAACAATCATCGGCAAGTTTTTCAGATAAGGATTAATTTTTTAAGTTAATCACGACTTTACCGCTTAGGCTACACAAATATATACATCAATCCTTTCTAATTAATATTCAAATACTTTTTGTTTATGCAGATCTAAGCAGAATGACGTATATTCAATAGTTCAGCATAGTAAACAACCATACAGTATATTATTCTTATATTTGAGATATAACAACAATATATTAAAAGTTTTCCAGACTTTTTTATATAGTTGTGTAGCCTAATTGGTAAAGTGGTGAGAATTTGACGACGAACGACAGTAGTTCGAATCTCAAAATGCTTTTTAAAATATTTTTTTTTTTTGTATTTTTTTAAAAAAATTTATGTTTTTTTTTGTATTTTTTAATTCAGAACATGTGATAATTTCATGTATGGAAATCATTATCTGTAAAATTGGCGAAAATTAGTTAAATTCCTCCATACATGAAATTATCACATATTCTGAATTAAAAATACAAAAAAAAATACACAACAAAAAAATCCATCGTTGAATCATCTGAAAAATTTGTTTTAATCTGAAAATCGGGAAAGGGATGAAAGGTAGGTAAATTATAAAAACAACTTATTTTTGAATTTTATTTTTAAGTGAAATATTTTTATTTATATAGATTATTATTGATATTATAATAGTATTGTATAAATAAATACTCATATACACACTCAAATACCACACATATTTTTTTATATAAGACCTAAGCATAATGATGTATATACAATAGTTCAGCATAGTAAACAACCATGCAATATATTATTGTTATATTTGAGATAACAAGAATATAATTAAAAGTTTTCCAGACTTTTTTATATAGTTGTGTAGCCTAATTGGTAAGGTGGTGAGAATTTGACGACGAACGACAGTAGTTCGAATCTCGAAATGCTTTTTAGAATTTTTATGTTTCTTTTTTTTTTTTTTTGTATTTTTTAATTCAGAACATGTGATATTTTCATGTATGGTAATCATTATCTATAAAATCGGCGAAAATTATGTAAATTCCTCCATACATGAAAATATCACATGTTCTGAATTAAAAAATACAAAACAAAAAAAAATGCACAACAAAATATTCTGAATTAAAAATACACAACAAAAAATCCATCGTTGAATCATCTGAAAATTTGTCTTAATCTGAAAATGGGTAAAGGGATGAAAGGTAGGTATATTATAAAAACAACTTATGAATTTTATTTTAAGTGAAATATTTTTATTTATATACATTATAATAGTATTGTATTTAACAAAAATTATATAAATTATATAAATGATAACAAAAATTATATAAATTTGTCCAAAAGTTATTATATTTCACAAATGTTATTTAAAATAACTCTCAATAAAAAAATAAAAAAACTATAACATAATTAATAGCTATTACAATAGCTATTATATAATACATCTTTAAAAAAAAAAATCATGCCGCGATGAGCTGCACCCGCTGCTACTTCTCGAGGCTCTAAAAAGTAGGATGTTGAATTTATCCATTAAGTTCAAAACTTCCACGGAACTTACCTCTCTGCTTGGTGCCACTGCCTATTTCGCCCTTTATTTAAAGTAAAAATAATAATAATAAAAAAAAAAATATAATTAGAAAAATTATAATTAGAAAATAAAATTTTAAAATACTTACTTCGCTTTCATTACTCCTGCCAACGTCTGCAGATCCATTTTTTTTAGCTAACCAGTTTTCCTCCTCCTTCTTCTGTACCTATTGGAATTAAAATTATAATTATAAAATAAAATACCTTAATATAAAAAACTTACATTTACTTCACCACCTACGTCTATTAGAGATTTTTTTTTGTCCGGATTATATCGTATCAGCTGATCTTTCTTTTCCATCTATTATTATAATAATAAAAAATATTAAAACAATATTTGAAATGTATTTTAAATTAACTTACCGATGAATGTTTGTAGTAATTATTTGTCTGATACAGGGATACCTGATCAGAAAAATTAAATGTAAAGGAAATATTGCTGTTGTTGTTGAAGTTGATTGTTGGTGCTGAAATATTCCCTGCCGGTAGCTGAACTGTATTATGAGTATTTAAAATAACATTTAATAAAATAATAAATATAATTTTTTCTGCAATCATTTTTATTATTTTTTATTAATTATTTTTCTTCAAAATTAATATTTTTCACGATTAAATTTTTCTTCAAAATTAATATTTTTCACGATTACAAATTTAATTAATTTGTCAAAATTAAGATTTTTCACGATTAAAAATTATATTAATAATTAATTTTTTCAAAATTATAATTTTCACAAATAAATAATTTATTTTTCTAATTTTTTTTAAAAATTTTAAAATTATCTTTTATATAATTTTTTTATTAAAATATTTATAAAAACTGAAATCTGAACACAGCACAAGAACTTTTAAAAAAATAAAAACGTTTGAAACACGACTGACTTTTCTGATTGTTAGAAATCAAATGCATACGTTTTATGATATTAAAACCAAAATTATAATATTATACAACAAAAGAAAATCATTCGATGTAATCAGATATTTTTTCAAAAAAATGCAAAGTTAAGTAAAAATAATTATACGCAAACAAAGGGTAACCTTCACTATTCCGAATTTGATAATTATATTTTTTTGTTAGACAAAACAATAAAAATATTATTTTTCTGGATCATCTATTTTAATTTATGTTATATTGATTCTTAATAACAAAAAATATAAGTACACAAATTTCTAAACGCGACCGACTATCTTTGATAGCCGAATTGGTAGCGCGTCGGCATACAAATCCAAGCTTGCAAAGTTTTTTTTAAAATATATTTTTTTTTAGAATATAAACAAATTTTTTTTTGCAGTATATTTACATATTTTCATTCTCCCTTTCACATTCACGGTTTCCGTTGATTATTATTATTATACAGACTTTTTATCTGTATATATAAAGAACGAATAAATGTAGATTATATATCAAATATAAACCATGAATACAAAATAAGTCGATGGCTCAACAGGTAGAGCGCTGACTTATTAAACACAACGTACCCAGATCAATCCCCAACAAAATGACTACTTTTTTTCAATATAATTTAAATCTCACCCATACTTACAAAAACCTGTATACACAGTATACACAAGCCACACGACAAATACCCCTAAGCCCCTAATCCATTTACACTTACAGGAAGTAGCAGAATACAGAACAGAGAAAGACAAAACTAACCATGCGCAACGGCATATACACAGGTGACGAAAGAGCAATAACCAGATGACCTAATTACCACGGCAGCACACGACAGCCATTAAGAACAGCCATTAAAAACAGCCACTAAGAGCAGCCACTAAAAACAGCCGCTAATAGCAGCCAGCAGCCAGCAGCCGCTAAGAGCAGCCCGCAGCCATTAGCCGCTAATAGCAGCCCGCAGCCATTAGCCGCTAATAGCAGCCAGCAGCCATTAGCCGCTAATAGCAGCCAGCAGCCATTAGCCGCTAATAGCAGCCACTAAGAGCAGCCCGCAGCCATCACCCGCTAATAGCAGCCATTAAAAACAGCCATTAAGAACAGCCATTAAAAACAGCCATTAAGAACACCAATTAACAACGCCCATTAATCACACCAATTAACAACGCCCATTAATCACACCATTAATCACATTAATTACACATTAATTAACCCATTAATTACACCATTAATTGCACCATTAATCACACCATTAATTACCCATTAATGACACCTGAAATTTTCCCACGCCAAATCGTCCTATATACTACTTATTATTTAGTACTATCAACACTATTATTTAACGAAACAACACCAACATACAAAAATAAATATATTTGACATTTCACTAGAGGAAGACACACAACAAAAAAAAACAAAGCACAGCATGGCCGACGATATGGCAGGTAATTCATTTTGTTTATTATTTTTTTCTATAAATATATTTTAATTTTTCTACCTTTTTTTAGGTGTTTCGTTATTTAAAAAGTTTGGAGTGTCACACGTTGTTGTATTCTCGGCGGAATCTGGCCAGTGCAATGTAATTCACGGCACTTATTTTTTTATTTAATTTTTGAAAACCCTTTTTTTTCTTATAGACTTTTTTGGTGTCAATATTTTTTCAAGGTAAAATACATTAAAGATATAATAATATATTTATGATTTTTTTGAAATTAGGTTTTCTTTAACAAAATTACACTAGTTCAGTTTGTGATTTTGAAGATTTCTTTCTTTTTTTGTCCAACTATTTTAGTATTTTAGATAATATTTTTAACTTTAATTTTTGTTATAATAGTTAAAAATAAATTTCACGACAGGCAACTTAATAGTTTTTTTTCACACTCGTTCTAATATTTTCTCTCTATCTTAATTTATGATTATTATTATTTTTCTTTAATTGATTCCCAAATTTTTCTTTTTTTTTCCGCGGTTATACAATTTTACAAAAAAACTTTTCCAAAAAAAAATATACAAAATCAAAATCTCCAAATACCAAAATCTTTTAAAAAAAAAATTAATTCTCAACAAAATCCAGCAAATTGTCCGACCGTCCGTTTTTTTCTCCAATTCGAAAACTCTATTGTTTCCTCGATCACGTGCTATCTTGACCTTCGGAATCAAAACATGGCCCACAAGGGCAACAAAGGTTGTCTATTCCTATTGTTTTGATCCGAAAATCAAGAGACCGCAAGAGACAAGAGATTGTTAAAGTATTCAGTAGAACTGATATTTGTTATATATATATTAATAGGAATAAGTGAATATTTTAAACTTTCTAATTCTGGGGTGGTATCGCGTAAGGAGATTTTTGACTATCAACTATCAGTATCACATAACACAATTGAGCATCGCGTATTGTGATTGTCACAGTGATGGTCACACTTTTTTATTATTTTTGCGTGATAGTAAATTTGGTATCACACGAATGAATTTCTTTGTTGAAAAAGAGAAAGTTTTATTGGTTAAATTTTTTTCGTTTAATAACATGTAAGTAAACAATTATATTTTAATATAATAATTAATTAAATGATATATAAATATAATAATTAATAATTATATATATACATATATATATATATATATATTATATATATATATATATATATATATATATATATATATATACATTTATTAAATAACAAATTGTTTTTATATTAAAAAACAACCAAACCAATCACAAATTCAATTATTGTCCAATTATATGAAGGAACACGAAAACCTTGCTAAAAATTACAACATAAAAAGTGCCCAAGACAGAGCGGACAACAAAAAACATTGGGAAATATTAAAACTTAGATTGAATTCCTTTGGGCCGCCATTAAAAAGTGTTGTAGAATGGAAAAGGGTAATAATTTAATGTAATAAAGTATTACAATTTATTTACCTAGATAACATCATTTTCAGGTGTGGAGTATCCGAATATATAAGGCAAAAAAAAAATTGATTGAGGGCAAAAAATTAATTCGTACAACTGGTTGAGGTCCATATAATGTTCAAGCATTAAACCAAGTAGAGAAAGATATCGTTGCTACTTGTGGGTTGGAGACATCCGTCGAAGGTATCCCTGGAGTAGCAACTTATGGAAGCACCAACAGAAGTAAGTGGGAAAAAATTAGACATAAATATTGTTAAATTATTTTTAAAAATTATTAATGCTTAATTTGTATTTTTTGTATAAAATAAAACTCATTTGGATACACATTTGGAAGACCAAATAAATATGGTTTTAAACGAAGAGGCCCAAAATGAAAATGCTCCCCCAAATGAAAATACGCCCCCACATGAAAATGATTCATTTTCTGAAAGTGAAATATCTCCACCACCAACAAGGAGACAAAATAACAGCAAAAAAGGACATAAAAATTAATTACATAAAAAGCAATTAGAATTAATGGAAGAATATTTAAAAAATCAAAATGAATTGGGAGTACAAGTTGTGGAGGTATTATCAGAAATAAAAAATGCTATTGTAGATCAAAATACCATTACCAAAGAATCCAAAATAAATGAAGATAAATTGAGAAGAGAAGAAATGAAATTAAGAGTAATGGAATTAGAAATTGCAAAGACTGCCAATGAACTAAAACAATGGGAATGAGAAGAAATGTCAAAAAAGTGAACTGACTGTGAATATGTAAATAACATGTAGCTGTGAATATTTAATTAGTTTTAAGTTTTTTTTAAATTAATATAAATATTTATCTGTGAATTTTTTTTAAGTTTTTATAAGTAGAATTAAAAATACACAACAAAAAATCCATCGTTGAATCATCTGAAAAATTTGTCTTAATCTGAAAATGGGTAAAGGGATGAAAGGTAGGTATATTATAAAAACAACTTATGAATTTTATTTTAAGTGAAATATTTTTATTTATATACATTATAATAGTATTGTATTTAACAAAAATTATATAAATTATATAAATGATAACAAAAATTATATAAATTTGTCCAAAAGTTATTATATTTCACAAATGTTATTTAAAATAACTCTCAATAAAAAAATAAAAAAACTATAACATAATTAATAGCTATTACAATAGCTATTATATAATACATCTTTAAAAAAAAAAATCATGCCGCGATGAGCTGCACCCGCTGCTACTTCTCGAGGCTCTAAAAAGTAGGATGTTGAATTTATCCATTAAGTTCAAAACTTCTACGGAACTTACCTCTCTGCTTGGTGCCACTGCCTATTTCGCCCTTTATTTAAAGTAAAAATAATAATAATAAAAAAAAAATATAATTAGAAAAATTATAATTAGAAAATAAAATTTTAAAATACTTACTTCGCTTTCATTACTCCTGCCAACGTCTGCAGATCCATTTTTTTTAGCTAACCAGTTTTCCTCCTCCTTCTTCTGTACCTATTGGAATTAAAATTATAATTATAAAATAAAATACCTTAATATAAAAAACTTACATTTACTTCACCACCTACGTCTATTAGAGATTTTTTTTTGTCCGGATTATATCGTATCAGCTGATCTTTCTTTTCCATCTATTATTATAATAATAAAAAATATTAAAACAATATTTGAAATGTATTTTAAATTAACTTACCGATGAATGTTTGTAGTAATTATTTGTCTGATACAGGGATACCTGATCAGAAAAATTAAATGTAAAGGAAATATTGCTGTTGTTGTTGAAGTTGATTGTTGGTGCTGAAATATTCCCTGCCGGTAGCTGAACTGTATTATGAGTATTTAAAATAACATTTAATAAAATAATAAATATAATTTTTTCTGCAATCATTTTTATTATTTTTTATTAATTATTTTTCTTCAAAATTAATATTTTTCACGATTAAATTTTTCTTCAAAATTAATATTTTTCACGATTACAAATTTAATTAATTTGTCAAAATTAAGATTTTTCACGATTAAAAATTATATTAATAATTAATTTTTTCAAAATTATAATTTTCACAAATAAATAATTTATTTTTCTAATTTTTTTTAAAAATTTTAAAATTATCTTTTATATAATTTTTTTATTAAAATATTTATAAAAACTGAAATCTGAACACAGCACAAGAACTTTTAAAAAAATAAAAACGTTTGAAACACGACTGACTTTTCTGATTGTTAGAAATCAAATGCATACGTTTTATGATATTAAAACCAAAATTATAATATTATACAACAAAAGAAAATCATTCGATGTAATCAGATATTTTTTCAAAAAAATGCAAAGTTAAGTAAAAATAATTATAAAAACGCAAACAAAGGGTAACCTTCACTATTCCGAATTTGATAATTATATGTTTTTGTTAGACAAAACAATAAAAATATTATTTTTCTGGATCATCTATTTTAATTTATGTTATATTGATTCTTAATAACAAAAAATATAAGTACACAAATTTCTAAACGCGACCGACTATCTTTGATAGCCGAATTGGTAGCGCGTCGGCATACAAATCCAAGCTTGATGGTTCAAATCCACTTCAAAGCAACAAAGTTTTTTTTAAAATATATTTTTTTTTAGAATATAAACAAATTTTTTTTTGCAGTATATTTACATATTTTCATTCTCCCTTTCACATTCACGGTTTCCGTTGCTTATTATTATTATACAGACTTTTTATCTGTATATATAAAGAACGAATAAATGTAGATTATATATCAAATATAAACCATGAATACAAAATAAGTCGATGGCTCAACAGGTAGAGCGCTGACTTATTAAACACAACGTACCCAGATCAATCCCCAACAAAATGACTACTTTTTTTCAAAATAATTTAAATCTCACCCATACTTACAAAAACCTGTATACACAGTATACACAAGCCACACGACAAATACCCCTAAGCCCCTAATCCATTTACACTTACAGGAAGTAGCAGAATACAGAACAGAGAAAGACAAAACTAACCATGCGCAACGGCATATACACAGGTGACGAAAGAGCAATAACCAGATGACCTAATTACCACGGCAGCACACGACAGCCATTAAGAACAGCCATTAAAAACAGCCACTAAGAGCAGCCACTAAAAACAGCCGCTAATAGCAGCCAGCAGCCAGCAGCCGCTAAGAGCAGCCCGCAGCTATTAGCCGCTAATAGCAGCCCGCAGCCATTAGCCGCTAATAGCAGCCAGCAGCCATTAGCCGCTAATAGCAGCCAGCAGCCATTAGCCGCTAATAGCAGCCACTAAGAGCAGCCCGCAGCCATCACCCGCTAATAGCAGCCATTAAAAACAGCCATTAAGAACAGCCATTAAAAACAGCCATTAAGAACACCAATTAACAACGCCCATTAATCACACCAATTAACAACGCCCATTAATCACACCATTAATCACATTAATTACACATTAATTAACCCATTAATTACACCATTAATTGCACCATTAATCACACCATTAATTACCCATTAATGACACCTGAAATTTTCCCACGCCAAATCGTCCTATATACTACTTATTATTTAGTACTATCAACACTATTATTTAACGAAACAACACCAACATACAAAAATAAATATATTTGACATTTCACTAGAGGAAGACACACAACAAAAAAAAACAAAGCACAGCATGCCCGACGATATGGCAGGTAATTCATTTTGTTTATTATTTTTTTCTATAAATATATTTTAATTTTTCTACCTTTTTTTAGGTGTTTCGTTATTTAAAAAGTTTGGAGTGTCACACGTTGTTGTATTCTCGGCGGAATCTGGCCAGTGCAATGTAATTCACGGCACTTATTTTTTTATTTAATTTTTGAAAACCCTTTTTTTTCTTATAGACTTTTTTGGTGTCAATATTTTTTCAAGGTAAAATACATTAAAGATATAATAATATATTTATGATTTTTTTGAAATTAGGTTTTCTTTAACAAAATTACACTAGTTCAGTTTGTGATTTTGAAGATTTCTTTCTTTTTTTGTCCAACTATTTTAGTATTTTAGATAATATTTTTAACTTTAATTTTTGTTATAATAGTTAAAAATAAATTTCACGACAGGCAACTTAATAGTTTTTTTTCACACTCGTTCTAATATTTTCTCTCTATCTTAATTTATGATTATTATTATTTTTCTTTAATTGATTCCCAAATTTTTCTTTTTTTTTCCGCGGTTATACAATTTTACAAAAAAACTTTTCCAAAAAAAAATATACAAAATCAAAATCTCCAAATACCAAAATCTTTTAAAAAAAAAATTAATTCTCAACAAAATCCAGCAAATTGTCCGACCGTCCGTTTTTTTCTCCAATTCGAAAACTCTATTGTTTCCTCGATCACGTGCTATCTTGACCTTCGGAATCAAAACATGGCCCACAAGGGCAACAAAGGTTGTCTATTCCTATTGTTTTGATCCGAAAATCAAGAGACCGCAAGAGACAAGAGATTGTTAAAGTATTCAGTAGAACTGATATTTGTTATATATATATTAATAGGAATAAGTGAATATTTTAAACTTTCTAATTCTGGGGTGGTATCGCGTAAGGAGATTTTTGACTATCAACTATCAGTATCACATAACACAATTGAGCATCGCGTATTGTGATTGTCACAGTGATGGTCACACTTTTTTATTATTTTTGCGTGATAGTAAATTTGGTATCACACGAATGAATTTCTTTGTTGAAAAAGAGAAAGTTTTATTGGTTAAATTTTTTTCGTTTAATAACATGTAAGTAAACAATTATATTTTAATATAATAATTAATTAAATGATATATAAATATAATAATTAATAATTATATATATACATATATATATATATATATATTATATATATATATATATATATATATATATATATATATATACATTTATTAAATAACAAATTGTTTTTATATTAAAAAACAACCAAACCAATCACAAATTCAATTATTGTCCAATTATATGAAGGAACACGAAAACCTTGCTAAAAATTACAACATAAAAAGTGCCCAAGACAGAGCGGACAACAAAAAACATTGGGAAATATTAAAACTTAGATTGAATTCCTTTGGGCCGCCATTAAAAAGTGTTGTAGAATGGAAAAGGGTAATAATTTAATGTAATAGTATTACAATTTATTTACCTAGATAACATCATTTTCAGGTGTGGAGTATCCGAATATATAAGGCAAAAAAAAAATTGATTGAGGGCAAAAAATTAATTCGTACAACTGGTTGAGGTCCATATAATGTTCAAGCATTAAACCAAGTAGAGAAAGATATCGTTGCTACTTGTGGGTTGGAGACATCCGTCGAAGGTATCCCTGGAGTAGCAACTTATGGAAGCACCAACAGAAGTAAGTGGGAAAAAATTAGACATAAATATTGTTAAATTATTTTTAAAAATTATTAATGCTTAATTTGTATTTTTTGTATAAAATAAAACTCATTTGGATACACATTTGGAAGACCAAATAAATATGGTTTTAAACGAAGAGGCCCAAAATGAAAATGCTCCCCCAAATGAAAATACGCCCCCACATGAAAATGATTCATTTTCTGAAAGTGAAATATCTCCACCACCAACAAGGAGACAAAATAACAGCAAAAAAGGACATAAAAATTAATTACATAAAAAGCAATTAGAATTAATGGAAGAATATTTAAAAAATCAAAATGAATTGGGAGTACAAGTTGTGGAGGTATTATCAGAAATAAAAAATGCTATTGTAGATCAAAATACCATTACCAAAGAATCCAAAATAAATGAAGATAAATTGAGAAGAGAAGAAATGAAATTAAGAGTAATGGAATTAGAAATTGCAAAGACTGCCAATGAACTAAAACAATGGGAATGAGAAGAAATGTCAAAAAAGTGGACTGACTGTGAATATGTAAATAACATGTAGCTGTGAATATTTAATTAGTTTTAAGTTTTTTTAAATTAATATAAATATTTATCTGTGAATTTTTTTTAAGTTTTTATAAGTATTATTATTTTATAAATACATTTATATTAGTTAATTAGTTAGTTTTTAGATTCGGGTCGGCAGAGTTCTGCCTGCTCACTTCAGCCATTGGCTTATGGTAACTACCCTTTTGTTTTTTTCTTTCTTAGTCGTTTGACAGACCAGTACTGACAATGAAGTTGTACAGTCTTGTCAACGAAAGGTTCCATGATTCCGATGGGGAGATAGTATAGCTGCCGAAGTGTAGTAGCCTCTTATATAGTAGGGCTTCACAATCGCACAGTATATGCTCCGCTGTTTCGTCCTCATATTCGCAAAATCTACACAATCGTTCTTGACTTAGCCCTAATTTGTGTAGATGTTTCTTGAGTCCACAGTGTCCAGTCAGGAAGCCCACCAGTGTTCTGGTTCTTCTTCTGCTGCACTTTAGTAGCTCTGTTGCCTTCTTTTTTGATGGGCCCTGTATGAAGAGCTTCGAGTGTCTAGGCCCTTCATTGTTCCTCCAACTATCTGTAAAAGAAAGAAAAGTGTTAGTTTTAATTTGTAATTTTGTTAGGCATCGTGGTACACCACAAAATGGTTCTGGACCAAAGAGTTGTGTACTCGCGCCTTCTTTCGCTAATAGGTCCGCCTCTTCGTTTCCGTCAAATCCAACATGCGCCGGGATCCATGAAAGAATTAACCTATTATTAGCTGCCAGAGCTTTTAGCGTATTTAAACATTCGCCTATTAGCTTCGATTTCAGCTGATTAGATTTCAGGGCTTTGAGAGCCGCTTGACAGTCCGAGAAGATTGTTATCGTCTTGTTCTTGTATCTTCTGCGTATGTTTTCTTCCACACATAATTGAATTGCATGAACTTCTGCCTGGAAGACTGTTGCGAGGGTACCTAGGCTTTTTGTTATTCACCTTGGCCACTTACCGTAGACACCGGATCCAACTCCTTCTTCTGTTTTTGATCCGTCTGTATACCATTCTAGCTCCGTTTCCGAGGGTCGTGTGGCTTCCCAGTTGTTCCTGTCCGGAAATATTACCTTGAATGGTTTGTAGAAATCATAAATAATATTACAATCATCCTTCGGCATGTTTATATACGGAATGTTGCCTGTTGCTTGGATGATTGCAGGATGATTTTTTAATTTCTGAGTGTCCGTGTTGCTAGATCCTAGTATTCTCAGCGCTCCGAATTTGGCTTCCTCTTCAATTGCTAGATGTAGAGGGGCCAAGTTGAGCAGTACTTCCATCGCTACTGTTGGTGTTGTCTGCATAGCTCCAGTGATGTTCAGGCAGGCTACTCTTTGTAGTTTTTCGAGTTTCTTCCTGATGTTTAGTTGGGATACTTTCCGCCACCAAACCACCGCAGCATAGGTTACAACTGGTCGTACTATTGACAGGTACATCTAGTTGGCTATTTTTGGTTGCAGCCCCCATGTTTTTCCACAGATCCTTCTGCAGGTCCACAGTGAAAGTTGCGCTTTTTTTAGAGTTTTCTCTAGGTGAACGTTCCATTTTAGCTTACGGTCCAGTGTCACTCCTAGGAATTTTGCTTCTTCAGAAAACTCTATTTCTTTCCCAAACAGCATTGGTTTCCTCATTTGGGCCACATTGTGTTTATTGCTGAATGGGACAATTATGGTTTTATTAGGGTTGACTTTTAGCTCCTCCTTTTCACACCATTTTTGGACTATTCTACATGCGGTCTGTAGAAGATCACATTGAATATTTATGAATTTGCCTCTGATGATTATTGCGAGATCATCTGCATATCCTTGACAATCGAAGCCTGCCCTTTGCAGCTTATCTAGTAGTTTATCTACTACTAGTGACCAGAGAAGGGGCGATAGAACGCCACCTTGTGGACATCCCCGATTGATTGTTGCTTTCATCTTCTCTTCGCCCGCCCAGAGAGAGTTCTATTATCCAGCTCTTTAACATGGATTCTGTCCATTTACATATTGCGGTGCTTACTCCCCTACCTCTCAATGCCTCTATCATTGACCTATGAGAAGTGTTGTTGAAAGCCCCTTCAATATCCATGAAGGCTACTATAGCTGTCTCCTTAGCCATTAGTGATTTCTCAATCTTTTCCGTTAGATTTAGAAGAGCCATCTCTGTGGATTTACCTGATTGGTATGCGTATTGATTTTTGTGAAGGGGATTATTTACCAGAATTGTGTCTCTCAGGTATCTCTCAATCACTTTCTCTAGCGTTTTCAATACAAATGATGATAGGCTGATGGGTCGTAGATTTTTTGGGTCGCCGTTCAGCCTTTTGTTTGCTTTGGATATGAATACCACTTTTACCTGTGCCCATGCTTTTGGTATGTGACCAAACACTAAGCTAGCTTTAAAAAGCCTTATTAGTATTAGTATTAGTTTTTCTCCTCCTTCTTGTAAGAGGGCCGGGAATATTTCATCTGGTCCTGCTGATTTGAAGGGTTTGAAAGTGTTGATTGCCCATTTGACCCGCTCTGGGCTGATGATCTTAGCTGCCAGTTTCCAGTCTTCTTTTTGAGG
The DNA here is from genome assembly GCA_949752835.1 of Empis stercorea. NCBI lineage: Eukaryota > Metazoa > Arthropoda > Insecta > Diptera > Empididae > Empis > Empis stercorea. The sequence goes on from OX457085.1 coordinate 64,230,128, forward strand.
TTTTCTTTGGGAAATGCTGGTAGCATTATTGTCATTTTCTAGTGTTAGCTCCAGGGAAGTGTGAATCTAATAGTATTTTTAGAGTTTCCGCTTTTGATTCGGCATAGCGACCATTTTCCCCTTTGAGGAGTCCTATGGCGCCTGGCTTTTCATTTGCTTACACCTTGTGTATTCGTGCTGCTACTGGAAGTTCGTCTATTTGTTCGCAAAACGTCTGAAACGAGGTTTTTTTTGCTTTTTTAATCTCCCGATTGTATTCCTTGAGAGCCGTCGTGTAAATTTCCCATTCTTGTGGGCTCTTGTTTTTCGCCTTATTGAACAGTCTCCTAACCTTAGTTCTAAGGTCGGAGAGATTGTTATTCCACCAATTTACCTGTCTATTACTGCGCTTTGTGCGCATTGTGCAGTTTTCTTCAAAGGCTCCTATGATCGCCGTTTTCATCATCATAGCAGCATCTTCTAGGTCCTCAATATCTTTAATTTTGTCCGGGACCGCCTCTATTTTACTTCCTACGTCGGCTTTAAATGACGACTGTTATATAAATAACAACAACATTTTTCTATTATTATATTATTATATTGTAAAATTAATTAGTTAAGTAAATTGAGTATAAGCGCTTACTTACAATTTGGATATCGACGAGTTAAGTAATAAAACAATATCAAGTATAATAACTTTGTGTTTTATTTATAAGAAAGACACAACATTTTGGCGACGAGGATTAAACAAAAGACTAAAACAAAAAATTATAAAAGTGGTCTGATTTTATAAAACAAAAGAAAAAAAAAAAAAAACGTGGTGTGATTTTTTCACAAGTTTTATAAAATTCTTCAATTGTGATCAGTAAATCGATTAATATAAGTTAATATTAGCAAAATAATATAGTAAAATTTTTTTTGAAATACTAATTTTGTTTAAATTGAAATCATAAAATGAAATTAGTTGGTAAAGTTGAACCTTTTGAAAAAGGAGATAATTTTAAAGATTATGAAGACCGATTATTAAATTTCATTACTTTAAACGATATTCAAGAGGATGCAAAAAATTTATTATTTATTGCAATTATGGGCAAAACGATGTATGAGCTGTTAGCCAAATTAACTTATCCAGTATCACCTAGTGAAAAAAAGTTTGCTGAAAATTTAACATTATTAAGAAATCAGTTTGCTCCGAAACCAAATAAAAGGGCGGAACGATTTAAGTTTCACAATACTGTCCAGCATAATGGAGAAGCTATTGGTGAATTTATTGTGCGTCTAAAGACAGCTGCACAAAATTGTGACTTTGGTGATTTCTTAGAAAAAGAAAGTACTACATCGACACCTGCTGCGAGTGCAGATAGTAAATTAGGAGTATATAAATTAAAGTTGTTAGATGAACAAGTCGCTGATAAATTTATTGTTGGGTTAAAACACGAAAAAATTCAACAAGCCCTTTTAGAAAAAGATAACTTATCTTTTGAACAGGGTTGTGAAAAAGCCTTAAGCATGGAATTGTCAGAAAAGGTGTCCAATTCCGTACAGCAGACGACTTCAACAAATGCAGTTTATTCGTCAAATAAATTCAAGTCTAAAGGTAATTTTAAAAGCCAAAAACAAGTAAGTCACTCAGTCAAGAAGTCATCAAATATGTCTCAGTCAAATAGTCAGAATTCAAACGCTACAAATCAAAATAGTCAATGCAAACGATGTGGTAGACCATTCCACCAAAATTGTCCTGCAGTTAACTGGGAGTGTTTTACGTGTGGGAAAAAAGGTCATGTGTCAACAATGTGCAGATCAAAAAATAACTCATCTAAAGTCAACATTGTAAATAGTGAAGAAAATAGCGTAAATGTCATCAATAGTATAAATTCAATTAATCAACCACAACACTGTGGTGTAAAAGTAAATGGGAAAACTATTTTGATGGAAATCGATACTGGAGCAACAATGTCGGTTATGAGTGAAGATCAGTATAAGTCAAATTTTTCAGATTATAAATTAAATAATATTTTTTCTAATTTAACATCAGTTACAGGTAGCAAAATAGGTGAATTGGGAATTATGAATTGTGAAGTGCGTTTTGTAGATAATACAATTCAAAATTTACAAATTGCGGTTATAAAAGGAGATAAGCCGCGTGTTAGTCTAATGGGACGTAATTGGATTGATAAAATTTTTCCCAATTGGAGATTGAATTTTAAAAAACGTCTGTCAGTATGTCAAGTTGCTTCTGGAAATGATAAAGATATTGTAAGTGAAATTAAATTAAAATTTCCAAAAATTATAGAATGTAAATTGAATACTCCAATACTTGGTTTTCAAGCCGACATTGTTTTAAAACAAGAGGTGGTACCGATATTTCATGCGGCATATAGTGTACCATTTAAATTGCGTGACAAAGTCGAGCTCGAATTAAATCGTCTTATAGATGAAGATATATTAGAACCCATTCAAGTCAGTCGTTGGGCAAGTCCTATAGTCATTGTACCGAAAAAAGACAATACAATTAGAATTTGTGTTGATTGTAAAGTCACTTTAAATAAATGCATTGAAACCATGTACTATCCATTACCAAAAATCCAAGAAATTTTTGCACAAATGTCCGAATGTAAACTTTTTTGTGTAATTGATTTAAAAGGAGCATATATGCAATTATCAGTCAATGAAGAGTCGAAGAAGTTGTTAGTAATTAATACTTTCAAAGGATTGTTTGCGTACAAAAGGTTAATATTTGGTATTAGTAGTGCACCCGGTATTTTTCAATCCATTATGGATAGAATTTTGTTAGGTTTGAAACGTGTAAAATGTTATATAGATGACATTTTGATAGGAGCTCGTACTATAGAGGAATGTAAAGAAATATTGTTTAAAGTATTAGAACGTCTGTCGGCACATAATGTGCGCATAAATTTAGAAAAATGTAAATTTCTACAATCGTCGGTTGATTTTTTAGGTCACACTCTGTCTGGTGATGGTTTAAGTCCAAATAATGATAAAGTGAAGGCTATTATAGATGCACCCTGTCCAAAAAATTTAAAGGAATTAGAATCCTTTTTAGGACTTTTAAATTTTTATCATCAATTTTTACCAAATTTAGCCACGGATTCTTATTCGTTAAATCGTCTTAAACAAAAAGAAGAAAAATTTTGTTGGTCAAATGAATGCGAAGTAGCATTTAAAAAATGTAAAGAGTCATTATTAAATAATAATATATTAGAATTATATGATCCAGAAAAAGAAATATTAGTAGTTACCGATGCCAGTCCTGTAGGTGTGGGTGCGATTTTATGTCATATAGTCCAAGGTGTTGAAAAACCGGTATTTTTTGCGTCTTGTACGTTATCTGCTTCTGAACGAAATTATTCACAATTGCACCGTGAAGGGTTAGCTGTAATATTCGCCATTAAAAAATTTCATACCTTTATTTATGGTTACAAATTTACTTTGGTAACTGACAATATGGCAATAAAAGAAATATTCAACCCTGGTAAAAGTAATTCAGCTGTAGCTTCAGCAAGGCTGCAACGCTGGTCCATTACCTTATCACAGTATGAATATAAAATTGTGTACAGAAGAGGGTCAAAAATTAGTCATGCGGATTTTTTGTCGAGACAGCCTATAAATGAAAATTCAGGTATCGAGTATACACCAATTTATTATTTTGGATCAGAAAATATAATAGATGTTGAGGCTGTAAAAAAGGAAAGTGAAAAAGATAATATATTATCTTATACGTTAAAGTATTTACTTTCTAAGTGGCCAAAAACTATTGATAGTGATTTAAAGCAATACTTTAGTATGCGAAATAATTTATCCATAGACTATGGTTGCGTTTTTTATTATCATAGAATTGTAATACCAAAAAGTTTACAATATAGTGTCCTAAAATTATTACATGACTGCCATACAGGTATGGTACGCATGAAAATGTTGGCTAGGTCATATGTCTGGTGGCCAGCAATTAATAAAGATATAGAAGATATTGTTAGACAATGTAGTATTTGTGAAAAAACACAAAATGTACCAAAAGAACACTGTGACACTAAATGGCCAAAAGCACTTTATCCTTTTCACAGAATTCATTTAGATTTTTTTCATTTAAAAGGGAAAACTTGTCTTATAATGGTAGATGCTTTTAGTAAATATTTTGTGGTAAAACTTATGTCTGGTACGACTTTTGGAATGCTACTCGAGGTTATGAAAGAAATATTCGTAATTTTCGGGCATCCAGGGCAAATGGTAACTGATAATGGTCCACCATTCGGTGCTCATCTTTTTAAACAATATTGCCGGTCTAAGAAAATCAAGTATACACCTACACCACCTTATCATAGCCAAAGCAATGGTTTAGCGCCCCAAAAAGAAAACTAACTGTTGTGTCTTTCTTATAAATAAAACACAAAGTTATTATACTTGATATTGTTTTATTACTTAACTCGTCGATATCTAAATTGTAAGTAAGCGCTTATACTCAATTTACTTAACTAATTAATTTTACAATATAATATATAATTTTACATAACAGTTAGTTTTCTTTTTGGGGCGGTACGTAATCGATAGCGGGCCTACTCCTACTAAATCGAACCTAACGTGTTTGTGGTCCGAACAAGATGGCTCATCTGAGACGTGCCACTTAATTATCTTATTCGCTAAGAAAGGGGTTGTTATTGTTAGATCTAGCACCTCATTCCTTATTCTATTAACGAATGTTGGCTCATTACCCGAATTTGCTACCGAGAGAGATTATAACTAGTAATAAAATCAAGTAATGACTCACCCCTAATATTAATGTCCGTGCTACCCCAATTTGTATGATGAGCATTGGCGTCACATCCAACCAATAGCTGCATTTTCTTCCTTTTTGCAAAGAGTAGCAGTCCTATTAATTCGGGTGGAGGGCATTGTTGATCCGCAGCAAAGTATGCAGAACATACTATGATGTTCTCCAACTCGCCTTTTGGTTCAATTATTACCGCTACTACGTCCTGTTGACAGAATTCTGTAATTGGAACGTAATTAGTTTCTTTATTAAATAAAATACAAGCTCTTGGTCTCGGGTTTGTATTATCGTAAAGTAACTTACCTCCGGACACTCCTAGCCCACAGATCTTACCGTTTGCAAGCCAGGGTTCCTGGATGAGCGCTATGTTAGCGTCTTCTTTTACAAACCTGCAGCTGAGTGTTGCTGATGCAGCTTTGGGGTGCTGCAGGTTTGCCTGGATGCACTTCCAGGACATCTTTTATCTCCTTCTTGGCGGGAGACTCCTAGAGTCCGCCCTGCTGCGCCTAAGGTTGGGTGGGCTCCGAGACGCCTCTCTCCTTCTGTAACGACTGGAGGCATCGAGTCGTGCCGGCCTGCCGTGTTCCACTCTTCGCCAACCATCTTTCCTATCTTTAGATTTGGATTTAGACCTTCTTCTGGGCGCTTCTCTACGAGGGGATCTCCTACGATGGTCTGTCCGCCTCTCTCTATCGTGTCTTCCTTCTTTGTGTTCTTTATTACTGTCAGCCTTAAGTGGTGGCCTGAACATTTTCTTATTCACTCCGCTGGTAGAGGGTATTGGTTCCGATGCCGACTTAACCACTTCTACTAGCGCTGGCATGGGTGTTGTTACCTTTTTCTCACCTACTTCCTTCCGTATACTTGAAACAGCTGGTGTTGGCACAGGAGCTCCCTGAGCCGCCTGTACTTCACCTTGCTGTACCTTACCTTTTGATGTTTCCTTCTCTTCTTCTTTCCTGCTTATTCCACCAGCACGGATTCTTAGACGGAGATCTATCTTGTCTAGACCGAACCATGGTCTGCAATCCATACCTTGAATGATTCTAGCAGATGCGTCATCTATTGAGAGAACCAAACGGTGGCCCTTCTCATTAGATGTCCTCTTCAGAATCCTCCAATTCCGGGTATGCAGGCCATCATTCTGTCTGTCCAGTCGGTCCAGGATCCTCTCCTCATGAAGATTATCTTCATCAGGAAAGAACCCCGAACAAACCGCGTGACCAGGTAGATCTCTGCCTTCTACTAACACTAAATCCGCCTCTTTGTAGGGCTTGATTTTTTTAATAGTTTGCTTCAGCCATTGCTTACTTGCATCATCAGCGCAATTTATTGATACCCATCCGGGTTTGCGTGTCGATCCAAGGAAGCGTACATGGGTGCCACTGGGCAATTCGTCCATGGCGTTCAATATCGACCTTTGAACTTTTCTTGCCTCTTCTTCGCTGAGCGCCCGGACAGGATATTGCCGTGGTAGTATACCTACTTTGGTAGTACTCGCAACTTCGCTGTACGTTAGCTTGCTCTGTGTATGAACTTTGTTCCTCTTTGTAGTCATCGGTGGCGTGCTACCGTCCAATTTATTGCGTTTCAAACACAGAGAGCCGGATGCTTTCCGTGCTACCATATCCTCGTACTCTTTGTCCAACTTAGCCCTTGCTTCGTAGTACGGGATACCTGTGGAGATGATTCTCTTCAGCTTCTTTCTAGCCGCACCACACAACCTCCTGGGCTTCACTTGTGAACCGCTTGACGCTTTACTTTCTTTTTCTTCCGCGTCGGAGGTTGGCGTATTGTCAATCACGGTGACGTTGTCGTTGTCAGAGGACATTAAATAATCGCTCTCGTCTTCCGTAGCAATATCAATATCACTGGCGTCATTATCTGTGTCGCCTAGTCTTGTTCTCTCTATCATCTCAATAGCATCAGCAAGTAAGGAGCCTGCATAAGCGGCCTCTGTCGTTGCAGATGCTATCGGTGCGTTTGGTATTGCCGTTATTGTTGATGTTGTTGTTGTTGTAGTTGTTGTCGTTGCGTTGTTTTGAATCGTTGCTGTTGTCTTCTTTGTTGTTCCTTTGTTGATTTTTTGTTGTTGTTTGTTATTTCTTTCCATATCTGTTCCCACGAGTATCGCGACAAAGTAGAGTTCACCATGGCAGAGGTCCGATACCATGGTAAGGCTGGTTAAAACCGGAGGTCGCCTGGTATCCGGAGTACACCGTTATCGACTGAGCTCACCCTCAGCCACGCAGCCCTCGGCACGGTACGTGTAACACCATTGGCTTGGTCGCGCACTGCAAATTCGGTCTGTGTCCATGTTTAATATGGACACAGTTCCAGGGGCCACCACGAGGAGGTAATGCAGGCACTTGGCTGGGAACTCCTACAGTTGCAACATTTATACCCTAGGATACAAATGCCTACCCTGTAGAATCCCCTCCCCGACCCCCACATTTATATTATTATTAATTAATTATAAGACTGAAATTATAATTTTTTTTTTTATTTTTTCTTATTATGTACATATATTATTTATTAAAGTTTAATTCTATTTTTTTTTCTTATACATATACATATTTATAAAAAACAAATTTCAAAAACATAAAAAATAAAAGCTAAATGAATTTAAAAAAAGTCTGACATTTAATATATAATAAAAAAATTAAAAATAACATTTGCTTTTTATTAATAAATTTGAATATTTAATAATTTGAAATTATTCCAGGCTATCTCGAATATTATTTCGGATTTCTTCTGCTTCTCTTCTATAAATACTCTGTGTTTCCGATCTGACATCAATAGAATGTTCTGGCGCGTTCTCTTGAATATCTGCTGGCGTCTCCTCATTAGGCAATATGCTGTTAAATTTAATACATATGTTGTGCAACGCAGCACACACATTTATTACTTTTGCTACTTTAGCTGGAACGAACCTACATTTTCTTTCCTCCAAAATAATACGCCATCTCACTAAAAATAATATGCTAGTTAGAATAATATATTTAATATCAATAATAATTTTCTCTATACTTTTTAAAATTCCTATGCACCTTTCCACAATGCTCCTGGCATTGGAATGCACCTGGTTAAATTTGCTTTCTGCACTATTTTCATTTGCAGCACGGTAAGGCGTCAATAACAATGGTTCCAGTGGATAACCGCTGTCGCCTACATAAAAAAAAATTTAAAATATATAATATAACATTATTGTATTCTATATTACCTAACAACCAAGAATTTGGTATACTCTCCACCCAGTTATTTAGCATTTCCGCACGTTCTGCAGTTTCCTTCCACACGAAACTATCGTGGGCACACCCACCGTATTTGCCATTTACAGCCAAAATTTTCTAATTTTCATCACAGATCTAAAATTTTTAATATATAATAAATTATTTGATATTTTAAAATTGTATTTTAAATATACTTACAATCATAACATTGATACTATGTCTTCCTTTTCTGTTGTAAAACATATGTTCATTATCCTTAGGCCTCAATATCATGACAAGAGTTCCGTCAATAAGACCTACAACTAAAAATAAATAAATTATATAATAAATATTGCCATGCCGGAAGTTAAAAATACCTCCAGCTAACCCAAATTTTTCACACAAATATTCTTTCGTCCTTGTGGAAGATACAAAATTTATCATTTTAGGACAAAGTACACTTTCCATTTTATTAATTATATTTGATGTTATTTCTGAAACCGTACTTTGCTCCATGGGTGCTGCCCAATCGGATCAAACTTGTCTTTGATAAGATATTTAATGTTGCTGCTAATTGCAGCGTTAGTGGAATATATGTCTTGCAGCGCTAGAATATTTTTGCAGCGCAAGAATATTTAATGTTGCTGCTAATTGCAGCGTTAGTGGAATATATGTCATCCGTTGCCCTTCATCAATATTTAATTCATTTAAAATGAATGAAAAAAGTTCCTTATTTACTCGGAAGTTTTTTATAAATCTATAAAACAAATACAAAAACTAAAATGTTACAAACAAGCTAACAGGCATTTCAAAAATATTTGAAGCGTCCCTCAAATTTCTTCGTAAAATGTTAATGTTTTTGTGATTTTCTTCATCATCACTTGATGAAGAATTATTACCCAAAAACATAAATATTATGTTAAGTTTTTAAATTTTGTTAAAAATTAATTATATATTATTTACTATTTCTATTTCTATTATTCTTTATTGTCTTTTATACACTTTTAAACTTTAAAATTATTTATATTATATTTATTGTGTGATCCACTTTAAAATTATTTATATTGTTATAAAAGTTACCTTTTATAATTGTTTTTCTTCTTCTTATTACCAAATAAAACATTAATCTTGTTCTGTTAAATTTATATTTATTTATTCACCATTAATATTCTTAATTTATTTAGATAGTTTATTATATAATTAAATTTATTTTGTTAATTATACACTTTAGATTTTTTGTTTATTTTATTTAAAACCAATTATATCATTTTAAATGTTTAAATTAACTTATTAGTCAATATAATTTTCTTTTGTTCACTACTTATTTTTTAATAAAAACAGACTTTTACATTTAATTCAAACCACACTTTTACAATTTTAAATATACTTTCTTTTTAACTTTTTTTATTTAATTTGTAGATGTCTTCTTGACATCCAAAATTAGACCTTTTAATTAATTTAATTGGTGTCTACTTGACACCCCAAAGTAGACTAAATTTGGTTACCAAAAAACAGCTATTTTATTTGGTTTTCCAAAATATCGCATGCGATATTTTGGAAAACCAAAATATCGCATGCGATATTAGCCAATCAGTTCTTCAAATTATTGTTCCAATTTTATTATTTAATTATTTTGCGAATTCAATTAATAATTTTAAATTATTTCAAAATAATTTAGTTAGCTGTTTTTTGGTTGCGAATTGAAGTACTGGGTGCTTCAATTCACAACAATATTATATTTATTTTGTATAATTATATTTTTTTTTTATTTAAATCACTTAATTGTCTTATATTTCACTTTATACCACAATATTTATATCCACTTTATTCAAAAAATCATTTATTTTTATTAATATTTATATAAAAAAAAAACAACAAACCAATCAAATATATTTTGACATTTTGACATAAATTACAAGTGTTACAAATTTTTTCCGTATAAATTACAAGTGTTGCCAATTTTCGGCAAATATCAATTTGAAGTTTTGCCATATTCTAGTTTTTATTTTCTGATCACATTACACAGTACCGAAAATAATTGTGATCACCTTTTAATATCACAATGCGATAATCACAGCATCACATTAGGCGATACTACCCCTGATTTTCTTATATACGAAGGTACAAATAAATTTAAAACGAATTGTGATTACATATAAAATTATGAATTGTGATATAAATAAATTTAAAATTAATTGTGATACATATAAATTTATGAATTGTGATAAAAATAAATTTAAAATGAATTGTGATACATCATATTAAATTGTTGAATTGAATAAAAAATTATTTAAAAATATTTTTTTAAAAACTATTACTTTTTTATTTATCTTCTCTTTTTGCATAAGACTAAAAATAAAATTAATAATTAATAAAATTAATAACTAAAATTAATAAAATTAGTAACTAAAAATAACTAAAAATTTAATTTTTGAATGGCTTGTTCCTGCCAATCAACTTTAGCAACGTGAAGTTTGATGTCGTTTTGAAGGATTTGGAATCTAACTGTTCAAACCTGAACATGTTTTTTTTTATTATTTTTGTATATGTAAAATTATATGTTAAAAATGTATTATGTAAAATTATTATTATTTACAAAAGAATATTAGAAAGTAAAGATAAGATATAATATTCAAAATTATTTGTCTTGTAAAGATAAGGTTTATTAGATAAGTTTCAAATTGTTTAAATATAAATATTCAATTTTCTATTTACATGTCATAATTGGTATTGATAATTATTGTATTTCTTATTTTTACACACATACATATAGTTTGAAATAATATTCTATTAATAGTATTATTTAAGTAGGGATAAGAAGTTTCTTTTTAATTTATGTAAATAGAAAATATTATTTAATATTCTGTATATGTATTATGTATAGATATTAAAATTTATAAATTTTTTTTTTTTTTTTGTAGATTGGGGACCGCGAGAGAGCACTGCGACCTCTTCGATCTATTGTGCGTTTACTGCCCCTTTTCCCTACCACATATTTAACGATTTGAAAAATCTAAGAATGATTGAGGGGGCCAGTGATGCCAGTTCTTCATTTGAAGGGAAGCCTTTTCCGAGAAGATTTAATCTTTTCCTTGCTACTGCTTGACTCTTGTGTGTAAGATGTTAGAACTTTCAAAACTGCTTGACAGTCTGACAATATATATATTTTTGTGTTACGATGAGCTCTCCTGATGTTTTCTTGGATACATAGCTCCATCGCCACCAGTTCGGCTTGGAAGATTGTCGCTTCTTTGCCAAGTGATTTGGAGACTGAGAAGTTTGGACCTTTAACACCAGCTCCTGTTCCCTCTAAGGTTCGGGATCCATCTGTATACCAGATTTTCGAGCCCTTCTCTATATCAGGAAGCGAGGATTGCCAGTCCTTGCGTTCGTTGATTATAACTTTGAAGGGAAATTCAAAGTTACATTTTGTCGGCATTTTATCCGATAGTGTCGAGGCTATTGCCTCTATTTGGGGGTTGTTGAGAATTTGTAGGTGTCCCCTGAAATCCCCTGAGGTGTATTTCTTTTCCTTCTGAATGCGTAAAACTCCCTTCGTCGCCTCCTTTTTGATGTGGAGATGTATCGGTGGGAGTTGTAGGATCATTTCCATTGCAGAAGTAGGACAGGTTCTCATAGCGCCAGTTATTCCTAGACAGGCTAGTCTTTGGATTTTTTGTAACATTATTTGTGTTTTATTTTGTAATGTTTTAGTCCACCAAACGGTTGATCCGTAGGTAACTATTGGAAGGATGATCGTCCTGTAACACCAGTAGATCATCTTGGGTTGTAACCCCCATTTCCTGCAAAACAGACTTTTGCAGGTCCACATTGCCTTTATAGCTTTGGAATTAGTCCATTCGATATGACTATTCCAGTTAAGTTTACTATCTAGTATAACTCATAAGTACTTGACCTCTTTGGAATAGGATATTGGTGTTCCATTTATTAAAGGTGTTGATAAACTAAGTAATCTCCTATTTGTAAATGGAACGATTTCAGTCTGGCTTGGGTTTATGCTTAGGTTCTTCGACTGACACCAGTTCATTATTGTTTCTAAGGCGAATTGAAGCCTTTCGGATAGGGTGGAGTCATATTTTCCTCTAACAATTATGACGAGGTCATCGGCGTAACCAATTACCTCGAATCCTATGTTAGCAAGGCGATCTAGAAGCTCGTCAACGACTATGGACCGTAGTAGTGGAGATAGTTGGTATTGATACTCCACCTTGGGGGCATCCCCTATAGGTCTGGGCTGTTAAGGTACATTTGCCAATATCAGCCGTAGTCATTCTGCTTCTAAGCATGGCATTTATCCAATTTATGATCGCTGGTTCTAGATCTTTTTTCCTAGCTGCTGCTATAATGGCATCATGGGGAGTATTGTCAAATGCTCCTTCTATATCTAGGAAAGCACATAGTGCAATTTCTTTGTGGTCCTTTGCCCTTTCTATATACCTTACTAATTCATGAAGAGCTGATTCCGTAGATTTTCCCTTCTGGTAGGCATGTTGCTTTGCATTTAGGCGGATTCTGTTTGCTTCTGATCTTATGTGGAGGTCCACTAGTTTTATATACAAAGGTACAAATAAATTTAAAAAATTTTGGCTTGTTCCTGCCAATCAACTTTAGCAACGTGAAGTTTGATGTCGTTTTGAAGGATTTGGAATCTAACTGTTCAAACCTGAACATGTTTTTTTTTATTATTTTTGTATATGTAAAATTATATGTTAAAAATGTATTATGTAAAATTATTATTATTTACAAAAGAATATTAGAAAGTAAAGATAAGATATAATATTCAAAATTATTTGTCTTGTAAAGATAAGGTTTATTAGATAAGTTTCAAATTGTTTAAATATAAATATTCAATTTTCTATTTACATGTCATAATTGGTATTGATAATTATTGTATTTCTTATTTTTACACACATACATATAGTTTGAAATAATATTCTATTAATAGTATTATTTAAGTAGGGATAAGAAGTTTCTTTTTAATTTATGTAAATAGAAAATATTATTTAATATTCTGTATATGTATTATGTATAGATATTAAAATTTATAAATTTTTTTTTTTTTTTTTGTAGATTGGGGACCGCGAGAGAGCACTGCGACCTCTTCGATCTATTGTGCGTTTACTGCCCCTTTTCCCTACCACATATTTAACGATTTGAAAAATCTAAGAATGATTGAGGGGGCCAGTGATGCCAGTTCTTCATTTGAAGGGAAGCCTTTTCCGAGAAGATTTAATCTTTTCCTTGCTACTGCTTGACTCTTGTGTGTAAGATGTTAGAACTTTCAAAACTGCTTGACTGTCTGACAATATATATATTTTTGTGTTACGATGAGCTCTCCTGATGTTTTCTTGGATACATAGCTCCATCGCCACCAGTTCGGCTTGGAAGATTGTCGCTTCTTTGCCAAGTGATTTGGAGACTGAGAAGTTTGGACCTTTAACACCAGCTCCTGTTCCCTCTAAGGTTCGGGATCCATCTGTATACCAGATTTTCGAGCCCTCCTCTATATCAGGAAGCGAGGATTGCCAGTCCTTGCGTTCGTTGATTATAACTTTGAAGGGAAATTCAAAGTTACATTTTGTCGGCATTTTATCCGATAGTGTCGAGGCTATTGCCTCTATTTGGGGGTTGTTGAGAATTTGTAGGTGTCCCCTGAAATCCCCTGAGGTGTATTTCTTTTCCTTCTGAATGCGTAAAACTCCCTTCGTCGCCTCCTTTTTGATGTGGAGATGTATCGGTGGGAGTTGTAGGATCATTTCCATTGCAGAAGTAGGACAGGTTCTCATAGCGCCAGTTATTCCTAGACAGGCTAGTCTTTGGATTTTTTGTAACATTATTTGTGTTTTCTTTTGTAATGTTTTAGTCCACCAAACGGTTGATCCGTAGGTAACTATTGGAAGGATGATCGTCCTGTAACACCAGTAGATCATCTTGGGTTGTAACCCCCATTTCCTGCCAAACAGACTTTTGCAGGTCCACATTGCCTTTATAGCTTTGGAATTAGTCCATTCGATATGACTATTCCAGTTAAGTTTACTATCTAGTATAACTCATAAGTACTTGACCTCTTTGGAATAGGATATTGGTGTTCCATTTATTAAAGGTGTTGATAAACTAAGTAATCTCCTATTTGTAAATGGAACGATTTCAGTCTGGCTTGGGTTTATGCTTAGGTTCTTCGACTGACACCAGTTCATTATTGTTTCTAAGGCGAATTGAAGCCTTTCGGATAGGGTGGAGTCATATTTTCCTCTAACAATTATGACGAGGTCATCGGCGTAACCAATTACCTCGAATCCTATGTTAGCAAGGCGATCTAGAAGCTCGTCAACGACTATGGACCATAGTAGTGGAGATAGTACTCCACCTTGGGGGCATCCCCTATAGGTCTGGGCTGTTAAGGTACATTTGCCAATATCAGCCGTAGTCATTCTGCTTCTAAGCATGGCATTTATCCAATTTATGATCGCTGGTTCTAGATCTTTTTTCCTAGCTGCTGCTATAATGGCATCATGGGGAGTATTGTCAAATGCTCCTTCTATATCTAGGAAAGCACATAGTGCAATTTCTTTGTGGTCCTTTGCCCTTTCTATATACCTTACTAATTCATGAAGAGCTGATTCCGTAGATTTTCCCTTCTGGTAGGCATGTTGCTTTGCATTTAGGCGGATTCTGTTTGCTTCTGATCTTATGTGGAGGTCCACTAGTTTTTCCATCGTTTTGATAAAAAAGGATGTTAAGCTTATTGGGCGATACGATTTAGGTTTTTCACTGGGACGATTCCCTGCCTTTGGTATAAATACTACCCTTGCTTTCCTCCATATTATAGGGATATACCCCCATATAAAGCTTGCTTTAAAGATTCTTATCATCGTTGGCATAAGGATCTCTAATCCCCTTTGTAAGAGAGCGGGGAAAATTTGGTCTACTCCGGCCGATTTGAATGGCTTGAAGGTGTTTATTGCCCATTTAATCTTTTCCGGAGTGAAGATTCTATTTGCAGCTTGTCTGCTATTAGGAGTAGGACGGGTCATCCTTTCCTCTACCTCTAGATCTTCGTCATTTCGGATAATTTTACAGCCAGGAAAATGTGTTGCCAATAACACCTCTAGTGTTTCGAGACTGTTGGTGGTTGAGGACCCGTGTGGTCTCTCTAATACTCCGATGTCTATCGGAGTGTTTTTTGCTAACACTTTTTGGAGTCTGGAGGCAACTGGGAGTTTTTCGATCTCTTCACAAAGTTTTCTCCATGATTCCTTTTTTGATTTCTTCAATAGATTGTTATATTCGGTTAGTGAGCTACGGTATTCGTCCCACGAACCAAAGGTTTTTGCTCTGTTAAACATTCTCCTTGTTTCTTTGCGTTTTTCCGCTAGTTCCTCATTCCAGCAGGGGACTTGTTTAATCCTTTTCTTATGTGAGACGGGACAGCTTTGTTCGTATGCACTCAGAATGTTACCTACGAGATTGTTAGCTTGGAGGTCAATGCAGTGTGGACTACTTATTTGTACCTCTGAGTTACCTATTTCGTACATTAGAAGATTCTGGTAATTATTCCAGTTAGTACGTTTAGGGTTTCTAAACACATTATTGCAGATAAGGGAGGACTCTATATCAAAACAGATATGCCTGTGGTCTGATAGGGAGGCCTCTTTTGAAACATGCCAATTGACACATTTCTCTATAATGCAGGGGCTTGTAATGGCTAAATCAAGTACTTCTTGTCTGATTGAGTTAATAAAGGTAGGGGTACTGCCTCTGTTTAGTATATATAGGTTGTTAGTAGTAAGAAAATTTAAAAGTGACTCACCTCTCTTATTTATATTACTACTGCTCCATACTATGTGGTGGGCATTTGCGTCACAACCCAGGATGACTGGTAGATTATGACGTTTGCCATATTCAACAAGTTCGTTGATTTCTTGCGGTGGAGCTTCTTGCTCCTCACCAGGAAAGTAGGCCGAGGCAAGGATCGCCTCTTGGAAACCTCCCGATGTTGGTAGTTTCACCAGTACTGCTACTAGATCTGTACGTATGAAAAAAGGTATATTTAGAGAGTTAATCTCGTTTGAAATTAAGAGTGCAGTTCTAGGCCTGTCACTATTTTTATCGTAAATTAACTTACCTATGTTTTGAGGAATACCTATTATTTTTCCCTTGATGGCTCTTGGTTCTTGTAGAAGCGCCATTTGGAAACCCTCTTTAGCGAATCTCCAAGCAAATACGTCCATCGCCGCTGCTGCTCTATGAAGATTCGCTTGAATAACCTTTAGGTTATTCTTTTCCCTCAGCATCTTCTGGGAGTTGCGGCTTGCCGCTATCTGGCTCCTTTGATTTAGGACGGAGCTTGATGCTGGAGAATTTATAGCAGATGTAGTAACCTTTCTGCTTTAGGTTCTCCATCGATTGGCTGTCGATGGAGAAGGTGATGACGGTACATGTACCTTCGACTCTACGCTTTAGAACCTTCCAGTTTATAGCGCTTAGGTCATCATTTTGCGAGTCGATCAACGTGAGGATGTCCTCTGTTGAATCCTCTTCTTGAGGAAAATATCCCGTGATTAGCTCTAGTTTTGGGATATTTTCCTCCTTTACAGCTTTGATGATGGTGTGATCATCAACTTTCATTTGTGTGGCTGACGTTTCTAGCCACTTAGCGGTCTTATCGTCAAGACAGACGATTGACATCCACCCTGGCTTTAGGCTCAGTCCGCCAAATCGAGGGCTAGTTCCCTCTTTTGCCGCTTTTGGTATTTCTGCCAATATTCTTTTTTGTATTGCAGCTAGCTGCTCGGGGGATAGTAGTTGGTGAGGGTGATCAGTATGGATGATTCAACTGCATTTCGGTAACTAAAAGAAACTGAATTTCGGTAACTAATTCCCGACGTGGAGGGCTGTGCCTCTGCTGCGGGTTTAGTTCCGATGCTTCTACCTGCAGATATCTTAGGCCTTTTGCTATCTTTGCTGCTATTGGTCGAAGGTGGAGTAGACGATGAGGCTCTAAGCCTTTTCGCTGCCTTTTCTTGCGCTGGAAATAGCGTGTCTTGCATTGGTAGAAATGCGAGTTCGTATGCATCTATGATTGAGTTGTCGTGATTTCGGTGATATGAATAATGACGACGGCCTGCGCCGCTAAGTTTCTTTTTATTTTCTGTTAGGGTTAGTTGTTTCAGCTCTGCTGATAACATGGTTTCATCTAACCCTTTTTTTAAGGAAATTTTCCTTTCTACTTTCTTTAGAGGTGGTCTAAAGAATGGTGTACCGACGGTTTGTTGGGGATTCACCTTTTCAGACACATCTGTCACCTTTTGTTTTGGAGTGGTTGTGTCCATAGCCACTTCTACCTCTTTTTCGGATTCAGCCGTTTGTGGTGCTTTTGAGGGAGCATCTGCCCTTTGTTTTTTGTTGTTTTTGTTTTGATCCATTTTTTTGTACCCACGAGTAGCGCGAGAAAGAAAGGTCACCCCTGGCAGAGCTCCGCATTACCAGGGGAAGGCTGATTGAAACTGGAGGTCGCCTGGTATCCAGAGTCCGCATATTAGCGGTTAGTTACCCACTAACCATTGATCTTTAGGCATATGCTGTGTCACCATAGATTAGGGGATTTTTATTTCCAAGGTTTACTCCTCTAGCATCGCACTTTTTGTGGTCACCCTGTGGGTAGCGCGTACACTTGCGAATCACATTCAGGATAAGTCCCTTATGTAACCATTGAAACTTTGATGACTGCCTGAAACATGACCAGACCAGCCACCAAAGGTTGCAATGATATGATAGGATACGGAACCGATAGCTAGCCGTTCGGTTTGAATCCCCCCTATCATATTCGCCAAGACCACATATAGGATACGGAGCCGACAGCATAAGCTGTTCGACTTTATCCCCCCTATATGTTTGCATATAGGATACGGAGCCGACAGCTAAAGCTGTTCGACTTGATCCCCCTTATATGTTTCAGATAGGATACGGAGCCGACAGTAAAAGCTGTTCGACTTGATCCCCCCTATCTTGTAGATCTTTTGGCGTTACCCAGTCTGTACCACGAGGAGGCGACCTACATAACGGACCTTATAAATTTATTAATTATTATTCAGTTGTAAAATTTATTATTCA
The DNA here is from genome assembly GCA_949752835.1 of Empis stercorea. Taxonomy (NCBI): domain Eukaryota; kingdom Metazoa; phylum Arthropoda; class Insecta; order Diptera; family Empididae; genus Empis; species Empis stercorea. The sequence continues at coordinate 64,248,239 of OX457085.1, forward strand.
AACTTTAGATAATCAGATTTCAATACCTTTAGATAATCAGATTTCAACTCTTCATATATTATTGTACATATTTCAGCGATTATTTTGGAAATGGTTGGAACTGCTATTCTAAAAGAATAGCTCAATGATATGAAATTTTCACCAGAAGCTAAATATCGCAATGTATGAAGTAATCTAGATTATAGTAATATGCATTAGAAAAGGAAATAAAAACGAAAAAAATCTAAAAATTTTACCTGCTTAAGGTGAAATACTTTGTCGAAATGAAATATCCAGGCGTTCAATTTTTGGCTATACATTCTGCAACAGAGAGTTAAAAGTGGACTCAGACATTCTGGTAAAATTCTTAAAAGCTTTAGGATCTTCAATCCTCAGCTCATCAAAGACGAGACTTTGAATGTCTTTGCCGTCAATGTCCCGTCTGAGAAACCACTTTCTTGATTACAGTCTACGCCTTTTAATTTTATTATTTTTTTTTACGTCCAATAATACCAATAGTAGATAAGCTATGAGAGTTCTGGCCCACTTTTACGTGTATTTTTAAAGAGGGATCTAAAATGACTTTCCGCCATCTTGGATTTTTTGTAAACAATGAAAATGATAACATAGAAGCATGGAAGCACGGTATTCTGGGCCAAATTTACGTGTATTTTTAAATGGGGGTTTCCGAAAGTACTATTCTGCTATCTCGCACACATATCGGTATCTCTTTCACAAATGATCATTGATATGTACATCTGCTAATTAAGAGGTGTGTTGGTAGTTTGTGGTGTCTGTCGTTTTGTCTGTCGGTCTGTCGTTTTAGTGTGTGGATGTGTTGGGGTTGGTGAATTGGATATTGTGGTTGAGGTTGTGGTGTGGTGTGGGGTGTGGGGGTTGTATTGGGCTTTTTGGCATAGGTTGTGGGGGTTGTAGTGGGAACTTTTTGGCATAGATTGTGGGGGTTGTAGTGGGAACTTTTTGGCATAGGTTGTGGGGGTTGTAGTGGGCTTTTTGGCATAGGTTGTGGTGGTGTGGGAATGTGGTTGTGGGTTGAAACATGTTGGGACATGTTAGCTAATTTTATTAGTAAATTTCTAAAATGTTCTAAAAGTCTGAATAAATTATTTTTCTTATCGGCAGTATTAATTAAGTTGTGTGTTTATGAATAGATTTTTTATGGTTTTTTTGTTTATTTTAAATATAAAAAACTCTCCTTAGTGGATATAGGTATATATAGATATATAACGTAAACACAATAAATCTCAAAAAAATTTTTCCTTAGTGGATATATGTATATAATGTATATAACGTAAACACAAAATCGTAAAAATTCTTATACCACAATTACTATAATAAAAAAAATTATATTTTGATGCAGAGTTTAGTGTATTGTAAACATACATGTTAATATTCTAGATATCATAATCTTGATTATAATAAAAGAATTTATTCTTAATTTTGGGGTGTGAATTTGTAAAAAGTATCTATTAAATATATACATATTTAGCCTAATGTAATTCTTATTTTTATTTAAATATACCAATCAATTCTAAGATATATTTAGTTTAAAAATTGATGTGAACTGTTGATGGTTGATTTATTATTATGGCATTGTGGGAAGATCTTCGGACAATTACTACACTTGATGGTGATGATGATGATGATGAAATACTACAATCATTGAACAACAATATACATAAAAAATTATTAGTTATAGAGAAATTTTTAATCATACATAAGGATTTCTTGCTTGCTGAGCATAGAGTGGAATTTGAAAATTATCGGAAAGCAATAATGAAATTAGTGAATGTTGAAATGAAATTTTCAATTCATGGTTTTCACTATGCAAATTGTATATGGTCTTCCGATAATGCAACAACTGGGCCAGATACATGTTCATGTAGTAGTATAAACTTTATTGAAGAGTCTTCTATAAGACTTATGAAATTTTATCTTAGATTGGCTGGTGGAAATAATTTATTATTAAGCTAAATAAAATACTTTATTACAAATGCTAATTGTAGCTGACAATAAATAAAAAAAATCTGGTTACATAGATTTGATTTTTAGTATTTTGTTCACTAAGTAAAATATAACATTAAGGATGAGCAATAATTTTATAAAATGTTTTTTTAGAAAAATATGATGGTGTGCTATTATGTCTGTTCGTTAGCTTGATACAAGTTACTTGGATCAATATTTGTCAATTTGATCGTGTTCGTTTGCGTTAGGTTAGGTTAGGTCCAGTATACTCGAACATAGTTAGCTTTTTTGAACTTGATCCGATCTACTTGGAGTTGCTTTTTTCTAACCTTCCAAAATAGATAGAGTCGAATAGGTTAGTATATTTAATATGTCATTCATACGAAAAATTTAAAATTATATCAAGGCTGCTTTGATTATAAGATGACATATGTCTTTAAATAATGAAAATGATGAAAATATCATATTATTTTTCATATATGATGAAAAATAATACTGAAATTCCGAAATAAATCGGAATTCGTTATACATTTAATTGAAAAAATTTCTTCGAAAGAATATTAATAAAAATGGGCATATTTATGATTTATGGTGATTTCACAGTTTATTGAACAGTTGAACTAATACAATATGATTTAAATATATCATTATGATATATTTAATATATTTATTAGAAGTTTACAATGATTATTTACAAAACTTCAACAACATTATATGGTATTTTATTTGATATAAGAGTATCGTGTTTTCTTGTAGACGCTGATATATGACATATGGTCTGAGCAAGCGATGACATATGGTCTGAGCAATCTGTGACGTCACTTACTCTAACTCAACCTAACACAACCTAACCTAACCTACTCGGGTTATGTGACCTGAGCAAGCTAACGAACAGACTTATTGAAAGAACATAAAGATATAATAATGGATTTTATATAAGATTTCCAAACACATAAGATTTCCAAACACACAAACTCATATACACAACAAATAAACTGTGATTGTACATATACATGTGCACGTGTTATGGAGTTTTTAAGAAAACAATATATAATGAAAATAATGAATTATTATAAATAACAAATAAATTACCAAATAAGTTAATAGTACAAATGTACTTATATACTTGATATAAATAAAAAGAAATTTTTTAGTTGAAAGATAATATTTTGGGTTTTTATTTATCAGATAATTAATTTATGTATAAGGTAGTATTATAAAAGATATTGCTTTATACAACAATTCTATCAATCCTAAAATGTCAATTGACAAATTTGGACGCACTGATGACTGGGGAGAGAGGAAACCTACACGAGGTCCACCAGGCGAAGGATTTAGTTTAACGGTTCAAGGTGATTATGACTTGAAAAATAAATGAGTTATATACGTTGCAGAAACTATAGATAATTTCGATGTTGTTTCAAAACAATATGTTGATAGTGAAACTAATAGAGTAAAAAGAGAGTGTGAAAATACTATAAATGAATTAAAATATGATTTATCGGAAATAAATACCCATATAATATGTTTAAAGGATGAAATAAATAAATTGGAACACTTTTGCAGATCTGTTGATAAATTTGTACATAAACATACATAGTCAACAGTAAATACACAGTGTGAATATATCCTTAACATTTACTTTATGAAATTATGTAAATAAAAAACATTTTTAGTTTAAATCATGAAATTTCTGCTTTTTATTTAACAAATAATATATTTAATTTTCATTATTATTTTATGTTTTTGTAAGGAATTGAAGACTTCTCTGCTTTTGAGGATGATGATGATTGTTGTTTTGGATTTGGACAAGATGATTTTGTAGATGACCCCAATAGTTTATATTTACATTCTTTTATTTTATCCATGTTCTTGTCTTCATTCAACAATTGTTTTTTGTCACTCATTCTAAATTTCGTTATTTAGTGTGTTCTATATATCGCCTTAACTTGAACTAAACTAATTATTATGATTCAGAAAATATATATACATACATGGTTTTTGTTTTTAACGTATTTCACTATAATACATCTTTTTTGTTTATCCATGAATTTTGGTTAGAAGGAAATCCGAGCCACTTCACAAAAACTTTGTCACCTTTAGTTTTGATGATTTTTTCAACTAAATATAGATCTGGATATTTAGATTTTTGTAATTCATACTCATAAAATCCTCCTCTAATAGGGTTGCCTTGGTAATCTTCTAATAAGTAAGTTACTGGATTTGTTAGTTGTCTCTTAGTTATCTTGAAAATTTCCGTTGTCCAGTTGGATGTGTAGCCTTTTTCAAAAACATGTTTAAACTTGCTCACTCGAACTGACTCACCAATTTTAAATTTAGCAAATGGTGCAATTTTAATGTGATTATAAACTGTAGATAATAATTTTCTTTCGTCACTTTTGGTGATTTCAGAGGGTTTTCTTTTAGTTGTTCTGTGAGTTGAATGATTATAATCATTAATAAGTTTCTGAATGATGTTAATTGTTAATCCATTTATAGTTTCCATTAAAACTGAGTTCTTTCCACAATTGAGGCTTTTAATGAGCTAAATGTTGAATAATGATTAATGTTGTATTTCAACATCAAATTGAGGAAGGTTTTGTTAAAAAACTCTTTACCATCATCAGTTTGTAAATTTTTAGGATATCTATTTGAATTTTTGAAAATCGATTTAAACGACTCACTAACCTTATCACCAGTTTCATTTTTTATTGGAATACCCCATCCATATTTTGAGAATGTATCAATTACAGTTAGTAAATATTTATAATTAGAATTTTGTTTAGCATATGCACCCATTTCTACAGGATCAGCTTACCAAAGATCATCAAAACCTTTGATTATAACTCTTCGTCTTTTAAAGTTTTTTCTAATAGGTTTATGCAGCTCTTCAACAACCTGCCTTTTACTCATGTTTTCGCTGAATGTAAATGTATAATATTACTCATCTTTTTGAATAGTCTTTTATTCAATTAGGTCTGCCTCCTTAAGTTCCTCAATTATTGAAATAATTTCATTGTTATGAATTTTATTTCAGCTTCTTGAGATGCCATTTCATTATTATGAATTTTATTTCAGCTTCTTGAGATGCCATTTACAGCTTCTTGAGATGCCATCAAGAGCTTTAATCTATCAACAAGTTCATTTGGATCATCCCAATGAACATACTCTATAGGTTTTGATGAAAATTCCATATCCAATGGCAATCTTTTTGTTTTCGATAGGCTTCCACCTTTTTTCTTCCGAGTATTATACTTATGTGTCACAAGATTTTGAATTATATTTATATATTTGTTCCCTTTATTACCATTTATTTGTGAATTTGAGTCATTCGGGTCTTTTAAATGAGCATTTGTTATAATTAATATTTTTTTGTAATTTGCCAAATCATCTTCATCATAGTGTTGAGGACTTTTGTGAAATATCAATTCATATAAACCATTTGTAATTTTAAAAGGTTTATAATTATCAATGTAAATGTTATTCTCATCAATTTTAAGAACAGATTTACCCAATTTGCTTAAATTGTTGACACTATCGAAGTGAGGGCCATATGTTTTATCTAGTTCAGTCCTTTTGATTGGTGGTGTTGGCCATAATTGTGATGATGATGGTGAAATATTAACAGCACTAGTTTTTCTGGGTGTTTCATAATTATATGTAATATCAAATTTGATTGTTGAATTTGGTGTTGATGTTGTAAAGCTTTGGAAACTTAATTTTTTTTCTGGTTTTAAATTATCATATTCTTCTTGTCTTAATTCTGGTCGTATTATTTCGTTAGATATTTTATCATCTCGAGCTATTTTTATTAATTCTTTTAGAGGTTTTACAATGGGTTTGCAAGTAGTTTCCAATTCAGTTTCTTTGGCATTTTCTCCGGTTTTTATAGTTGTATATTTACGCTTCAAAGCTTTACGAGTTTTTATCAACTCTTTTAAGACTTTTTCATTCATTTTGTATTATGATTTACTCAACTCTAAATCAATACTGATTAAAGTTAAGCAATATTTATTGCTTTTATATCTATACCAGGTTAATACTGATACTGATCACATCGGTTATTGACTGAACAGATCGGTCGGTTATTAACTGAACAGATCGGTCGGTTATTGACTAGTGACATCGGTTATTGACTTTTGTTTTTCAGAATAAATGGAACAATCTATCAAAAACAGATCGGTCGGTTATTGACTAGTCACATCGGTTATTAACTGAATAAATCTGTCGGTTATTGACTAGTCACATCGGTTATTGACTGATCACATTGGTTATTGACTGATTACATTGGTTATTGATTGATACAGATCAGGTTTTGATCAGATTTCTTATCAGCTTATTTTGTTATTCAATCACTAAAAATGCATCGAAATTTTTTCGATATCCACCTTTATTGCAGGGCCTGATTTTATCAATAAGTAGAAATCCATACTGATCTCTCCAACACTCAATACAGACATTTTTGAATTGATTAAATGACATATCAGAGTTTACATGATCATTGTAAATATGTCTTAAATTTAAATCATCTTGCTTGAATAATATTATGAAATTTGCATTATCACGTATCAAATGTTTAGGTATATGCGTATAAGATTGGCATAAATAAAAACTATCAATATCATTATGACGTCCCATACAAAAGTATGATCGTATATTATTTTGTCTTTCACATGCAACATCATCAAAAATAAAAACTGAATTATTTTTAGCTTCAGATGGTTCCATAATTTCACAATTATTTGAAAATTCATAATAACCCATTCCTTTAATAGATGATATCAATTTTTTCAAATATTCATATTTTGGTTGATGTAAAGATTTTGAATATATGTAGATGTTTTCAAAACGCAAACCATTTGAATCTAATAACATGCTCAACATTATATTTGTTTTACCACAATTTGATGGTCCGACTATTAAACCTCGTATATTATTCGGTAACAAGGCACCATGTTTTCTTCAACACCACAACCTACTTTTTTCAACACCACAACCTACAGTTTGATCAAAATTTTTAATTTTAATATTTACATGTTGCTTCACAAACTTAATTCTTTTGACTAATTGCAAATCAAAATGAGATTAAATTATATATAAATATATAATTTTTTTTGATAATTTTCGAAAATCTATTTAGTTGTAAAATAGTTGTTAAGGTGTTCGTTACAAAGTGGCTATACATATATAAAAGTTATGATTAATTATAACTCTGACAATTGTAGAAAGGATATTAAAGTAGGAGGTGGTGTCTTAAACTCGCTAATAAACAAATTACCTTTTGAATTACATTTACCTGGATACAATTATTGTGGACCTGGAACTAAGCTTAAAGAAAGATTAAACCGAGGGGACAAAGGCATAAATCCTTTGGATGAAGCTTGCAAAGAACATGATATAGCATACTCTCAGAGTAAAGGCATAAATCATAGACATATTGCGGATAAAATATTGACTGAAAAGGCTTGGGAAAGAGTAATTGACAAAAATTCTACTTGGGGTGAACGAGCTAATGCTCTTCTTATTACAAATGCAATGAAAGCAAAAGTAAAACTTGGAATGGGTTCTAATATGAGAAAAATGAAATCTACAACTAAAAATAAAAATTCATTTAAAGATGCAGTACAATCTGCTAAAATCGCAATTCAAACTTCTAACCCAATAAATCAAAAAGATTCCATAAAAGTAGCTCTTAGAGCTGCTAGAAAAACTTTGAATGGTAAAAATCGTAAAAAGATCAATTATCCAAGGGTTTTACCAATACCAAAATTGGGTGGAGTTCTTCCTTTTTTAGTACCATTATTCGCTGGCCTTTCCGCTGTTGGTGCTCTTTTAGGTGGAGTTGCAGGCATAGCGAAAGCAGTTAATGATGCTAGTAATGCAAAAAAGGAGCTAGAGGAAAGTCGGCGACATAATAAGAAAATGGAGGCTATTGCAATCAATGATAAAAATATTGGAGGATTATACTTAAAACCATATAAAAAAGGATTGGGACTATATTTAAAACCTCAAAATCATTCAAAAAAATTTTAAAACTGCTACCTAATCAACCACTAACAAATACAGATTTACTCAAGTTTGGGAAACATTTACAACATTTTCGAGGTGTCTTTATGCGTGATAATTTACCTTCAAAAATATGGAAGTATGAATGTGGTATTATAAACTTGGATAATTCTAGTGGACCGGGGACACATTGGGTAGCACATTACAAACACAATAAATTTGCTCATTATTTTGATAGTTTTGGAAATTTAAAACCTCCAATTGAAGTTGTGAATTACTTAAATGCAGATAAATTATTCTATAACTATAATAAAGAACAAGAATTTAACACATATATATGTGGACATTTATGTTTAAAATTTTTATTAGAAAAAAAAAATATTGTAAAATTGTATGAAATTTAAAAAATAGAATAAATGGAACAATCTATCAAAAATTTAATCAATTGTTATCAATACATCATGTCATTAACATTAACTCTCAACGGCAATAGTTCTACACTTACTTCACAGTATTTTCCATCTATTGATTTAAAGGGGAATTATGTATGTGGATTAGTAGATTTTCAAACATATACCAAATACCAAATGTGGATATTGATAATAATAAATTTCATATTGGTAATAAAAATATCACGATACCTGTTGGATCTTATGAAATTGGTGATATAGAGCAGTACATTCGTGAGGAGTTGGGTATTAATGATAATGGTGAATCAGATCAAACAGATCGAAAAACCTTTGAATTGAAAGCAAATAACAATACTTTAAAATGTGAAATTTATACTGATGTAGGAGATATTGATTTCACTAAAGAACTGAGTATTTGTAAGCTTTTAGGTTTTAGTAAAAGATTATTACAAAAAAAACAATTGCATATATCAGACCTTTATGTTGATATAAATAGGGTGAATACTTTACGTATTGAGTGTAATATTATTGGTGGAACGTATATAAATAATCAACAAGCTCATATAATACATGAATTTTCAATTAAAGTAAGTCCAGGCTATAAAATTATAGAAGTACCATTAAATGTTATCTATTTACCAATAAACGTTGAACGATTAACATCATTAGTTTTAAAATTTACCGATCAAGAGGGACATTTATTGAATTTTAGAGGTGAAAATATTACTGCAAGATTGCATTTGAAACCTCAAACATGATAATATATAATCAGGAATATCAACCTAATAATAAATACTTAAGTAATATAGGTCTGAATTTCCATCAGAATCAGACACTGGACACACATAGACATCTAAGAACCTTAAAGTATTAACACACCAAAATCAACAGTTTTTAAGGTCAATTGGATTAAAATTAAATAAAAACAAATCAAACAATGAGCAAAATTATGAATAGTTTTCAAGAACCTGTTTTTGATGAAAGTATTACCAATTCGCAATGGCATAGTTATTCTCCATTTTTGAATTCATTCAATAAAAGCGATATTATACGAATTGCAATCCAACACCAAAATATAAATATATTACCATCTACTAGTTTACTTTACATAGAAGGTATACTCACTACTGAAAAAGCTGAAGCTGTAAATAACACAAAATTAATTAATAATGCAGTTGCATATCTTTTTGATGAAATTAGATATGAGCTTAATGGTAAAGAAATTGATCATAATCAAAATGTTGGTATAACATCAACTTTAAAAAATTATATTTCTTTGACTGAAAATGAAAGCATTGGACTTTACAATGCTAGTTGGTCACCAAAAGAATCAATTTCCACTAATGGATATTATTTTAATTTTTGTATTCCATTGAAGAGATTGCTAGGATTTTCAGAAGATTTTACAAATATTATACCAAATGCTCGACATGAATTAATTCTAACTCGTGCTTGAACTGATGATAAGGCTTTAATTTGTACCGATGCAGCTGAGAAACCCCTATCGTGGTCCGAATTTTGTGTTAATTCGTTGTAGTTTTACTATTTTATACCGCTTATTTATTTTCAAGTCGGTAATTTTCTTTGTTTGTAGCATTTCTGCGCTACCAATATTATTTAGTTTTTTAGTTAAATTTGACATTATTACACTTTTCTATTATTACAAAATTAAACTGATTATTACAAATACTTTTAATTAAATTCTGATTGAAACGTACGACTTGAATTTTTTATAAGAACTGATTCTTTATTTTTTCGATCTTTTAAGTAAATTCATTTTTTTAAAGAAAATAATACAGTTATAATTTCTAACATAAAAATGTTTAATTAGGCACAAAGCGCATTCAATTAATATATAAAACATAAATGGGAAGCATAGCCTTACAATTATTTCTTAGGAAAAAATATAACTGTATATACATATATCCACTAAGGAAAATTTTTTTTGAGATTTATTGTGTTTACGTTATATATCTATATATACCTATATCCACTAAGGAGAGTCTTTTATATTTAAAATAAACAAAAAAACCATAAAAAATCTGCCGATAAGAAAAATAATTTATTCAGACTTAGAACATTTTAGAAATTTACTAATAAAATTAGCT